>JAEQBH010000709.1:600000-1106169 GCA_016808115.1 Tetrastigma voinierianum | reverse complement strand
TACAACAATGAGCAAAGGAAGCAATAAAGTAAAAGGGTAAAGAGAGTTAGGAAAAGTGAACTCCTTTGTAGTCTTGGCCACTTTGAATAGGAACCTTGATGATTTTCAGACATTGACATTGATTGTACTACCCTTGATACACTCTTTTGCTTCTTTGGAGCCATGGAAGTGGCTTTGACATTTTCTGAGCACTTGGTGTGCACCGACTTCCTTCACCTCAAATGAGTGAGTTTGATTCTTCAAAACCTCCTTCAATACATGCAAATCCTCCACAATCAACAATGATCCACAAAGAACCCAAAAACAAACAAACCAAGCACAAAATTTTTTCTTCCATTGTAACTCACTCTTTGATACTTGGAATGATGGATGAAAGGGTAGGGGTTCAACATAAAGGTAAGGATTTATTGGTGGTTTGTGATGGGGTTTGAAGCTTGAAGATGATAGAGATGGATTGGGGAGGAATGTGATTTAGGATTTGAGTGGATGGGAGATGAATTTGAAAGTGGTTGAAAGTTGCAAGGGTTGGAGGGAAAGAGTATGGCAGGATAGAGTATAAAGTAGGAAGAAGAAAAATAGGTTTTAAAGGGTTAAAGAACCTCTGTTTTCGTGACTGTGGTGCTTATCACGTTAGCAATTCTGCTCAGCACCCTTGTTTTTTATCCAAATTGTTATACTCATATCTCCTTCATTTTAGCTTCGAGGGTGGATGTGTGGGACTCGTTGGGAGCTCTTTCAATGTAGAATCATGCTCATGGGCTCCAGGTGACCCATTTGGAGCCTCAATCAATACAGAAAAATCAGAATATTCAATGCTGTCCAGTGTGATGATTTCTTGACTCCTTAGGTTCTCCTTGCTTTGTCTCTTGCCCATATCTATACTTCAAAAGTCCTTCATGCTTATATATTCTCTCAAAATTCCTCCAATAGCAACCCTTAATCCTTTTATTGATGCTTAAACTCATCTCTTGTCTTCAATTCTCCTAAAGCATGATCATGAACCTTCCAACTTTATATTTAAGTTCAATTTGGTTCATTTCATCCAAAAACACAGTGATGAACATCTCACTCACTTTTTTTTTTTTTTTCACACTTCAAGCATATAATTACATCAACCATTTTTTCCAACTTCTTGCCTTCGCTCTTACAAACTAGTCATGACAACATGTTGAGCTTCAAACTTACCTTATTCGAATACACTAAGCTTATGAGGATTAAAACAACTATTTGGGATGAAAGTTAAAACAACTAGCTGGAATTTTCATCCCGATGGTAAAAAAAAAGCTAACAACAAATAAAATGGATAGAATCCTTATTACTTAGCAGGTTGCCTCCCAAGGAAGCTGCTCCGTTTTTAGAGTCCACATTCAGACTCATTGGAAAAGGAAATGCGATGCTTCCATTTGACCAATCATTCATCTTGGAAAACACTTCCTCTTCATAACCATTCAGCTCAAGGATGTTTTCTTTCAGATTTTGAATAGGAGAAATAAACTCAAAATCCCCTTTAATTATGGCTGGTGGTTCAGCCACAATTTCTTCAAAACAGTCCCTCTATGTAGTAGATGTAAGCTTACCGACTTTATTCTTAAGGGGGACTGTTCAAACATGTGCCCTTTTGATTGAAGAAAAGCTGCAGAATTTTCTGAACATGGCTCTTTCTTGCTCCGTCAAAGGTAATGGTTGGTGAAGATTGAACTTTGCTCTCTCCTCACCCATAAGCAAGGTGAGCTCCCCTTGTTGATGTCAATCCATGCTTGGCTTGAGGAAAGAAGTGGTCTTCTTAATATCTTCAAATTTTAAGATCCTTTAATGCCCAAGCCACAAAATCCATGGGGGAGGTAAATGTGCCAATCTTCACCAAGGCGTTTTCCAATTACACCACTTGACTTTCTTCTTCAAATTTCAATTTAGCCACTGGCAGGCTTTCGTTTCTCTAAGTTTTTAGGAGTGCCTTTTCTCAATTTTCCTTCTATTTGTCACCTTCTTCCCAATTTAGGGATAGAAATTTACGCACGTGCTCGAAGGAGTATCGGCATTCATTGGGATTTGGCAAAGTGTTACTTGGAGAGGTCCTAGAGAAATTTTCCTTGAATGCTTAGACCAAGTGTCCTATTTGAGCTTCTACATTTTTCAATCTAGCATTAGTGTTGACTTGGAAGGCATTTAAATCTTGAAATTTCTGCTCATGCACATTAATCATCTTCTTGTTCCCTTACATGTCGATAAAATCTTGATTTCTTAACGGGAACTGACTCTTCTTCCTCTGAGGAAATGTGGGATTTGAACTCCTTGACCAAGGCAATACTTCTTGTGTTTCCATGAGTGAGTCATTGTGAATTCTTTGGTCCAATTTATGAAGTAGTTCAAGCACGGCTTCTATGGAGGCAAAATCTATCTTCTATTGAATCTTCTCCATAAGTACCAACAAATAAGATGAAGAAAACAAAAAGAAAATAAGAGTACAAAATAATAATAAAAAAAATTAACTAAGAAACAAATCACAACCAAAAAGATAAAAATAAAAATAAAATTTGCCTAAATTAGCAAATTACACGCTCTTCAAAATGTCAACTTCCAATGAGAGAAAGTGAATCGCGCCAATCCTCGGCAACGACGCCAAAAACTTGTAAAGACGAAATGATGCATATGTGAAAATATGGCCAAGGGAGTGAATGTGATAAATACTCAAAAAAACATATTTGAAACAAAAGTAAGTATACTCAAAAACTGAAATGAAAAGTATTACCAACACTCAACCCGTTTCCGCAAGTGCACGGGTCATACAAGTAATAAAGTGGACTCTAGAATTGGGATATCGTACCATGAGGATTGAATGTTCTCCGGTGGAATTTGATCACCCCGATTACAAGGGCTCTTCATTATTTAGGCGACCAAGTAGGATGTCGAATAAAATCAATTTAATTGAAACAATAATTGATTTAAAACTAATCCTAAAAATCTACCAAATAAACAACTACTTAATTCTAAAAGGTATGAAGAGAGTCACTGGGGATGGGGATAATTATTTACAAAACAGTTTGCATTTCCTTGAAAGTGCAACATTTGTGAGTTTAATGCTGGATTTGTCCAAGAGCAGTGTAGTATAGCTTGGATTTCTCCATACACCATACATTTCACTATCTAAACACCATATTCCTTTTCAGGACAAATGGGTCTAAATAGCTACTTGTAAAATTTGGCACTCTTTAAGATTTGATTGTTTTTCTTTTTCACTACTTCCGCAGCCATTTCTCGGGAATGAAGAATTCTTGCCCCATAGACGAGGGATAATGCAAGCCTTCTCCAATGTAATTGGTATCTCGTCCTTCAAATCTAATAAAATTTTATATCTCCTTGATTAGATCTTTACTAACACGGGATCAAGATCCTTTCATCAGACTAAGGGAAACCTACGATCGACTAAATTGATACATATACATTTAATCCTCACACACCATGAGTAAATTAGGAGGTATCTATCAAAGTAATTTTTCGAGAGTTCATTAGTTCAAGATATTAGTCTAACATACCCCTAGTTAAGCTCCTTACTCTCGGGGGAATCTCCATCTCTGTGTCACTTTCGGAGGGCCTCACGGAAATCGAGCAAGATCTGACTCTTTTGGTATAAGCTCTCTTAATATTCCAAGCGGGTTCATTATACGAAGATACCAGTGCTATAAATTCGGTATTCAAACCCACAAAATGGCGAGAAGCTTGCAAATACGGATGTTCAACAATTGAAATCTGACCACAGAGGGTGTTTAATGTTCCATTCTTTGGATTCGATCATCACCCGATCAAACAAAAAAGAAGTAAAGGAAATGAAGAAAGGAAATCAAAAGAGATAAGAAATGAAAAATCGATTTGAGCTTAAATCTTAAGCTGATAGTAAAATAAATTGAACATACAGTACGGCACAGAAATCTCTTCAATAGAAATAAAAATATGCTCTAAAACTACTCTAAGATCTATTAAATATAAAAATCTGTGACAAAACTAAGAAAATGGAACGGGTTTAGAGAGAGAGAAAACCATGAAAGAGAGAAAATCCATATTTTAGCTTTGATCTTTGTACGGAACCTTAAGGTGAGTACGAATACTGTTATACGGTAGAAATCTCTTCAATAGAAATAAAAATCTTGCTCCTAAAAACTACTTTAGAATCTATTAAAAATAAAAATCTGCGGCCAAAAACTAAGAAAATGGCGGGTTTAGAGGAAAATCAGTTTTAGCTTCAATCGTTTTCTGAACCTTAGTGAAACCTAAATCTCTGTTATACAGCACCGAAATCTCTTCAATAGAAATAAAAATATGCTCTAAAACTACCCTAAAATCTAAAACAAATCAAAATATGCGAGAAAAAGCTGGAAAGATGGTGGGCGATCTGGGAGAGAAGCCCCCATGAGAGAGGCTCTCCAATCTTCCCGCTGCCCTCTTTACCTAAAAAACGAGTATATATGATGTCCTAGGGTGAAATAGGCTTGAAAATAGGTCAAAATATCAATTTTCGGCCTTTTTAGGATTATCAAGGTTGCAAACGACAAAATTTGGTAGCGACACACCGCAGTTTTTTTAGATTCGCGACCAGAGGATTTCTTGGTGGTGACACAATTCCTGGTCGCGACACAATTTCTGAGTCGCGAGCGAGTTTACAGACGATAACTTGTTTTTCTTCTCCAACTTGTCGAGGGCAACTTCTTCATTTTAGCTTCCGGTTGGCGTGTGAAGTGCTCGTTGGAAAGCTCTTTGAATGTAGAATGCAGCCATGAGGGAATTTGAACCATTTGATGTTCCATATGGTACAGAAAAATTTATCTTCCCAGTGGAGTGTTGTGAGACTCTCGGTTGACTCTTCTTTTGGAAATATATTGCTCATTTCTTGTCAAATCACTTGCTTTTCATCAATAATCCTACAAAACAAAGTTTATAGAAAATTTTATGAGTTTTACATGAATATGGATATAAAATGCACAAAATAGCATGTGAAATGAACTCAAAACATAGACGAGTTTTGAACTCATCAAACACCCTGAGCTTGAAGTTTTGCTTGTCTCGAGCAAATAAAGAAAGAAAGAAGAATTTGCTTGTCCCCAAGCAATGGAAGAGAAAGAGTTCATTTCACCCTTTTTATTTAACCAAAACTAAGTAATCAAGCTTTGCGAGGGTATGTGATATGTTTCTCGAGAATTACCCACTTCTGAGGGAATATAGAGAATATGATCCAAGATAATTTATTCATTTTTAATTGTGAATTAATCATAATAGACAAATTTAGATCATGGTTCTCACTAGTGTGTGTGTGTGTGGTCTTCCCCTATCCAAACAATTGCAAGCTAGATGAGTTTATGAGAATTGAGATAAGTACGTGGATCTCCTAAGATAATTTATTTAGGTTCCATAGGCTGATTGTTCTTATCACTTTCCACTAATGTAGGCACACCCAACTCTCAAGATCAAGAAGAGTGAGTCAACTATAAGCTTGTAATGTAAGGCTTGGGTAAGGGGTAGTTGAGTAGTCATTTTAGGCTAAAACTTACCCAAACATACATCTTTTTATGCATTGACAGCTCCTACTCCATCCTGATTCTTACCATCAGCATATACTCTCAAACACCCTAAAATCTGTTTAGGTGCCTCCTTCCATACTCCTCATATCACCTTTCTTCACGAATTCTGCATTCTTTCAACAAACACCAAGAAGCCTTTTTCTTTAAGACAAGGTTATTAGAGTGAACAATGTCAAAACCCATAACGCTCCTACCAACCTTTGCGATCTTTAAATCAATAGCTCCTAGACCAATTGGCCTTAGGGTACTAGGTGTTGAGACACCCCTTAGGATTTACTTGCTCTAGGGAAGGAAGGCTACGAGGCTAGACTCACTCCTCCTTGACTTTTTATTGTATTTTTGCATCTTTTACACTTGATTTTTTTTTTTTTTTTTTTTTGACAACCTCTTTTGATTTTCAACTTAACTCATTTCAACCAATTTGGAGTTATTTTTCGTATGGAAAAATAACTCCTAAACTGCTCTCACCACATTTCTCAATTATGTTCAAATCCTCATGTTATGGGTGAGTTTAGTTCTTTATTGTGAGTATAATGATGTACTAGGAAGGTTGTGGCTTAAAACTTGGTTTTTTATAAATAGAATTTTGGCTCTTTAGGCTCAACATCTGCCCAGTACTAGAGGAATATGCATATGCATATTAATAGGGTTAGCAAGAAGGCACAATCTTTCAAGGATGCTTTATATCATTTCTCAATTGTTGTGTTGCCTAGGATTTCGCCTCAAAGAGCGATAATAGAACAGAGATTTGTAGAACCTATGGATATCAAAAATTAGATGGATTCTTATAAACCTTCTCTAACTTGAGCAAAAGGAATTGTTTTCAAGGTTATAGTGACCACGTGCATGGATTTTGAGAAACCAATGACTAAATGGCACATTAAAAAAGATAACTCATTAAGCATTAAGTCCTATTATCTCTAATATTGTCCATATCCCAAGGGTTCATTTATGGTCCTTATTGACATCATAACAACTCCAAGCAAAACTCAATTAACTCAATAAACTCTAACTAAAAAAAATATACCAAACTAAGATGTAAGTTAGGAAGCATCAAACAAAGTCATTATCAGCACCGAGGAAAATTTCATCCTCAAGTTGTCATTTACAACATGTGGGGTGTGACATGATAAACTAACTAAATAAACACCCCTAACTTTGAGATGAACATTGTCCCTAAATGTCTAGCAATAAGCAAAAAGGAAGCAATAAAGTAAAAAGGGTAATAAAGAGGGGTTAGGAGAAGAGTAGACTCTGCCCTTTGTAGTCTTACAGCCGCTTTGAATAGGAACCTTGATGATTTTCAGACATTGACATTGGTGTGCCTACCCCTTTATACACTCTTTGCTCCCTTTGGAGCCATGAAATGACTTTGACATTTTTCTCAAACACTTGGTTTACTGACTTCCTTCACCTCAAATGAGTGAGTTTTGATTCTTCAAACTATCCTTGATACATCTGAAATCACTCCCTGATAAACAATGATCCAAGAACCCAAAAACAAACAGCGAAGCACGAAATTTTCTTCCATTAGTAACTCCTCTTTGATGCTTGGAATGATGGACAAACTTGGGGTTCAACAAAGGTAGGATTTATTGGGTTTGTGATGGAGTTTTGAAGCTTGAAGATGATGCGGATGGTTGGGGAGGAATGTCGATTTAGGATTTAGTGGATGGGAGATGAATTTGAAGAAAGTGGTTGAAAGTTACAAGGGTTGGAGGAAGAGGTATGGCAGGATAGAGTATAAAGTAGGAAGAAGAAAAATAGGTTTTAAAGGGTTAAAGAACCTCTGTTTTCGTGACTGTGGTGCTGGTCAAGTCAGCAATTCTGCTCAGCACCCATGTTTTTATCCAACTTGTTATACTCATATCTCCTTCATTTTAGCTCGGAATTGGATGTGTAAGGACTCGTTGGAAAGCTCTTTCAATCTAGAATGCGCTCATGGGCTGAGGCGAACCATTTGGAGCCTCAATAAATACAGAAAAATCATAATATTCAATGCAGTCCAGTGTGATGATTTCTTGACTCCTTAGGTTCTCCTTGCTTTGTCTCTTGCCGCATCCTTGCTATCCTTCAAAAGTCCTTCATGCTTATATATTCTCTCAAAATTCGTCCAATAGCAACCCTTAATCCTTTTATTGATGCTTAAACTCATCTATTGTCTTCAATTCTCCTCAAGCATGATCATGAACCTTCCAACTTTATATTTCAGTTCAATTTGGTTCATTTCATCTACAAAACTTGAAATTTGATGACCATCTCCAATCCACTTTTTTTTTTTTTTTTTTCACACTTCAAGCACTATAATTACATCAACCATTTTCCAACTTCTTGCCTTCGCTCTTGCAAACTAGTCAAGACAACATGTTGAGCTTCAAACTTACCTTATTAAACACTAACAGCAGGAGGTTAAAACTTCGAAATTTGGAATTTTCATCCCGCGGTAAAAAAAAAAAGGCAAATAAAATAACTAAAAATAGAAAAATAAAAGAGATTGGATAGAGTCCTTATTACTTAGCTTAGGTTGCCTCCTAAGAAGCTAATCCGTTTTTAGAGTCGAGTTAGACTCATTGGAAAAGTACTAGTGCTTCCATTTGACCAATCATTTATCTTGGAAAGCACTTCCTCTTCATAACCATTCATTTCGGATGTTTCTTTCGATTTTGAATAGGAGAAATAAACTCAAAAATGCCACGCTAATTATGGCTGGTGGTTCAACCACAATTTCTTCAAAAGCAGTCCCCTCTATGTAGTAGATGTAAACACATTTATTCTTGGGGCCCCGTTCAAACATATGTGCCCTTTTGATTTGGCTCAAAGGCTGCGAGGAACGTTTTTACGCACATGGCTCTTTCTTTGCTCCGTCGAGGTAATGGTTGGTGAAGATTGAACTTTCTCTCTCCTCACCATAAGCAAGGTGAGCTCCCCTTGTTGATGTCAATCCATGCTTGGATTGAGGAAGAAGTGGTCTTCAATATCTTCAGAGTTTTTTAGATCCTTTGTGCCCCGAGCCACAAAATCCATGGGAAGGTAAATGTACGATCTTCGCAGAGCGTTTTCAATTACCACCACTTGACTTTCTTCTTCAAATTCAGATTTAATACTAATGACTTTTCATTCTCTAAGTTTTTAGGAGTGCCTTTTTCTCCAATTTCCATCTATTTGTCACCTTCTTCCGCAATTTCGGAATAGGAAATTTACGCACGTGCTCGAAGGAGTGTAGACGCATTCATTGGGATTTGGCCAATGTTACTTGGAAGGTCTAAATTTTCCTTGAATGCTTGGACCAAGTGACCTATTTGAGCTTCTACATTTTTCAATCTAGCATTAGTGTTGACTTGGAAAGCATTTAAATCTGGAAATTTCTACTCATGCACATTAATCATCTTCTTGTTCCCTTCCATGTCGATAAAAATCTTATTCTTAATTGACTCTTCTTCCTCTGAGAAATGTAGGTTTGAACTCCCTTGATAAGGCAATACTTCTTGTTCCATGAGTGAGTCATTGTGAATTCTTTGGTCCAATTTATGAAAAGTAGTTTCAAGCTTGTGGCTTCTATGGGAGGCTTAAAATCTATCTTCTAATAGAATCTTCCTCACGTAAAAAGTACCCAGCAAATAAGATGAAAAACAAAGAAAATAAAATTTTAAAATAATAATAAAAATTAACTAGAAACAAATCACAGCAAAGATAAAAATAAAAATAAAAAATTGCCTAAATTAGCAAGTGCGCTCTTCAAAATGTCAACCAATGAGAGAAAGTGAATCGCGATCCTCAAGCGTGGCCTTAAAAACTTGTAAAGGCAGGAAATGATGCATATGTGTGAAAATATGGCGAAAGTGAATGTGATAAATACTCAAAGAAAACATGTTTGACAAAAGTAAGTATACTCAAAAACTACGAGAAATGAAAAGTATTGCCGGCACTCAACTCGTTTCCCTTGAAGTGCACCCAGATGCATCCTGAGTAATAAAGTGGACTACAGGAGTGGGATAAACCTGTGAGGATTGGAGGTTCTCTCTGGTATGAATTTGATCACTTTGATTACAAGGGCTCTTTACTATTTAGCGACCAAGTAGGATGTCGAGAATAAAATCCAATTTAATTAGAAACAAAGCTGATTCAAAACTAATCCTAAAATCACCAAATAAACAACTACTTAATTCTAAAGGTATGAGAGTCACTTTGGGGATGAGGATGTATTTACAAAAGAAACTTGATTTACATTTCCTTGAAAGTGCAACATTTGTGAGTTGAATCTTTGGATTTGTCTAAGAAGCGTGTGTAGTATAGCTTGTATTTCTCCATACCTGCATTCACTATCTAACACACCATATTCCTTTTCGAGACAAATGGGTCCTAAATAGCTACGTGTAAAATTTGGCTCTTTAAGATTTGATTGTTTTTCTTTTTCAATACTTCACAGCCATTTCGGGGCGAAGAATTCTTGCCCCCATAGACGAGGATAATGCAAGCCTTCTCCAATGTAATTGGTATAAAGTCCTTCAAATCTAATAAGAATTTTCTATCTCCTTGATTTGATCTTTGTAACACGGGATCGAATCCTTTCATCGAGCGAAGGGAGACACTGCGATCGACTAAATTGATACATCATCTGAGGTAATCCTCACACCATGAGTAAATTGGGTATCTATCAGTAATTTTCGGAGTTCATTAGTTCCAGATATTAGTCTAACATACCCCTAAATTCTGGCTCCTTACTCTCGGGAATCTCCATCTCTGTGTCACTCGAGAGGAGGCCTCACGGAAATCGAGGCAAGATACGACTCTTTTGGTTATAAGCTACTAATATTCCAAACAGTTCATTATATGAACAGTACCAATTATATAAATTCGGTATTCAAACCCACAAAATAGCGAGAAGCTACGTAAATACGAATGTTCAACAATTAATCCCGACCACGGGTGTTTAATGTTCGTCTTGGATTCCAATCATCACGATCAAATAAAAGTAAGAAAATGAAGAGAGAAATCAAGAGGCAAAGAAAGAGAAAAATCCAAGATTTTAGCTTAAATCTTATTAGCCTCAGCAGTAAATAAATTGAATATGAGTACAACAGAAATCTCTTCAATATAAATAAAATGCATACAAACTACTCTAAGATCTATTAAAAGAAAATAAAAATCTCTTTACTTGAAACTAAGAAAATGAGGCGGTTTAGGAGAAAACCCATGAGAGAGAGAAAATCCCGGATTTTTAGCTTCAATCTTTGTCTAAACCTTAGTGAAATCACGAATCTACGTATACATCACGAAATCTTTTAAATACAAATAAAAATGCGCTTTCTACAAAAACACTTTAAGATCTATTAAAATAAAAATGCGCAACAAAAACTAAGAAAATGGGCGGGTTTAGAGAGAGAAAACCCATGAGAAAATCCATATTTTTAGCTTCAATTTTTGTCTGAACATTAGTGAAATCTGAATCTCTGTTATACAGCACCAAAATCTCTTCAATAGAAATAAAAATCTTCTCTAAAACTATTCTAAAATCTAAAACAAATCAAAATATGAAGAAGCTGGAAAAATGGAAGTCTGAGAGAGGAAGCCCCATGAGAGAGGCTCTCGATCTTCCGCGCCCTCTTTGCAAAAAAAGCAGAGTATATATATGGTCCTAGGTGAAATGGGCTTGAAAATAGGTCGAAAATATCAATTTTAAAACCTTTTTGGAGTTCTCAACTTTTGGTCGCAAAGCGACAAGCTGGTCGCGACACGGGTTTTGGAGTCGCGACCAAGTTTCCTAGTAGGTGTCCACGATTTCTGATCGCGACCTGATTTCTGGTAAGCTACCAAGTTTTGCAGACGAGTAACTTGTTTTCTTTTCAAACTTATTAGGGGCCATAACTTATTCATTTTGCTTTCGGTTGGGCGTGAGTACTTGTTGGAAAGCTCTTTGGATGTAGAATGCAGCCATTACGGAATTTGAACCATTTGATGTTCGAGATGGTACATAAAAATTTATCTTCCCAGTGGCATGCTGTGAGACTCTCGGTTGACTCTTATTTTGGAAATATATTGCTCATTTCCTGCCAAATCACTTGCTTTTCATCAATAATCCTACAAAACCAAGTTTAGAGAAAATTTTATGAGTTTTACATGAATATGGATATAAAATGCACAAAATAGCATGTGAAATGAACTCAAAACATAGATGAGTTTTGCACTCATCAGTTGCCTCAGTCTGCGGAGTAATGGCATAGACACGCTCTTGAGCCCCCGAAGTCCCGGCCTATACATTCTACCCTTGACCTCGATCCATACTATGGCCCCTTTGGCCTGTCTATGAAACACTCGATGCTCGTGTCGCACCCTGAGACTGATACATGTTCCACGGCCCGTCTTCGGGGTAGGGAGGAACTGCAGGAATCTGCTATGTCCCACGATGATCGGGACTGGTGTCCCCCTTGATCCACAAAACCAACGCTAATACGTAGACGAGTTCCGCCTCGTAATAATAAGGTTGATGGCCAGAGTGAGAGGAAACATGTCATCTGCCCGACCTGATGTGTGATGGAATCAAAGCTCATTAGGTTTTTAGTCCATTTTTCTGAGTTTATTATGAGATAAATGTTGATTTGTTTGCAGAAAAGTGGATAATTAACTAAAATTTCATTTTGCAGGAAAATACATCAGAAACTCATATTTTAGAAGAAATCAGAAGAAACCGGAGTCTGCGACATAATTAAAGATCCCGAAAATTTAGAAATCGCGACCAAGAAGCTCAGTTGCAAGCCATCCCAAGTCACGACATCAACAAATTCGGCTTCGAAGAAGAAATATAAAACTTGAACAAGTGAAGTCGTGGCTTGAAGAAGGAGGTTGCGACAAAGAAGACGTGGTCGAGACTAAAGGAAACAGTCAAATGAAGAAATTCATGCCAGCGACATCATTTCGATGTCGCGGCGTAAAAGATAAATGATGTCGCGACATAACTCTGAGGTCGCGACAAGGATCTGTCTATGAAGCCACAAGAGAGGTCTTCGCAAGTAAAAGAAGTCGCAACTAGTTTTTAATTAAAGGGTCAAATTGAAGTCGCGACATGTTATCTGAGTCTCGGCGTGAAAGCGAGGCTGAAGTCTTGACAAGAAAAATGATGTCGCGCGACCACTCATTCGGTCGCAACCTTAAGAAGAGTGACGAGGAAAGAAAGGAGGGTCGACATCACTTTGATGTCGCGACACAAGCATAGTTGGAAAGAAGAAATCGGTTACGAGCGCGTGGAAATGAGGTTGCGACTGAAGAAAAAAGAAATGGAAGAAAAAGAATTCGTGACATCACCGTGAGGTCGCGACATAAAATTGAAGTTATGAAGACAAGAAAAACACCAACAGAATTGCGACTAAGAAATCAAGAGAAAGTCACAACGTAAAGGGTAGATCTTACAAGCATGACAAAGTGGTCGCAACCTAAAAATGATCTCGCGACATGTGGCGAATTCGCGACATCAACATAAAGGAACCTTAAACAAAGATGTCGCGACATCACTTACGATATCGCGACCATGATCAAAGGCTTTTGCAAGACAAGCGGTTGCAGCGAAAAGGAGAAGAGGTCGCGGCGATCATGAGCCGTGAAGAATTCCATGTCGCGACATCAACTTGAGGTCATGACGTAGAGTACATGTTGGGCTTTTCTTTGGATTTCCACCTGGAGCATTTTTGGGGATTCGGGCCAGATTCTTTTTACAGTATAAATAGATAGTTTTAGAATAGTAAAGTAGATTTCTCCTTCTTCACGACCCAGAAAAGGGAAAAGAAGAGGAACTCGATATATATTATAGAGTAGATTTTTTTATTTTTAGATTTTCTTAGTTTTATTTTACGGTTTTGAATCACGGGAATGTGTAGAAGCTTGAGTAGAGTTGGATTTTAGTTTTATTATTTTTCTTAGCATTCTTGGCAAATTTATGAAATCTAGACAAATTTACGGAATTCATTTCTTCTCAGTTTATTTGCAATTACGATGGTTGTCTCGCGTGATCGGTACTCCATTTCTTAATTAGCGTCACGTGGTCGAGGCGGCACTGCGGATTTGATTTACATTTAGTTACAGTCTTTCCTGCACATTTATAGAGAATTAATTTGGGTTCGATTTTTACTTAGTCGGTGTCATTTTGAATGGATAAGTTTTCAATGGTAGTACCTAATACCAGTTGAGGGAATGTAACTTGCTCTGATATCTAGAATGCCCTCTGAGTGACACATAGATGGAGATTTCTGAGAGTTGAGAGCATTCTTTTCTGGGTATGTTCGACTACCATTGGCGAGCTAGCGCGAGCTCACGAGTTTCATTTTGATAAATCCCCATTCGCTCATAATTGAAGTAGGAGGGTGTATTTAACAATATAAATGATCGAGAGTTCACCTACGATCTAAGATGAGTTCGATCCGTGTTAGCTTAGATGATCAAGGGAAAGGGATAAACCCATAGATCTTGAGGTTGAGCCACCAATTAAGTGGTGGAAATTTTGCGAGAATCCTGATAAGGTAAAGCAAAAGTTCTGCTGTCAACAGGAAATGGGTGTGAAGTATTGAGAAAGAAAAATACCCAGATATTGCAAGAGAATGTGGAATCTGGTGGAAATTTGGTTTTTTATCAATGTTCGAGAGAAGCAAGGATATTAAATCGGTGAAAAGGGAGAAATCAATTCAATAATTAGGAAATCTACGGACAAAATTCAGATCCATGCAGAAACGAGAGCATGGTTTTAGTCTTTGGAGATTGAATGTTCCATTGTATTTCATTGATGGTTTTCGTTTCTCTCAGTAAATTGATTCAATCCATTCTTTTATATACAATTTATTTTTAGTCATTCACTTTTGTTTTAGTTTAATTGAAACATATTCAATAGTATAGGATTTTTAATTTTTGTCGTTTTGATAAAACATTCATTATGAGTTTTGAGTCTAAATAGTATGAAATTTTAGTAGTTGGGTAGTTGACTGTAGTCGCTATCAATCTCTGTGGGAATGATACGGACTTATTCAAATTTACTAGCAGTATGACACATTGCACTTGCAGTGTCATATCTTGAACCTTATTTTTAATTCGAACATTAAGAGAAAATTATTTTATAAGCAAACTTATCAGTGACAATGGTATAAGAGAATTGTAAGGCTCTTGTAGCTATGTTAATTTGAGGGGTTTTAGTCTATATAGAAAAAGGCGAACAAGTTTTTATGGCGACGTTGCCGGGGATTGAAAGAATTAATTAGATAAATATTCTGACGAAAGAAGGAAATACTAATTTGGACATTTTAAGAAAAACGAAAATAGTTTTGCAAGCGGTGGCTACACCCGACCCACTAATCTTTATGACTATGTTAGAAAATATTTGTTTAGTTTTACTAATCCTATTAATGCGAGTGTGCTTTGATTCGGGAAAACCTTTAATGCACATAGGAAACGGATTCTAACACGATTCAAGCGGAGACGAATTGGAGAGAACACTGGGAGCTTAGGAAAAGACAAAGAGCATAAAAGCGTAACCATGGCGGATGAGAGACATGACGGCAGTGGAACGGAGGACGACGGTGAGAGAGGCCCCCATTACCAACACAATGGAGGGGATTTACGGAGCTGTGTCGGGAAGAGTATTACCGCGATAAGGCGGCCCTATTATAGATGCAAACAATTTCGAACTTAAGCCCGGCATTTTGATTACAATGGTTCGACAACATCGGTTCTTAGTCACCCAGAGACCGAATGAACACACAGAAGATTTCTCAGGATGGCTAATACAATGAAGTTGAATGGTGTGAGACCCGAGGAAAGTGATAAAAAGTTGCATCTCTTACATTTTCTTTGAGAGATATAAGCGACCATGGTATGAATCATTACCGTATGGTTCGGTTGATGCTGGAAGAGTTGAAATTTCAGAAGCCTACTTGCAATGATTCTTTCCCCCATCTCTCACTTCAGAGAGAAGAAGAGAGATAATAGTATTCCAACAAGGGGAAGATGAGAGCCTATGTAGCTTGGGAAGATTGAGGTTGAAGAGGTGCGATGCATGGGAATAGATTTGAAGACCCGGATGGGCGTAGTGTATCATGCTTTAAATGATACATCTAAGGGCATTATCGATGCTTCATCTTTGCATTAGGAGCATTGAAGCGAAAAAGTGTTGAAGAAGCGAGAGATGCGATATAGAAGACTTGGCAAAATGTAATATGAAAGCTCCATCGGTTTTCAAGAGGAGCTCTTGAGAGGGAAAGGGTAATGGAGGTGAGGCAAGATGTGACCATGGTGGCAAAGTTGGATGCCATAATGCATAGGATGGACAAACAGGAGAGAAAAATGCACACTGCTCATGAAATAGGTGCGGAGTGGAAGAGAACTTTCTATGAAGAGATGCGTGTGCCAGCGAGGAGAGAAGATTCTTATGGTGTTGAGGAGGTTAAGTACGTGAACGAGCAAAGAAGTTATCATTTCAAGCCAAATCCTAACCTGCCCACACACTACAATCGACCTTGAGGAACCATGAGAATTTCTCATATGGTGGAGGGGCATTACCGCGGCCCCCGAGGCGGGGACGAGCATCCTCGACCGGGATATCGGCGGCCACGAGGTTCCGGCGGTAGCATCGAGGGAGGTGAAGCGAAAATGAATATCAAGGTCGGGAGGAGAACCAACCATTTGAAACGAAATCGCAATTCATGGGGGACAACAAGGGGCTATACAATTCCATGAGAACGAGAAACTATGACTTGGGAAGCTTTCAAGTCACGATACTCACATGTTTGAGAAAAGTGAGTGCCTGTTGAAAAATTTAGAAGGCAGTAGAGCAGCGTACTGAATATGCCAAATCGAACAAGGAATTTGCATTCATAGTGACACTCGAGAAGAACCCCGAGCGCATCGCAGTCGGTTAAGAAGTGGGAAGGATCTGAGCAGCAACAAAGAGACGAGAAAGAAAGAAAGGGGCGGCGCGGAGAAAGAAGGCGAAAAGGAAAGAGAAGAACACCTAAATTGAACAATTTGAAAGGAAGTAATAGCAGGAAAAGAAGGAGAGGAATACCGTATACACTGCGGTGCCATTCCACAAAGACTGAGGGGGTAAGAAGGAAAACAGGTTTTTTAAATCCTAGGATATTTTAAAATAGAAATAAATATCCCATTTGCAGAGGTGATAAGCCAAATGCCTCTTTATGCAAAATTTATGAAGGAAATACTGAGCAAGAAAAGGAAGATAGCTGAGGTAGGAATAGTAAATTTGACTACTACTTGGTGCCATTGTATCCGACAAGCTTCGACAAAGATGAAAAGAACCCCAGCGCGGTTTTCACCATTCACTCCTCCGTGAGGAAATATGAATTAGCTTTATGTGATTAGACAAGTATAAATTTGATGCCTCTATCGGAGTGGTGTGAGACTTGGGAACTAACAGCGGCAATTATTGCGGTCATTTGTGTCAATGGCATAACGAGAGGGCATTATGGAAGATGTACTTGTCGAGGATGGGAAATTCATTTCCCGATTAGTTTTGTTATCATGCGGATGGAGGAAGATACGAAGTTCCTTTTGTTCTTTGGGAAGACCTTTCTTAGCAACGAACGCTTGATAGGCGTACGGGAAGGTGAGCGACACTAAGAGTTGGGGATGAAGCCGAGTGCATTTAATATTAATAGGAATTAGAAACGTCACGATGGCAAAAATGCGAGACCGGTTGTATGGGTGTAAGGAGCAATAGCCTTCTCGAGGATGAATTGGTCCCGATTGTATCCTTCAACACTCTATAAGTGAAATTGAGATGAATTACCCGATATCGCTTGAGTCTTGATTTTGAAATTACCTTCAAATTTGTTTTAACGAGGAAGCTTGATCCTCAGTATAAATGAAAACAATGAGATGAAGTAAGCAGCCGAAAGCGACAAAATTCATGATCGGGGAAAACTAGTGCGAAGGGCTAACATTGAAAGAATTGCCAGTCATTTAAAATATGAGTTTTAGAACCGGAAAGAAAACCATTTATAATATCATTTGCATTGTGAAGGCGAAACAGTTCTTTGGTAATTATGAGAAAATCTGAGAAGCGATTACTTAGTGATTTAAGATCTGAGAAGGGTATCGACCCTGTTGCATGCAAAAATATTCTTCGGAAGATAATGCAAAAACTTCTATCGGTATCAAGGAGGTGAACCCGTGATGAAAGGATTGTTAAAAGAAGTTCTGAAATGGTTAAAAATGCAAGTTTTATATATGCTATATCCTTATAGTTCTTGGGCAAGCCGGTGCATGTAGTTCCCAAGAAAGATGGATTCAACGTATCGAAATGAAAGAATGAGCCGATTCCTACAGGGCGACGGGATGGAGGTGTGTATTGATTACAGAAAACTGAATACTACAACAAGAAAGGATCATTTTCCCTTGCCTTTCATTGATCGGATCTTTGGATAGGTTATTGGGACACCCTCATTTTGTTTTTTCTTGATGGATACTCGATATAACCAAATTTCTATTACTGAAGATCGGAGAAAACCACTTTTACATGCCCATTTGGTACTTTTGCTTTTAGGAGAATGCCATTTGGTTTTGTGTAATGCTCTTAGTACCTTCAGATGCATGATATACATATTTTCTGATCTAGCGAGGAAAAATTTATGGAATCTTCATGGATGATTTTGAGTGTATGGATCCAGTTTTGAACAATGCACATAACCTAGAGGCGTACTTCAAGGTGCAAGAAAGACAAAAATCTAGCTCTGAATTGGGGAAGAAATGCCATTTATGGATTCTGAGAAGGGATTGTCTTGGGGCATGATTTTACCAGCGGGACTTGAGGCTGGAGCCCGAGGCGAAAGTTTGATTATAAGAAACCTAATGCCACCCACTACATTCAAGGGAATTAGAAGTTTTCTTAGGACATGCTGGATTTTATAGAAGATTTATCAGAGATTTCTCAAAAATTGCTAGACCACTATGCAGATTGCTGGAAAAAGATACTTAGTTCTATTTTGATGAATCCTGCCATAATGCATTTAAAGAAATCAAATCCAGACTTCATTAAAGCTCCCATCATGTAGAAACCCAGTTAGGAACATAAGAATTTGAAATCATGTGTGATGCAGTGATTTGCAATAGAATTGTATTGGGACGAAAGATGACAAAGTGTTCAGATCATACTATGCTAGCCAAAACCTTTAATGAAGCACAAAGAAAATTACTCTACTGCGAAAAGGAGATGCTGACAATAATATTTGCATGTGAAAAATTCGAGGCCATGCATTACAAGGGTCCCATGTTGTTATACACAGCGATCATGCAGCAATTAAATATCTAATGGCAAAGAAAGAAGCAAAGCCAAGATTGATCAGGTGGGTACTATTATTGCAGGAATTTGATTTAGAAATAAAAGACAAGAAGGGTTGTGACAATGTGATAGTTGATCACTTGTCAAGAGTAGAGAAACCCACTGTACAAGAGGAAGGAAGAGAAATAGCAGAAAACTTTCCAGATGAGCAGTTATTCCAGTTGTCACTCCAATCACCCTAGTATGCTGATATTGTGAATTTCTTAGCTTGTGGAATTATGCCACTAGAATTCAAGTTGCAGCGAGAGAAAAAGCTAAGGGCGACGGCGGGTACTAAATGCAGGATGACCCATTTATTGTTTAAAGGGGCGATCGATTAAAGGAGATGTGTACCAGAAGGTGAGCAAAGAAAGATTTTACAAGAATGTCATGCATCACCTTATGGAGGACACTTTGCAGGAGATAAAACAACCCACAAAATTCTCCAGTCAGGATTTTACTGGCCTACGATTTTTAAAATTTGTTTTGAATGGGTAAAGTTATGTGATCAATGCCAAAGAATGGGAAATATGCAGCAAAGGCATGAGATGCCCCCTGCAAGGTATCACAGTGGTGCGGTTGTTTGATGTATAGAATCGTTTATGGGGCACTTTTCAGAGTTTCATTTGGAAATATATACATACTCCTAGCGTGGATTGTCTTATCCAAAATGGAGTTGAAGGCGACATGTCATTGGAATGTCCCCATACGAGACTTGTCTTTGGAAGAACTTCTTGTCACCTACCTCTTAAGCTAGAATATAAAAAGCTATGTGAGGCCATCAAAGAAACAATTTTGATTTTAAAGCTGCTAAGGAAGATAATTTACTCAGTTAAATGAATTGGAAGAGTTGAGGGAATGAAGCCCTATGATAGTGCGGAATCTACAAGGATAAAACAAAAATGGCATGATCAGCGAATTTTGAGGAGGGAATTCAAGGCAGGAGATCAGGTCTTGTTATTCAACTCCAGACTAAGACTCTTTCCAGGAAAGCTGAAATCCAAATGGAGTGGACCATTTACAGTGGTATCGAGCACACAGTTTGGGGCAGTGACACTTAGAACCAGCAATCATGAGGAGCTCAAAGTTAATGGTTAGAGATTAAAGCACTATCTTGGGAGAAAGCAATTGGAAGACAAACCCTTAGTTTTGAATGAAGAAAATTGAAGAAACAGAACAATGGCAGCAGAAAGTCCAGCTAAAGACTAAAAATGGAGCCGGCAGAGTGGAAGAGCGATCATGCGGCTGTTTTAAAATTTTCTTGTTTTATTTTACCATTTATGTGTTTAATTGTTTAATAATTTCTTGTGATTAAATTCATTATCGATTGAAGAGTAGTTAAATATATTTTTTTAGTTTTACAGGAATGAAGATTGTGCAAAAAGGAGAGCATCTGCAATCAAATTTCAATCAGCATAAGAGACTAAAAAGGGGCAGTATCTTCTTCTTCTTCTTGATTTGAATTTTTAAATTTGTCTTTTGATAAAGCACTGATTGAAAGTTTGGGAATTTTATATTGTTTGGTGCTTAAGTGTTGAATGTGATGCATAGTGGAAGTTGTTGAATTGTTGCATGATAGAGATGAATTGAGTTATAGTTGTTTTGCAGGTGGAATTGGATAAGGTGACATTCTTGTGAATTTGAATGCTTATGTTTTGGTGGCAACATTAATCCAAAATTGCAGCAAGAATCTTTAGGATGTGAAATAAAAAGTGGGAAGGAAAGTCAAAATAATGAAACTAGGTGAGGCTGAAATAAGAAAGGGAAGGAACACATTTATGCATTTGCAACATCAGGTATGTCGTGACCACATTCGAGGTCAAAAAAAAAAAAAAAAAAAAAAAAAAAAAAAAAAAAATATATATATATATATATATATATATATATATATATATATATATATATATATATATATATATATATATATATATATATATATATATATATATATATATATATTTTGATTACGACCTAAAATTGTCAAAGTCAATAAAAGTGAATTTTAAACCCTCTAAGTTTAGGCGTCGGCGATTAAAAATTAAATTGATGAAAATCATTAATTTAGAGGCCCAATAATATTACATGTGTCGCGATACCATATCACAAATCATGACATTGAACCAAAGCGTCTATCAGGCCCAGGAATTCCATTAAACTACAATTCATCCCGACATTTTAGGTTGCATCATTCATTCGAATCTTTGAAATAAATAGTTGTGTCACGAAAGCAATCAATTTCTTGATTAAACAAATACATTTAGTATGCTCGGAGTTTAAGGGAGAATAATGGAGGAAAATTTAATAAATTCAAGAAAAACGATCAATATTCTCACCAAAGGCCCAAAAACCTCAGTTGGAAATATCAAAAGGGCAAGAATTTCGAGGAACCTCATTCAATCCATTCATCGAAATTTTGAAGAAAGAATAAATAGCCTTGTAATTCCCAAGAGACGCAAATCACTATAAAAGGATGGGAGCATAAAGGAAAAATAAATGAAGAGAATGGAGAAAGAAGGCGAGAGAAAGAAAGGGAACCACGAGGTTGGAGCTGCAGATTTTATGGAATTAATGGGTCGGAAAACAAACTAATTCATTCTTTGTTCCATAAGGCGTTGTGTAATCAAGAGAGTGGTTGATGGGAAGGGAATTGGAGAAGGTTGAGTCAGAACCCATTAATGGCAGGAGAAGGCGAGAAAAAGAGGCTGCAACCTTCGGGAGGAAGATACTAGGATTTTAGATCGAGAAATAGAGAGTTTTCCTCTAATTTAGTTCTGATCTTATTTGTAAAGCGGATTGTACAATAATGAAATGTTTTGATATTTGAATAAAATTCTTTGATTGAATTACAAATTGATTTGTTTATGATATCTAATTTTATTTAATGTCATTTTCTTTTTTC
Organism: Tetrastigma voinierianum; assembly: GCA_016808115.1. Classification (NCBI taxonomy): domain Eukaryota; kingdom Viridiplantae; phylum Streptophyta; class Magnoliopsida; order Vitales; family Vitaceae; genus Tetrastigma; species Tetrastigma voinierianum. The sequence goes on along the minus strand of JAEQBH010000709.1, from coordinate 1,084,391 downwards.
TTTGATACAAAAGAATCGAATAAATAATTACATTTCTTTCTCCAAAAACGAAACTTGGAAAGAATCGGGCGGGAATAAAAGCTGAAGTGGGAGTATTGCTGCATTGTTTAAGTCGGTTAGTTTGCAAAAGTGGAAAATTGGTATTTGCGATGGAACAAAATACTTGGTTGAAATAATGTAAGTAAGCATTAAATAAATACAATTCTTGAAATAATACATAGGTCAACAAAACTTACTTACATGTAAGAGCTTTGGCAGGAATTAAGGAACATCTTACGGGGAATTCAGGGATTTACAGATTCCGCTAGTCCTAGAACTTGTTTGATTATTGATTGAGGTGAAATCTTAGGTGAAAGCGACCAGCGAAATGATAGAGGCCATCCTTGGCGGCAGGCTTTCTAAGAAACCTACCCTCAAAATATGCTTAAGCATATTCTCTGGATTCCTTGATTTGAGCCAAATAAGCCTTATTTCTTCAATAAACAACAGCGAAGGTAAAAATTCCCTTCCTTGCAATAAACGCAACAAAGAGCCCCAATTAGCTCAGTTTCAGTTCGAGAAAAAAAAAGTTTAGTATAAAGGAAGAAACAAGTTTGAGAATAATATTTCCAAATTTTTTAACAATGAAGGTTGAACGAGTAAAGAGACAGCTATTGAAATAAGGAATAAGTTTTGTCTTGTGGCCTATTTCCTTGAGCAATTAAGCTCGTAGGGGTGTTTTAACATAACGCCTAATGCCAGCGAGTATGGGAGTTGCTAGCCCAAAGTTCTTTAAGAGTAATAGAAAGCCTAAGAAGACAAAACATTGCACTATTCCAAATCTTAGAAAATTAAAAGCAAAGGAGTTAAAAGAACAAAGGAATCTGCCTGAATCAAGTACATATGGAAAGTAAAATTCCATAAAAAGAATTCAAAGGAAGTGAATCGAGAGGCTAAGATTGAGGAGAATCGAGGAAAAGAACAAAGAAAAAGGGTGAAAGTTAGAGAGCAACAATGTAGAGAAAAAGATGGAAGCTGGGTGAGTTTTACAGCTTAAAATTTTCCATTATCTACCCGATTACCTAAGTGACATTCACAGTCGAAAGACCCGTTAATTTTGAAGGTTGGATTTACCTACATTAGTGGAGATCAATATGAAACACAAGCATAGGGGACTTTGACAAACAGTCTAAGAAAACTCCCAGAAGATTAACTAAATTCAACATGAAGATGAAAATGATTGATGACACACACCTGAAACGAAAACAAGACTTGTTGGAACTAAGCGTTTAAATACGTAGTTTATCAATAAATTTTGTCATAGAAGTATACCATGCCTTGTTCTTGCATCAAAACTAAAATTTTAAATAATATCGGTATCTCTTAATTCCAGATAAGAAGGTGGAATAAGAAAGACTGTGGTATAAATCATAAAGCTTATTTGTTTGAGAATGAGCAAATTCCAACATTTTTCTTTGCTTGAGGACGAGAAACAAGGGTACAAGATTTGGGAATTTGATGAGTCAAAAACTCATTAGGTTTTAGTCCATTTTACGAGTTTATTATGAGATAAATGTTGGTTGTTTGCAGAAAAGTGAATAATTAACTCGATTCATTTGCGAGGAAAATACGTGAAACTCATATTTTAAGCGAGAAATCGGAAGAGAGCCGATTATCACGTGAATTAAGGTCACCTTTGGAAATTAGAAGTGTGACAGAAGCTTAGTTGCCCGATGCATCCCAAGTCAAGACATCAACAAGGTCGACGAAGAAGAAATATAAAACTTGAACAAGTGAAATTGTGACTTGAAGAAGGAGTTGCGACAAAGAGAGCGTGGTCGACACTAAAAAATGAAGAGTTCATGTCGTGACATCCCATTTTAAGTGTCGCGACTATGAGATAAATGATATCGCGACATAACTGCGAGGTCGCGATAGGTGTATGAAGCCCCTGAGAGGTCTTCGCAAGTAAAAGAAGTCATGACTAGTTTTTTTAAATTGAAAGTCAAATTAGTCGCGACATTATCTTTATCTGAATACCGACATGAAAGCAGGGCACTAAGAAAGCATGAGCAAGAAAAATGATGTCGCGACCCGCACATTCAGACCGCAGCCTTGCAGAAGAGCTGAGCAGAAGAAAAGGAGGTCACGACATCACTTTGATGTCAGTGATGTCGCGACCTGGAAAATAGTTGGAAAGAAAGAAATCAGTTGCAATGTGGAAATGAGGTTGCAACCTGAAGAAAAGAAATGGAAAGCGAAAAGGGTGCGGCGACATCACCGCGAGGTCGCGACGCAAAATGAAAGTTATGAGACAAGAGAACACTAACGGAGGGAACGAAATCAAAGTCCGACGCGAGTGATGCACAAGCGTGAAGTGGTCGCTTGGCACAAAAATGATGTCACGACAAAGTGGCGAGGGTGCCGACATCAACTGCTTGAAGGGACCGCTGAACAAAGATGTCGACATCACTTAGATATTGTGACCGCGGTCAAAGGCACTGCGAACAAGAAACGGTTCTGACGAAGGAAGGAGTCCGCGATTGATCGCGAGCCATCGAGAATTCCATGTCACGACATCAACGAGGTGTGACATAGAGCTTGATGTTGGGCTTTTTCTTTGGATTTTCCACTGAGCATTTTGGGGATTAGGTATTTGATTCTTTTACAGTATAAATAGATAGTTTTAGAATAGTAAAGTAGTTTTCTCCTTCTTCACGACCCAGAAAAGGGAAAAGAAGAGGAACTCAGTGTATATTATAGAGTAGATTTTTATTTTTAGATTTTTTTTAGTTTTATTTTATGGTTTTTAATCTGCGAACTGTGCAGAAACAAGTAGAGTTGGATTTTTAGTTTTATTATTTTTCTTAAGCGTGCTGCTGGAAATTTGAAATCTGAACCAATTTGCGGAATTCATTTTTCAGCACCTCGGTTATTTAGTGGTGGTTATTAGTGATGAAGTTAACTCCCATTTCTTGGTGAAATACGTGTGTCAGACGGCTCTCTTTGGATTTGATTTACATTTAGTTAGATAACTCACGCATTTATAAGAGAATTAATTTGGGTTTGATTTTGCTTAGTCGATGTCGTTTTTGAATGGATAAGTTCCCAATGGTAGTACCTAATACCAGTTGAGGAATGTATCTTGCTACGATATCGGGATGCCCTCGAGTGACTGAGAGACGGAGATTCACGAGGGATTGAGCATTCTTTTCTTGAAGACTATGTTCGAGCTACCATGAATGAACCTAAAATCAGAGTTCATTTATTAAAATATTAGCTCATGAGTGAGGAAGTGGGAGGGGTGTGTTAACAATATAAATGATCGGAAGAGTTCACCTACGATCTAAGGTAGAGTTCCCGTCCCGTGTTAGCTTATATCGTCAGGGAAAGGGATAAACCCATAGTTACGGAGGTTGAGCCACTTGATTAAGTAGGTGTGGAAATTTTAAAGTCACGAGGAAGGGTAAAGCCGGGGTCTGGCTTTGTCAGCGAGGGGAGAAATGGGTGTGAGAAGTAGTGAGGAAAGAAAAATACCCAGGATCTTGCAAGGAAGGGAGATGTGGAATATAGGTAGGTGGGTTTGAATCTTGTCTTCGAGAGAACGGGATATTAAATGGAGTGAAAAGGAGAATCAATTTCGATAATTAGGAAATCTTGGACAAAATTAGGATCCATACATGAGAATAGAGCAGGATTTAAGTCTTTGCCAATTATTTATTCCATTGTATTTCATTGATGGTTTGTTTATATAAATCATGATTCATCCCATTCTTTTTTCCTCCTTACAATTTATTTTTAGTCATTCACTTTGTTTTGATTGGTGATATGTTCAATAGTATAGGATTTTGGTACTGTCGTTTTGATAAAACATTCATTATGTGTTGAGTCCAAATAGTATGAAATTTTACAGTAGTTAGGGTAGTTGACTGTGTTGGCAGCTATCAATCTACGGCTGGGAATGATACGGACTTGATGGGGATTACTACTTGTATGACATGTGCCCCTTGCGGTGTCATAGGCTGAACCCTTATTTTAATTGACATTGAGAGAACATTTTAGCAAACAGAAGCTTGCCAAAGTGACATGGGTATGAAGAATTGTAAGTGTTGTAGCTGTGTTAATTTCGAGGAGTTTTAGTCTATATAGAGGGAGAATAGTAACCGGACTGGCCTTGGCCACTGTTGGCCATGGCTACCACTAAAACCTCGTGGAACAAAAAATTCACTACGCTTCTTTCTCGAGGCACGAAGAAGAAGCGAAAACCACCCTCTTCCATTATCACTATGCCTGCATCCTGGATGCTACGTGAAATACCTCTGCATTCCGATGATCCGAGGTTGTATTGACCATCGAGTCCATATCTTGCAGGTTATGTCCTACAATCTTGCCCTGGATGGACAACTTCAGCCCATCCTCAAACTTCCTGACCTTGGCCGTGTTAGTGGCCACATAATCATCCCCAAAATGTGCCAACTCTGTGAATCTAGCTACGTACTCGAGTGCGATCCGTAAGATCCCTGTCTCGGCTCGAGGAACTCGGACAGCCGCGTATGCAGTGGCCGGGAAAGTACTTCCATGAATGATCTCTTGAAAATCATTCCATGTCATAGTCTTGAGTCACGGAAGTCGTGACCCACTCCCACTTCAAGATGCGGGACTCACCCTCGAGTGGAATGAAGCCGGTGTGTCAAAGTGGTATACGAGGTGATCTCATGCTTTCGAGAGAATCCTCTCAATCTGACCGGAACCAATGGTCGAAGCTACCAGCCGGTCCTCCTCCCTTGGTTTTATGGGAGGATGATGTTCTGTGAACCTTTGAGAATTTACTTGAACCCTCTGGAGGTTCTTGGCACCTCCACGACCTCTAGGCTGCATTGGCACATTACCTTGGTGGCTCTCGCCGACATCCCACTTAGCTCTATATGAGAGGGCTGCCCCAATCAAGCGGGTGGTGGTCGACCATCGCCCCGTGGGACTGACCTGCGCACGTCTCTGCTTTCCATCTAAACAAGTCAAATAGTAAGTTTAGAATCATTTTCGTTTCCTACTATTAGTGCACATGCCAACCAGTAATAGGCCTAATATCCTGAACCATCCATTCATTTCCCGAACTCCTAAGGTTACGTTTCTCAACCTTAGTGTTACTTATTTCTATACATCACCACGTATATAATTCACATAATTTGTAACACACAATCACGTACATACAATCAAAGCATACACAAGAAAACACACAATGCATGTTGTGATCCAATCCTGTCCCAATGGCTCTTAGGTAACCTCCTACCTAGACCTTGATAACAAATTATGATATGGATATCAAGCACTAGGTAATTCTAGCGACTTAGACACTTGCGAGCTATGATGCTCTTATACTTTAATATTAGGAGCCTAGGCTGAGTCCCTCAAGCCCTAAGTACTCGTGTACCTATGCTCTGATACCAAGCTGTGACACCCCAAAACCCGGGGGTCCCGTTGACCACCGTCAATCTGCGGAAACTTGTGTGTCTCATATCATGAGACCCATAAATGAGTAAAATAACTCAATAAGGCCCATCATCCATACTCGTCCATACAGTTACAAAACCATACATTTCTATAGATACAAGAGTTAATACATCACTCTTAATACGAAACATATATTAAAACTAGTTTGTTCTAATATATACTCAAAGCATGAATCAAGGCCACAGTATGGCCCGCGATAATCTCGCCTCTATGAGCCGCCCGCCTGCACTGCCCTATACTTGAAGGGGTCCCATGATGGGGTGGAGCTTAATGCCCAAGAGAGATAAATCCTACAAGGGCTACTCCTACCCAGTGTACATGCAAATGATCATTTCACAACAAACCAACAACCAACCCGTGCATACATGTTGTCCTATCATGGAAAAACTACATGTATGTATGAGACGACACTCTACATGCCCCATGTACCAAGTCAACCTCTGACCCACCACCCAATGCAAGTGCCAAAGGGAAATCAATACCGAGTCAGTCCCGACTCCCATCTCACAACCCGTAGTTTATGTGATATTTATTTAATCGCTTTGTCTTTTCGACAACAGAACTTTCCTGGGTCACAATCAAGGGTCTCTTACACCCTCCGACATTTTTCTTCGGGCTTTCACCGATGGATACATCGTCAACTAGGTTTTCGTGTTTTTCACTGGGAGGGTGTTCATCCCCTACTTGCTACGCCGTGACACTATTCGCTTCATTTTCATTTAACACTGTGGAACTCAATCGGACTTCATCCCATTCCTAAGTTTCCACATGATTCTCGCATCAAATGCGCTGTTTAAACCAAGATCATGTACACACACCCATGTAATGCAAAGGTTACCGCACACCAATGCAATGCAATTTGTGCCATCGCACTTCAAACCCATGACCAATGTATGAAGACCTCTACTGACATTCTAAACTCGCACTATGTGTGTTATGAACACCATGTTCACGCACACAACATTCCATATATTCAGTTCAACATCAACATACATGTAGTCATGTTAATATTCCATACATTCAAATCAATACATCACATAAGCATGCACTACATCTTTTCTACCATTTAGTTCATTCATGTCAACACATCATTCAAGCATGTATTAACATAATTCCAACCATTACTAAGGCAAGTAATGCTTAATTCATATTCCTGTGTCGGTAGGCATAGTGTGTCACTATACAACCCAATGCATATAATTATTTCCATCTTATCACACATATATCACATATTTCGTTATTTTTAGTGTGTCATTGAATTTATGGCAATAACACACATTAGTCATTCTGCCATAACCGCCATGCTCGCTCGGAAATAACTGACTTAGTCCAAAAAAGTCCGCTTATAAATACCAATACAAACATCCAACACGCAATTTTTACTTAGCCATGCAAATTCCAAGTATTACATAAACCGTTCCAAAATGAGTTTCGAAATCGGAACGGACCATTCCTCAGCTGTTCGTGACCCAGCCCAATGTTCAGCCTACGTTTTGGCTGGGCACTTTATCTTATTAAATTCTAGACTTGACGATTTCGTGAGTCCGTTAACGCATTTAACGGAAATGGGACGAGAAAGCTATTGGCCAGTTCAGCCGACAGGTCGGCCCACAAGTGGTGTGCGGAAATTGGGCACACCTGCTTGCCATCAGGCTCGAGATTTTGCCATCCTAGAACACATTGTTCGACCTCGGATAGTCCCGAAACCCCGTAAAACCGGTCTTTGACCATCACATAACAACAACCAAACCACACACACAAATTCGCCCGAACAGTGGCGAAACCGCTAGGGCCAATACGTGCCCCTGCAGCTTAAAATAACCAGAAAGGAGGAAACCCTACCTCTTGCAGCCAGCCCCGGTTCTGGTCTGGTCCGCTTACTACGCAAACACTCCTTCCTTTCCTCTTTCTTTCCTCTCTTCCTCCCCTTCTTCTCTTTCTTCATCCCTTCTCCTTCTCTTTCTTTCTTCTCCCTTTCTCCTTTCCTCCTTTCCTCCACTTCTCCCTCTCCCTTCCTCCTCCCTTCTCCTTGCCGCTCCCACAGAACCTAAGCTTGCCGCCTGGCCAAACGAATTGGGACCCTTTATAGCCTCAAGGTTGCCATGCATGCCGACACATGGTCGCCATGCACTGAAATACTCACATGGCTTTCCATGTTTCACCACATGGCTTTCCATGTTTCACCACATGGTTCGCTATGTGTCATCCACATGGCTCGCCATGTGTCGCTCGACACCCGTTGCCTCAAAATACGTGAAATTATGACTATATTGGTATTCAACGAAATTCAACTAGGTAGCTAGATTTCACGAGACGATTCCAACTGTGCAATCCGTTTTGTCATATGAGATCTAGAAAAATCCCTACTTTCACAGGACTATTTCGTAAATCACCGCTTCCCCGCGCCCTCGTAAAATGGAAATAACTTCTAGTTAAGCAAAAAGCAACCAACACTACATGCAAAATATGATCACATCCAAAAATCAAGTGAACATCTAATGTACCATATATACATAAAGTCAAGGAGATATAATGTCCCCAAAAAAGCAAAACTATATATACATGTCAAGAAGAGATAATTTCCACCAAAGCACAAAACCAAGTGGTATGGTTTCCATAAAGTGTGGCTAGGAATCCATGAGTTGTGTATGAAGAGAAGGAGATGAATGTCCCAAAAAAAGCAAAACCATATATACATGCCAAAAAGAGATAACGCCCCCAAAAACAAAACCAAGTTTTATGATATCCATAAAGTGTGAAATTATGAATCCATGAATGTTGTATCATGTGAAGGAGATGAACTTCCTGAGCCATCTTTGATGTGCATGTGCTGACGCATTTCACCAACAAAGCCAATTTAACCGATCTATTTGGGATTGTCAGTGTCGATTCAAGTCTCTTGACTTTGGATGAGCTCTCGTGTTACTTTAAGCTCATTTTCCAATTCTATCTCTCGATGTGACTTAGCATGTCCAAATCTTGATGAGGATGGGGGTGGTTTAGGGCCATGACCTAGGCCTTAATATATCCAAATCTGGAGCCTAGCACTTGAACACATATATCAACATCAGATAAGGCTTGACCACCTTCTGCCACTAGTTGCTTTTGCAACTCTAACATTCTTTCCTACAAAGACAAAGAAAAATTAAATATTTGGAGTACATATCATAATGTTTTATAGCATGTTCTTTATGAGTAATATACTTTTGGAAGGTTTAGATCCATTTCAATAGCATGTTTACAAATTCCTTCCTACTATACATAATAAAAAAAATTAGTAAAACTAATGACCATTTCATGCACATTTGCAAATCATCAAGTGAACATCACAAAATTCTAATTTGAAAAACAATTGTTAATAGTAATGCATTAAAATTATAAGAAAGTTCTATAATGCAAAGGAAGAACAGTAGCTAGATTTAGTGGGAAAGGACTCATGTGTGAAGCTTGAGGTTCCCTTGTTTAACCAACCATTCTTAAGTCCAATGCATTAACTTGAAAAGTTCTATTTGGCCTGGTGTCATCTTTAAATGTGTCGTGGCCTAAATAACAACAATATGAAAAAATAAGTAAAACAATATGAATATAATTTTAAGAAATAATAGACTAGTTAAAATCTCTCAAATAAATTTGCATCCATTACCATCACAATTATTAAAGAACCTTAAGAAATACTTTTATTAATAAAACATATTTATTTGTTATTCATAGTAATGTAAAGTCATTATCTGATAATGTATTTCAATATAATTTTTTGTTATATTATTTTTTTCAAGCCAAAACTATAATGCTTATAATAAATTGATTCAATTTATGAAGAAATAAACAAATGTATGTGCTTTATAAAAAATGCATATTATAAATGTACAAGTCATACTATTCTATTATAAAGGAAAATAGTTAAAAACACATATAAAAATAATCATACATACTTAAGTTGGTAACCATCTATTTATTAAAATAATACAAGATATCTTTTTACATAGATATATAAATTAATCAAATTTCAACTTTAAGAATTCAATTTCATTGCCTTAAATTCACCTCATACATATAATATCAAAAATACATCTTTTCTATAAATATTATTATATTGTATATATAAAGTTATGTAAATAACATAAAAACTTTTATTATAGAAACAAATGTTATCTTATTTCACTTTAACATAGTGGTTATTGTATAGAAATACAATTCATTTATAAAAGAACATTAAATTCATAAGGTAAACAAGACATGTATTAGAATCTCAAATATAATCGTCATTGTTTAGACATACATTTATTTTGTAAATAAATATTAAATTTAAGGGTTAAACAAGACATGTGCTGTATAATATTCAAAATGTTCAATTATTACTAAGTCTTAATGCATAGAATTGCAAATGACACATGCACCACAGCTTTTGATAATCTAAGAATAATTTTAGATGCAAAGAAAGTCCTCGACAACCAAACATAAAGCGGATGTAATAGCAATATTAGTCTCATAAAAGATTCAATATAATAACTATGAAATATTGAGATAAGATAATTGGCAAGGAAGATAAAGTTGATATATCTGGCTGAAATTAGAAAATCATTGATGGAAGCATAATAATCGAATATTAATTTAATACCAATAAAGTCGAGAATTGTTTTTAATTATCAATTTTGGTTCACATGTCAGACAAAGGATCGTGATCCCCCTCGATGAGTAGAAGGCTGTGACGCCCCATTTCCCGAGGGATCCGGACAAACCAGTTTAACACATGGAATATTCATATGGATGTCGAAAATTCGACACCACTTCATGGAAAATCGGGCAGAGTCTCCTTTGTATGGGGAGCTTTAACAAAGATACAACCTGTCCCAATCACATGACAACCTATCCCAATATTTTACAAAGACCACACCGGGTCCATATATAATTAAAATGAGTACAAATGGCCACTTGGGCCCAAACATCAACACTCATCAAAAAACATCAACTATATACCAATAGTTCAAGAGTTAATAAATCACTCTTAATTCAAACATATATTAAGATTTACAATTTTAATACATGTTATACAAATGAAACGCTTTTCTAAACGCGTCTCTAGTGAGCACCGCCCTCCCGTACACTCCTCGCACTTGAAATAGTGATTCTCGATGTGCGTGTGAGGAATGCCCAAGAGGATAATTTCCGCACGGGTTACTCCCACCTAAGTGCACATGTCATGGAAAACAAACACACTCGCAATACAGATGATTTACTTGAATGTCTACATGCCCTAATCCCATGTATCAAGTCCTATCGACTTCATCACGCATGTCAAGGCCAATGCGAGAAAACTTCCTTTATTTTTTTTTCATGCCGTGCACTTCATACCAATTTTCTTTAGGTTCCCTGGGCATATGAAATGCATTATGCCATTCTCAAAACCATTACATGCTACGATATCACACTACTATATTAACAAAATTTACATACATGCCACATGTTATTTAATTCACATCAATAACATCAAAATTAGCTCACTCTTGAGCTTACTCGGCACCATTTCAATGGTTGTTTCACAATTATATTTTTATATAATTCCACATCATGTTAACACATTTAATTACATTTAATAACTTATTACCACACAACTCCAAACAATTCATAAGAGAGAAACATCTGCTCAACATAATTAATCTCACATAGAATCTGTGTTTTTCTGAAATTGCAACCAATAATACCAAAATTAGCTCATGGGCTAATTAACTAATCAAGTAATTCATTTTGAATCATGCAAAACACACAAAATCACAATAACAATACACGTGAACAAAGGAAAACCCCGGTGTTCGCACCGGCTTCACTACACACTAGGATCTTCACCTGGTTCGCTATTTGAGACTGCAAACACGGCTAATCAAGCCCTCAAAATATCCCTAACTATTCACATGGCTTTATTAATGAATAATGTGGTTAGGAGAAGACTCCTACCTCTTGGAGTTGCTGGAACTCCACCAACTCCGTCCTACGTAGCCCTCAAGCAGGTCAACTTTACTTCGCCCAAAGCGAACCGACTATCCGGAAGGCTGAAATCTAAAGCAGAAGTGAGCCTCTCCCCAAACTAGATCCAGCAATCCTACTTCACGTTTTCTCTCCATTCGAGGTAAAGAAACTATTCCCATTTCAAGATACTATTTAACTTTCTTATCTACCCTCATCATGCTCTTCATTTTATTTGGACATGGCCAATCTTAAGCGATTCATTCCCATCCTTCTAATCATGCACATGTGTCACATGGTACATATAGTTAGCACTGGTCACATCACATGCTCTCATTAGCCGTTTACGGCACCCTATTAATTTTAAGGCTCAAAACATGAATCTCGACTATCTTATAATTCGACGAAATTCGACGTAGAAATTTCAGATTGGCAAAGACGATTCCAATGGTGAAGTCCGCTTGTCATCCGATATCTAGAAAAATTTCGGATTTTGACCAAAATTACCATTTTGCCATTTTTCAGAAAATTTGATTTTTTCTTAGTTTCACATCGCCCTGCGCCCTAAAAGAATTTAGTCTCGAAATTCCACACACATACGCATCCAACCACGTGCATATATAACCCTACACAATCCCTGCTTGGTATGTGATGAGTCTAAAAGCTCATTAGGTTTTTAAATCCATTTTTTTGACTTTATTATGAGATAAATGTTGAATTGTTTGAAGAAAAGTGGATAATTGACTCAAATTTCATTTTGCAGAAAATACAAAGTAAACTCAAATTTTAGCAAAATCATAAGAAATCAAACAGAGCGTATCTGAGGTCACGATCGAGTTAGGTCGCTGATAGAAAGCTCGCCACAACCATTCCGTGTCACGACATCAACAAATTTGGCTTTAAATAAGAAACTGAAACGTGAACAAGTGAAGTCGTGACTTGAAAGAGGAGGTTGTGACGCCAAAAGGACATAATTGATGTCGCGACATCACCGAATGTCGTGACATGTCAGAAGATTCAAGATCAAGGACTGATGATGTCGACCACTCAATAAGGTCGCGACCTGAAGAAGAGCCGAGCAGAAGAAAGTGAGGTCACGACACCACCTTGATGTCGCGACCGGGAAATTAGTTGGGAAGAGTGAAATGAAGGTAACGTAGAACCGAGGTTGCAACCTGAAGAAAAGAAATAGGAAGAAAAAGAGGTCGCGACATCACCATGAAGTCGCGACATAAAATTGATACGTATGAAGGCAAAAAGACTACCAACACGATTGCGACAAAGAAATCAAAGTCACAACATGAAGTCGTCATACAAACAGCAAAGTAGTCGCAACCTAAAATTGATGTCGCAACCTAAAATTGATGTCGCAAATCAGAAGCTGAAAGAATGAAAGAAAATGATGTCGCTGGATGGACCAGGTCACTGAGCATCGACATCGGCGAACATCGAACAAATGATGTCGCGACATGACTCATGTCGCGACCATTGATCAAGGCATTTGCAAGACAAATCAAGGTACGTAAAAATGAAGAGTCGCGATCACGAGCTTATCAAGAGAAATTCATGTCGCTATATCGGGCTGAGGTCGCGACATAGAACTGATCGGCTTTTCTCCGGATTTCCACCGGGAGCATTTGGGATTCAGCCCGTATTCTTTTACGTAGATAAAAGATAGCTTTTGAATGGTAAAGTAGTTTTCCTTCTTCACGACCTTAAAAGTGGAAAAGAAGAGTGAATCCTGTATATTATGGTGATTTTTATTTAATTTTTTTAGATTTTTGAGTTTTATCACCGGGTTTTGAATCAGCGAATCGTGCGTAGACGAGTAGAGCCGATTTTTAGTTTTATTATTTTTCTTAAGACACGTCGAAATTTATGAAATCTAGACAAATTTTTAGAATTTATTTATTCTGCTTTATCATAATTAGAGTGGTTTGCGTGATTTGGTACTCATTTCTTAATTGCAATGTAGTAATTTAACGCAACTCGTTTGGATTTGATTTACATTTAGTTGCGCTTTTTCCCGCACATTATAGAGAATTAATTTGGGTTTGATTTACTTAATGCTGTCGTTTTTAATGGATAAGTTCCCAATAGTAGTACCTAATACCATTCGAGGGAATGTATCTTTACTCTGATATCCAGGATGCCCTCTGAGTGACACAGTAGACTCGAGATTCCCCGAGTTGCGGAGCATTCTTTCCCCTGGTATGTTCGACTACCATTGACGAATCACGAGCTCGAGTTCATTTGATAACCCCATTCGCCATAATTGAAGTCAGAGGGGTGTATTTAACAATATAAATAATCAGAGAGTTCACCTTAATCTAATGGTAAGTTCCAATCCCCGTGTTAGCTTAGACCTGATCAAGGGAAAGGGATAAATCCATAGATCTGGAAGTTGAGCCACCAATTAAGTGTAGTAGAAATTTTGCAAAACTTATAGCTGCAAAGTTTTGCCGCCAACAGAAACTGGGGCGCCAAGTATCGGCAGTTAAAATACTCGTGATCTGCAAGAGAATTTGAATACTGTAATCGGTTTGATCTGACTTCGAGAGAAGCAAGGATATCAAACCATGAATAGAGAATTACAATTCCTACAATTATAAATTCGACAAAATCGATCCATACATAAAACAGAGCAATGGATTTAGTGCCGAAATTGACTGTTCCATTGTATTTCATTGATGGTTTTCGTTTCTCACAGTAAACTGATTCAATCCATTCTTTTATATACAATTTATTTTTAGTCATTTACTTTTGTTTTATTTTAGCTTCTGAACATATTCATAGTATAGGATTTTTTAATTTTGTAGTTTTGATAAAACATCTATTATGAGTTTTGAGTCCAAATAGTATGAAATTTTAGTAGTTAGAGAAGCTGACCTGTAATTCGCTTATCAATCTATGTGGGAATGATACTGACTTACATTCGCATTTACTACTTGTATGGCCTGTGCACTCCTTGGCAAAGTGTCATTGACTCGAACCCTTATTTTTAATCCCAACATTTAGAGAAATTCTATTTTAGCAAGCAAACTCATCCAAAGTGACATGGATACAAGAGAAATGTAAGGCTCTTTTAGCTATGTTAATTTGAGGGGTTTTAGTCTATATAGAAAAAGGCAAACAAGTTTTTATGGCGATGCTGCTGTCAGGATTGAAAAAGAATTAATTAGATCAATATTACGACGAAAGAAGGAAATATCACTTGGATATTTTAAGAAAAGAACAAAATAGTTTTGAAAGGAAGTACTACACTCAACCACTAATCTTTAACAAGCTATGTTGAAAATATTTGTTTAGTTTGACTAATCCTATTAATCTAAGTGTGCTTTTATTTCAGGATAACCTTTAATGCATAGGAAACAGGATTCTGACCTGATTCCAGCAGACACTGAATTGGAGAGAACACTCAGGAGCTTAAGAAAGACAAAAAGAGCAGAAAACGCAGCCATGGCAGATGAGAGACATGACCGTATTAAAGGAACAGAGGATACAGGGGCCGAAGGCCTCTGCATTACCAACACAATGGAGGATTTATGGAGGCCTATTATTCAAAGAAGAGTATTCCCCGCAATCGACACCACTGTAGATGCAAACAATTTAACTTAAGCCAAAGATTGATTACAATGGTTCAAAGAACATCAGCTTTATCGTCACCAACAAGACCTAAATGAACACCTCGGGAAGATTTCTCAGATGGCCATTATAGTGAAGTCGAATGGTGTGAGAGACTAGAGGTGATAAAGTTAAAATTCTTCCCATTTTCTTTGAGAGATATAGCAGCCACATGGTATGAATCATTAAATATATAGTCCCGCTGATAGGGAAGAGTCGGGTAGAAGCCTACTTGGGCGTATTCTTTTCCCCATCTCTCACTTCGTAGAGAAGAAGAGAGATAATGATATTCCAACAAGTGGGAAGATGAGAGCCTATATGTAGCTCGGGGAAAGATTCAAGAGGTTGTCAAGAGGTGCCTAATGCATGGAATGGGACCGAAGACCTGTGGATGGACATAAGGTATCATGCTCTAAATGATACATCTAAGGGTATTATCGACAGCCTATGTTGTGCAAAGATTCAAACGAAAAGTGTCAAGAGGCGAGATCTGATAGAAGATCGGGCAAAATGTAATATGAAAGCTCCATCCGGAAGCTAAGAGGAAACAATAGAGGAAAAGGGTCATGGAGCCGAGCAAGATGACGCATGCAGGCAAGTCGATGCCATAATGCATAGGATGGACAAACAAGAGAGAAAGATGCACACCAAGCCATGAAATAGGAGTAGTGGAAACTTATGAGAAGAAGTGCTGAGGTGCCAATGTAAGATTCTATGGTGCCGAGGAGGCACGCAGGGAACGAGCAAAGAAGCATCACTTTTGCCAAATCCTAACCCGCCCACACACTACAATCCAAAGATCGGAAAATCCATGAGAATTTCTCATATGGTGGAGGGCATTACATCGCCCAAGGCAAAATAAAGATCTCAACAAGGATATCGCCAGCTCACCAAGGTCTCCAAAGCAGCTGAAGCAGTGAAGTGAGGTGAAGGCAAGTAAATGAATATCGTGGCTCGAGGAACCCAACCATCGGAAGAACAAATGTCACCATAGGGACAACAAGAGGCTATTACAATTCCATGAACGTAAAACTATCCGAATTGTAAGCCAAGTCCGACACTAAATGTTTCAAGAATACTAGTGCCTCGCAATAAAAATTCTAGAGACACGGGTAGGGCAACTGGCCTTGAACATGCCAAATCAGAGCAAGGGAACATTCCCTAGTGATACTCAAAAGAACCCAAAAGACTGCATGGCAATTCAATTAAGAAGTGGGAAGGATTTGAGTAGCAACAAAAGGATAGAAAGGAAAGAAGAGACTTAAGCAGAAAAATAAGAGACTGAGAAAGCAGAGGAAGAATGCCCAGATTGAATACCGAAAAGAAAGTAATGAATTAAAGAAGGAAGGAGTACTACTATACACCTTCGCATATTTCCACATAGATTCCCGTGGTTAAGAAGAGAAGAACAATTTTCTAAATTCTGATATTTTCAAAATAGAAATAAATATCCCATTTGCAAGAGTAATTAGCCAAATGCCTCTTTATGCAAAATTTGAAGGAGATACCTGAGTAAGAAAATGAAGATAGATGAGGAGGAATAGTAAAATTTGATCAAGTACTGCAGCGCTATTATCCAACAGTAGCTCTCAAAGAAAGATGAAAGTTCCTGATAGCTTCACCATTCCCGCTCCATGTGGGAATATCAAGGAATTCAAGAAAGCTTTATGTGATTCGGCGCAAGTATAAATTTTGATGCCTTATCGCTTGTGCAGATTTAGTCAGGAACTTACCCCCAACAAAGAATTACATTGTGATGGCTGGATCGATCAATGGCAATAAACCAAGGCGTCTGATGTACTTGTCAAAGTTGGGAAATTCATCTTCTCAGTGGATTTTGTTATCATGCAAATGGAGGAAGACACCCAAGTTCCTTTGTTGCTGGGAAGACCTTTCTTAGCAACTTGAGCGCCTTACTGACGACGTAAAGGTGAACCGACACTCCGGGTTGAAATGGGCGCATTTTAATATTACTGTGAGTCCGAACATCCCCGACATGCAAATGCATAAATATGGCCGTAGAAACAATAGCCTTCTCAATGATGAATTTAATTCTGATTGTATCCTTCAACACTCTATCAATGAAATTGAGATGAATTTTCAGTATCTTGAGAGTCTTGATTTTGAAGCATTGCCTTCAAATTTGTTTAACAAGGAAACAGTCTCGAGTATAAATGAAAATGGGCCAAGATGAAGTAAGCAAGAAGAAACAAAGAACATGAGCAGAAAACTAGTGTATACTAACATTGTTAATTGCCCATTTATTTAAAATATGAGTTTTTAGAACCAAAAGAGAAAATCACTATCATATCACCGCATTGACCTGTCGAAGAAAAGAAGCTGTTGCAATTCCGAGAAAATACAACGAAGCTGAATACATCAATCAAGTCTCGAAGGGTATCAAATCCCTCCATTTGCATGAACAAAATATTGTCGAGGATAATACAAGAACTTCATTGAAAGCATCAAAGGAGGCTGAACCTAGCATTTAAAGAAGTTTTCGTAAGTTAAGTTCTAAAATGGTTAAACGCAGTTTTATATATGCTATATCGATAGTTCTGGGTGTTCAAGACATGTGGTTCCCAAGAAAGGTGGATTCACCGTGATCGTAAATGAAAAGAATGAATTGATTCCTACAAGAACTGTGGATGTGATGGAGGGTGTGTATTGACTACGTAAAAATTGAATACCGCAACTGTGAAAAGGATCATTTTCCCCTCGCCTTTCATTGATCGATAGTCGATAGAAGAGACACCTCATTTTTGTTTTCGATGGATACTCCGGATAAAACCAAATTTATTGCACCCGAAGATCGAGAAAACCACTTTACATGCCTATTTGGTACTTTTGCTTTTGGGGAGAATGCCATTTGCCTGTACGCCCTAGTACCTCCAAAGATGCATGATGTCTATATTTTCCGATATAGCGTAATAGTTATAGAGATATTCATGGATGATTTGCGTTGTATGGATCCGCTGAACAATGCCCCGCATAACCTGGGACAAGATTTCAAAGTTGCAAAGACAATAATCTAGCTCTAATCGAGAAATGCCATTTGTGGTTACGTATGAATCAGTTTCGGGGCACATGATTTATGCAGCAGAACTTGAGGTAGACCAGGCAAAAGTTTCAATTATAAGAAATCTAATGCCACCCACTATAGTCAAGGGAATTAGAAGTTTCTTAGGACATGCTGGATTTTATAGAAGATTTATCAGAGACTTCTCAAAAATCGCTGTAATTCACTATGCAGCATTGTCGAAAAAGATATTAAGTTTTATTTCGATGAATCTCGCCATAATGCATTCAAGAAATCAACCGCACTTATGGAAGCCCTCATCATGGCAAACCATTGGAACGTAGAATTTGAAATCATGTGTGATGCCGTTGATTTTGCAAATGAAATGATTAGATGTAAAGATGAGAAAGTTTTCAAGGCCATATACTATGATAACAAAACCTTTAATGAAGCACAAGAAAATTACTCTACTACTGAAAAGGAGATGCTGGCAATAGTATTTGCATGCGAAAAATTTAGGCCATACATTTTGGGGTCCCATGTTGTTATCCACACTGATCATACAGCAATTAAATATCTAAGGCAAAGAGCAAAGCCAAGATTGATCAGTGGGTACTATTATCATAGAATTCGATTTGAAATAAAGACAAGAAGGGCTAGACAATGTGATAGCCGATCACTTGTCAAGAGTAGAGAAACCCACTCAGACAAGAGGAAGGAAGAAATAGTTAAAATCCCTTCCATGAGCGCTATTCCAAATACAATCTAATCACCCCAGATACCGAGACAGGAATTTTTAGTTTGCGGGAATTACGCCACCGTAATTCAAATTCTACCAATGAGAAAAAGCTAAGGACTGATGAAGAAAATTACATCCGATGACCCATTATTGTTTAAAAGAGAGCTGATTCGATTATAAGTGAGATGTGTACCGTAAGGAGCAAAGAAAGATTTACAAGAATGTCATGCATCACCACATGAGGACACTGGTAGATAAAATCGCCCACAAAATTCTCCAACAGGATTTTAAATCGGCCTTACTATTTTTAAGGACTGCTTTTGAATGGGTGAAGCTATGTGATCAATGTCAAAGAATGGGAAATATCAAGAAAGGCATGAGATGCCCCCGCAAGGTATCCCGTGTGCAATTATTCATGTAATGGGAATGGATTTTATGGGACCTTTTCCAGCCATTTGGAAATATTTACACACTCCTAACAGGACTATAGAATAAATGGGTAGAGGCAAAGCACTCATTCAAAGAATGATGCCAATACAAACTTGTGGGATTTTTAAAAGAAATATTCTCAAATAGATTGGGACACCCATAACTATAATTAGCTGATGGAGGGAGTTTATTTTGAGAAATAAGTGTTTGGATGTGACTCAAGGAGCGCATATGGTATCAAACACATTATGAGCTTCTGGCTTATCATCCTCAAACAAATGGGCAAGCCGAATTTCCAACAGTGGGAAATAAAGAGAATTCGAAAAGACCTGTAGTTCACAAAAGAGATTTGCTCCTGCTTGACGATGCATACCCGCATACGATCGTTTAAAACTCCCATCGGAATGTCCCCCATACGTAATTTGTTTTTGAAAACCTTGTCACCTACCTCTGAGCTAGAATATAAAGCTATGTGGGCCATCAAGAGTTTAATTTGATTTAAAGCTTTAAGGAAGATAGACTACTCCGCTTAAATGAATTGGAAAAGAGCTGAGGAATGAAGCCTACATATGCTGGGACCATATGATAAAACAAAAATGGCATGATCAACGAATTATGGAGGGAATTCAAGGCGTGAGATCGTGTCTTGTTATTCAACCTGCATTCAAGACTCTTTCCGTGAAATAAACTGGAATGGAGGGACCATTTACAAAGGGTATCAAGCACAATAAGCCAGCGCGGGACACTTGTGAACCAAAGAATCATGAGGAGTTCAAAGTTAATGGTCGAGATTAAAGCACTACCTTGGGAGAAAGCAATTGAAAGATTAACCCTTAGTTCTGAACAAAAGAAATTGAAGAAACAGAACAATGGCAGCAGAAAGTCCAACTAAAGACTAAAAATTGAGCAACTTTGTGGAAGGCAATCCACATCATTGATTTTAATTTTTCTCATATAGCTACGCTTCGCGGTTTAAATTTCTAAAAGCTTATTGGAGATTTTACTAACTTTTGATAGAAGAGTGTTGTATTTTATTTTATTATATATAATGAAGATTGTCAATATATATCCAAATCCAAACCAATCTGATAATAAGAAATTAACAAAGACTTCTTCTTCTCTCACTTTAATTTTAAAATTGTTCTGCATATGCATTATCAAAGCTCGTAATTTTATCTGTTGGATGCTTTAAATTGAATATGATGCATAGTGGATAAGTTGTTAAATTTTTGCATGATAAAGATGAATTGAGTAGTATTTGTTTTGATCGAATTGAATAAATCAAATTGCCGGTGGAATTTGAGTGTTTATGTTCGGGTCGCAATGATTAATTCAAAAGTAGTAAACTAAGAGTGCCGATGAAAAAATAAAAAGGGAAAAGAAAGTCAAAATAATGAAATTGAGGTCACGACTTAAATAAAGGAGGGACATAACATTTTTTATGTTGCAACACCATTTTCCATGTCGTGACCACATTTCAGGTCACAACAAAAAATTTTGATGTCGTGACCAAAATAGTCCTAAAGTCAAATAAAGAAGGTTAAAACCTCTCATTTTGGGTGTCCAGCAGTAAAAAGATAAAATTCATTGAAAATCATTAATTTAGAGGTCCAATAGTTAATGTCGCGACTCCCATAGTGCAATCATGACATTGAATCAAACGTCTGTTCCATTTCAAAACCATTTAATTGCAATTAATCCCAACCTTTCCACTTCTACATCCATCCTTTTGCAATCTGAAACCCTATAACCAGAGCCTGCAATACCCCGCAACTCTTACTAATGGCAAAGACATCAAGAAGACGTCGCAAATCTTACGATTGATCGACAAATCATGCGAGACGAAGGTCGAGGCAAGAGAAGAAGTTCAATGAAAATCAACCCGGCAAGAAGTAAATGTTGAAAAAGGGAACCAACCAGAGAAGGAGGAGCAACCCGAGAAAGAAATAACAAGAAGATAAGGGACTTTATCAAGAAGCCAAAGAATTGTGGAACAAGGTGATGTTTGATAAAGAATTTATTATAAAGAGGTTTCTGGGCAAATTAATTTCCATTTTCTCGGCAATAAAAGAGGTTGGGAGTTCTTTTCATGGCGCACAAAGCACTGTGGTTTTCACTTCTTCCTGTGGAATTCCTACGCAAATTTGGTGGAAATAAGGATACCCTCAATATGGAGAGGAGTTTGGGTGCCCTTCGATGATAGGAGAATAAATGAAGTTTTTAAATTGAGAGATTTCAAGCATGGGTCGAAATACAAGAAGTTGTTGGAGAACCCAAATTATAAAAAAATATTGAATCGCTTGACTGGAGGAGAGAGAAATGGAAAATAGCATGCTAAGAAAGATCAATGGGTTCAAGCATATATATAAGGAACTGTTCAAAGAGTTTGAGAAGATAATGAAAGAAAGAGATCAACAACTGGAAAATGATGATGAGTATAGAAGGAAAACATGATTGGAAAGTATGGACTTAATCAATCGTGACTTATCCAAGTCAAGCCAATGTATTTTTTCTGAAGTGGAAGGAACAATAATCAAGTGGGGAGAGGCAAGACACGCCATTTGTGCAAGACAACTAAATAATGAAAACATCCAAGAAAAGGGAAAAGGAGTTTCCCCTGCTTTAGAGAGGCAAAAAGCTGAAATAAAATTCCCTAGGTTTGACCCCAATGAAGCCAGTTTTGATGTAGACCCTCCAAACATAGTACCTAAAAGGGCATACAAGAGAAGAAAGGGAAATTGAAGGTTTTAGCATGTTATACATATATACATTCCCAAAATTTTTAATGGAAACTGATTTAGTTCATCCTAATTGTCCCTTGTTTGATTGAATTCTCATTTTATAAGTATTCTTTTTGCTTATTAGATGTTTCTCAACTGTTGAATGAAAATTTGATTGTGGATAAATAGATGTAAATTGATTGTTTATGATATTTTAATTTTTATTTCTGTGTCATTTTCTTTTTGCTGTGCAAGTATCAAATAAATAATTTTGTTATGTCTCAAGAACGTAAATTCGTAAAGAATCGTGGCGTGAATGATTAAAACTCGAAATTAGGAGTATTGCTCAGATTGCTTAAATTCGGGCTTTAGTTTGCAAAATTGGAAAATTGGTTATTGCCGATGGAACAAAATACTTGGTTGAAATAATGTAAGTAAACAGAAATAAATACAAGTCTTGGAAGAAATAATACACTTAGGGTCAAATAAAACTTATGAAACTTTGACAGAATTAGGAACATCTTCGAAATTTAGGATTAAGAGTCCATAGTCCTAGAACTTGTTTGATTATTGATTGAGGCGAAATCTAAGGTAGAAAACAATAACATAAATGATAGGAGGCCATCTCTGGCGCTTGAGCTTCCTTTTAAGCTCTTACTCAATATATGCTTAAGCATATTCTCTAGTTCCTTGATTTGAGCCAAATAGCTCATTTCAATGAGCAAAGAATCAAAAACCGAAATTCCTTCCTTGCAATAAACCTACAAAGAAAGAGCCCACTATCCGCCTAGCTCATAAAAGTTTAGTATAAAGGAAGAACAAGCCTGGGGGAATAATATTTCCAAATTTTGACAATGGAGGAGCTGGGCGCTAAAGAAGCAAAGCTAGTGAAATATGAATAAGTTTTGTCTTTAGGCCTATTTCCCTTGAACAATTAAGCTCGTAGGGGTGTTTTAACACTTAGCACCCTAATGCCAACTGGTATGGGAGTTGCTAGCCCAAAGTTCTCTAAGAGTAATAGAAAGCCTAAGAAGACAAAACATTACACTATTCCAAATCTTAGAAAAATAAAAGCAAAAGAGTTCAAGAACAAAAGAATCTTCCTGAATCAAGTACATATGGAAATTGAAATTCCATAAAAAGAATTCAAAAAGATGAATCAAAGCAGATTGAGAGAATCGAAAAGAACAAAGAAGAAAAGGGTGAAAGCTGGAGGCAACAATGGTAGAGAAAAGATGGAAACTGGTGATTTACAACTTAAATTTTTCCATTATCACCCAATTACCTAAGCCCAACATTACAAGCCTCGGAAGACCTTATTGATTTTGAAGGTTGGATTTACCTACATTAGCGAGATCAATATGAAAAACAAGCATATGGGACTTTGACAAACAAATTTAAGAAAACTCCCGTAAGATTAACTAAATTCAACATGAAGTATGAAAGGATTGATGACCCGCACACACAATACGTAACAAGACTATGAATAAACCGTTTTAAATACATTAGTTTATCAAGAAATTTTGTCATAGAAGTATACCATGCCTCGTTTCTTGCATCAAAACTAAAATTTAAAATAATATTGGCACTCTTTAATTCCGCATAAGAAGTGTGGAATAAGAAAGACTGTGGTATATATAAGAAAAATGTCCTTAGAAATTTTCTAAGTTTATTTGTCTGAGACAAACAATTCTTTCTTTCTTTGCTCGGGACAAGCAAAATCTTAAGTTCGGGGGGGAATTTGATGAGTCTAAAAGCTCATTAGGTTTTAATCCATTTTTCCGACTTTATTATGAGATAAATGTTGAATTGTCTAAGAAAAGTGGATAATTGACTCAAATTTCCATTTTCACAGAAAAATACAAGCAGTAACTCATATTTTAGCATAAATCGAAGAAACCAAGATGTAAAGAAATTGAGGTCACGACTGAAAGTTAGGTCGCGATTAAAGCTCAGCTAAGCTACCATTCCGTGTCACGACATCAACAAATTCTCGCTTTGAATAAGAAATGTAAACGGAACAAGTGAAGTCAGAATTTGAAAGAGGACGCTATGACGCCAAAAGGACATAATTGATGTCGCGACATGTACAGGAAGATTCAAGATCAAGGACCATAGATGATGTCACGAATTAATTAATAAAGTCGCGACCAAGAGATGAAGAAGAAGGGAGGTCTGACACCACCTTGATGTCGCCACCTGGGAAATAGTTAGGAAGAAAGAAATTAGTTGCAACGTGAACCCTGGGAAAGGTAAACTCGAACAAAAGCAGCAGGAAGAAAGAGGTCGCGACATCACCATGAAGTCGACATAAAATTGATACATATGAAGGAAAAAAGATTACCAACATGATTGCGACCAAGAAATCAAAGTCACAACATGAAGTCGTCATACAAACAGCTAAAGTATCGCAACTCAAAATCGGCGTCGCAACTCGTAAGATGAAAGAATGAAGAAATGATGTCGCGACATGGACCGATACGACATTGACACCGGCGAACACTAACGAAATGATGTCGCCGATGATTTTGATGTCGCTGATTATCATCAAGGTATTTGCAAGACAAATTGGTTGCAAATAAAAGGAAGAGGTCGCGATCGATCACGAGCCATCAGCAGAATCGCGTCGCGACATCACCTGAGGTCGCGACATACAGAACAGCCGAAATGGGCTTTTCTCGAGATTTCCACCTGGAGCATTTTGGGGATTCGGCCTAGATTATTTTTACAGTATAAATAGATAGCTTTAGAATGGTAAAGTAGTTTTCTCCTTCTTCACGACCCAGAAAAGGGAAAAGAAGAGGAACTCAGTGTATATTATAAAGTAGATTTTTATTTTTTATTTTTTTGGATTTTTTTAGTTTTATTTTATGGTTTTGAATATGCAAATCGCAGACGAGCAGAGCTGGATTTTTAGTTTTATTATTTTCTAAGCATTACGTCTGAAATTTATGAAATCTAGACAAATTTCTCGAATTCATTAATTCTCATTTTTATTGCAATTTACGTTGGTCAGGCGTGATCTGCATCTATTTAATTCCGCAATGTAGTAATCGTGAACGTTGTTCTCCGCTGACGGATTTACGGCTACAGCCTTCCTCGCATTTATGGAGAATTAATGGTTTGATTTTTACTTTGCCTGCGGTCGCTTTTAATGGATAAGTTCCCACAGTAGTACCTAATACCAGTAGAGGGAATGTATCTTACTCTAATATCCGTGATTTCCTCCGAGGACACAGACTAGAGATTCCCAGAGTCGATATAATCTTTCCGGTATGTTCACCACGTATTGACGAACCCGGCTGAGCTCGAGAGTTTCATTT
The DNA here is from genome assembly GCA_016808115.1 of Tetrastigma voinierianum. Taxonomy (NCBI): domain Eukaryota; kingdom Viridiplantae; phylum Streptophyta; class Magnoliopsida; order Vitales; family Vitaceae; genus Tetrastigma; species Tetrastigma voinierianum. The sequence goes on along the minus strand of JAEQBH010000709.1, from coordinate 1,059,086 downwards.
TGATCAATCCCCATTCGCCATAATTGAAGCTCGAGGGGTGTATTTAAAAATATAAATAATCGAGAGTTCACCTTAATCTGCTGGCAAGTTCCAATCCCCGTGTTGGGCCTATAACCGATCAAGGGAAAGGGATAAATCCATAGATTTAGAGGTTGAGCCACCACCAAGTAGTGGTGAAATTGTGCGAAAATCCCGAGAAGGTAAAGTAAAAGTTCTCACACAATGTGAAATGGTGTGAAGTATCGAGAAAGAAAAATACCTTTATATTACAAAGAGAATTGGAATACGTAGTTGGTTCGATCTGACTTTGAGAGGCAAGGATATCAAAACCAAGAATAGGAGAAATCCAATTCGCTTTTGAGTCCAAATAGTATGAAATTTTAGTAGTTGCAGGCTGACCAGAATTCGCTATCAATCTCCGTGGGAATGATACTTGACTTACATTAAGATTTCATCACTTGTATGGCTCAGCACTTGCGTGATCATGCATCGAACCCTTCTTTTTAATCCTTAACATTTAGAGAAATTTATTTTAGCAAGCAAACTCATCCAAAGTGACATGGATACAAGAGAAATGTAAGGCTCTTGTAGCTATGTTAATTTGAGGGGTTTTAGTTTATATAGAAAAAGGCAAACAGTATGTAAACGCTGACCTTCCCAAGGTCATAATCACTGACAATCCAATGGACCATCAACATAATCCATGTCATGAATGACATCCATATACCGAGCCCTTACCGACTCACCAATACCCAATGGGTATCCAAATCTCGAGTCACTCTCGACTCCTATCACTCAACTCTAAGTCTACGTGATAACCATGACCGTGTGTTTTCATTTCGAGTCACTCTCGACTCCTATCACTCAACTCTAAGTCTACGTGATAACCATGACCGTGTGTTTTCATCTCGAGTCACTCCCGACTCCTATCACTCAACTCTAAGTCTACATGATAACCATGACCGTGTGTTTTCATCTCGAGTCACTCCCGACTCCTATCACTGAACTCTAAGTCTTCGTGATAACATGACCGTGTGTTTTCTCTCTGCAATGTAACTTTTCAGCCTACGCGTGCCTCTTTCTTCATCCACACATAAATTTCGGATATCTCCACGTCTCTTACACCCACAAAGAAATTTCGGATATCTCCACGTCTTCTACACCCACGTAAATTTCTGATAACTCCACCTGCCCTTACAACCACACAGAAATTTCAGATAACTCCACGGGTCTCTTACACCCACACATAAATTTCGGATAACTCCACGAGTCTCTTACACCCACACAGAAATTCGAATAACTCCACGAGTCTCTTACACCCACACAGAAATTCGAGTTAGCTCCCTGGGTCTCTTACACCCACATAGAAATTCGGGATATCTCCTCATGTAGCGACCCCCTAGCCCGGCCCGACCCGATTGCCGGGTTCTAACCGAAACCTCAGGGACGCTCGTTTAATTCTTTTTATTTACATTTTATTACGCTTCTTTCAAAGTGTCACACCCGAATCCCGGCCGAATTCGGCGGGGAGGATTCGAACCGAGCCCTACTACTCCGACGTTTTCAATTATCTTATCAAAATATTTTCTTTGTTATTTATCTTTATGTTTTCGATTTCACTAAGCATTTCAAATGGTAGGCTCCACAAACATTTACATTTCATCAAATGTACTACGGTGAAGGCCTTTATGCCCTTTCTAAAATGATATACAAACAAAACATTTCTTTAGAGTTCAACTATTTGTTCACAAAATATTCCATGTTCAAAAGGAAATGATATGCATGGGCGAGGTATATACTTATACGTCAGAACTTGCTTTATGACTCACGCTTCACGATCTGCCTTCCTTCCCGTCTACTCGAAACCCATGATAGATAAAATAAATACGCCAAGCATTTTTATGCTTAGTGGTTCAATACAGTTCTATTCCAATATTCAATTTAACTTGGCATGCATTTGACATTATACCATGCCTATATATATATCAACATATACTCATGCTATTCATTTTCGCATGCTTTCTTTTTAAAAATCATTTATTATATCACAACATGCAATTTCAATGCATCAATTCAATTCACAATTCAATTTATGAGATTTAAGCGTATACATAAATTCCCATTTACACTCGTCAATGTTGGTTATTTCATTTTGACTATTAAAATCACATTTCTAAAGGATTCCGTTTGATGAATCCCGTCCTTATTATCATTTGGTAATGTGCCTACACATTTAACAATTCGGGTCTTCATCACGACGATGCCGCTTGCGCACTCCGACATGTGCAGATTACCTTAAATGCCATACTATCAAGACGGATGTCGATTGGTGCATCTCGCCAAGTGACATTGATACTGGGGTGCCTTCTGATAATGCAGATTATGACCATGCATTCATTCAGATATCATTTAATTCAAGATGTCGAATTACGGTTCACTGCTAATTCGATGACACCACATTCATTCTGCTTTCAAACATCACATTTCACCTATATTAACTCGTATTATCTTTTCAAAGATATACTCAATCTATGTACTTATTTCATATACTCATTCACGTACTCATTTCATATATATACTATCCATGTACTCATTTCATATACTCATTCACACTATTTCATAGTTACTGCAAACTACCAAAATACGAAATAAGAATAGAAATGAGAACAAACCGTTGCCTGACGAAGCCTTCTTCGATCTCGATCCTAGGTTAGCGATCATCACCCGGTCCCTAGTCAATAATAATCACGCCACGAGCGGATACCACTATCATATTTTTAATGAATGACAATTTATCTTTGTTAATGGTTTCAGTTGACACTAAGTCTTCAATTCGCCCACCCTGGCGAGGTGGTACAGACGCTTCACTTAGTTTTATCCATATTCAACCCCCATTAATCGCTTCTTAGGGTTCCTAAACAATCATGTACAATATGGGACTTAACAAAGGCAAAATATGCCAATTTAAGGTTGCAGAAGCAAAGGGTACCCAGATAACTTTCACCGGTACCGTACTAATTCATCAGCCATGCTGGCACCGGCATTCGGGCTTGAGTGGCACCCCACTACCTTCCCACGCATCATGGGTACCACCCTGGTATTCACTTTTACCGTGCTCTTTTGCCCAAAAAATGGCTGGGATTTAGCAATTTCACCCATTTTTCTTCCACAAACCTTCTTCAATTCATCCGATATAAAAATCCACCATGGAATCCAAACAAACAACTCCAAAGGTGGTTTAGAATCAATGAAACCCTTTTCTCCCAAGTTAGTGGCTCTTCCCCCAAATCATAAGAGAGGAAGCTGGGGTTTGATTTTTACCTTATCTCTTGAATCTCCTCTGTAGGTCATTGATCCCTTAGGATGAAGAAATAGGAAGCAAACCTAACCAAAACCACTCCTTCAAACCCTAACCTTTCTCCCCTTTTCTCCTCCAATTCCTCTCAAAAAACTGCTCATTTCAACAAACAGCTCCCAAAGACCCACTTTTGGTCTTTTTAAATCCCACTTAAGTGTAAGGCTGCTTGCCTTCCACTCTATTCTCATTTCTCATTTTCTTTTGCCTTCAATTCTTTATTTCCATAAGGCCTTGTTTCGCCTTTTACCCATTTTTTCATTTAAGTCTCCTATTATTCCACTTTGCCATTCATTTATCATAAATTCACCTAGACATTTATTCTTAGTTCAATTGACCCAGTCCTCATTTTACAAATTTTTACATTTTCCCTTTTTCACTTCGTTATTTCCAAGTTCGACACTTCTCATTTTAAGATATACTTGTTAAATCATATGGTCACACTTCACTCTCTATATTTCACAATTTATCAATTATCACTGAAACTGTTTGGCTCAATTTATAAATTTTAATATATATAAAATTATTATAAAATTCTAGGTATTTTTGGGAGTTAATTCCTGGCCCTTATAACCACACAAAAATTTTGAATTTCTCCACGGCCCTTACACCACACAAAGAGCTCATCAACTCCACGAGTCTCTTACACCCACACGTAAATTCGGATAGCTCCCTGGCCCTTACACCCACACATAAATTGGGATATCTCCCCGCCTCTTACACCTACTTTTGAATAGTGCTCCCGGATATCTCCCTGAGTCTCTTACACTCACACAGAAATTCGGGATATCTCCCTGGGTCTCTTACACCCACACAGGACCTTTCGGATACTATCGTGAGTCTTCTTCACCCTAACTCCAGGCTTTTTAACCTGAGGGGATTAACGACCCCCTTTTTTCTTTGCCCAACACACATTAATTACTCTTCATTTGATGAACTATGAGTTTCACTGGATCGAGTCCCAAAGACAAACTCAACCCTCATTCACCAAGAGTGGTGAATGACCATACCGTGCACCCACACCCAACTCGACGCGATGTCACCGTGCACCCACACCCGACTCGATGTAATCTCTCGGGTCCACCATGAGCAGAATCTCGGAGATCTCTAACTCACAATCCCGACCTATCAGGTCAACTCTCACCCTACATCCTAGGGAAGAACATCCACACATGGCTTCTCTAAAGGCCTCAACCTCTAAGTCCAAATCATCACACAAGATGCATTAATGAATGAATATGATATCCAATCAAACGCTACTCTAACTAACAAGTGCACGTAGAAACGCATCTCTACATATCCCGGATGCTCAGATGCTCAACTCATAGCACTTCTAAGACCTCTCGCCTAGACAATCTCGTCTCATATGCCCAAGCCGTCGACATAAATAACATATCGGTCTACCTTGCTCGACTAGAAGTCCCTACCGTGAGAGCCCCGTACATGACCCGACTCCACACTCCGGCCCTCCGCCCATTCAGGCTCGCCGATGGTGCTCAGATAGCACACCGAGACTGAAAATGGTTCCTCTGACCCATACTAGGGGGTGGAGGAACAAACTGTGTTCGCGCCTGTCCCACAGCTAACTGGGACTGCGCTGTCCCCAAACCTTGGGATCCCTGCCTCTAGGGGCAATCCCTCCTCATGTGTCCGGGCTGCTGGCAATGGTAGCACACCATCTGCCCAGACTGACTGGCAACCCTAACTTGTCTCACTGATGATTGGGACTGAGGTGTCCCATAACTTTGGGATTCCCGCTCTCAGCAATCCCGTCGTGCGTCCAAGCCGGTCTGAGAAATAACACATCATCCGCCCGCCCGACTAAACGCCCTATCCGGCCTGGGTCTGATAACCTCGCCCTCGTCCCGAGCATCCTTGTGAAACAGGTCTTTCGTTTCTTTCCGAGTCAAGAAGATGGATCTTCCTTCCTCTTAGTACCAACACCCATATCCTGGATGCCTCGCATAACATCTACCTCTTCCTATGGTCATAAATGGCCCCAAATTCTGTAGTCCACTCCTCCTCTAACCATCGATGATGGTGCTTCTATACGCTGAGGTCGCCACCCGCCTCGTTCACCACGCCCAAGCCCGTGCAATAGCGGCGACGTAATCCCACTTACCGCAGCCCATCGGTCAAAAGCCTATGGTGCCTCGACCGTGGACGACCCCTACGCCCTTCTCCTCGACAAATTATCCACATGTCAAATGGCAAGTGAAGTTTTATCGCAGTATCTCTAATGTGTAAACACAACCCCGAGACACTATTCACGTGATCAAAATACTGCCACACCTGCGTCCATGCATTCATAGGTAATGTAAGACAACAATTCCATATATATTAAATCATATGCAACAAAAATTTTATTTTATGTTTCAAAAAAAAATTTATTTTTTATTTTATTTTTTTGAAAACCTCGTGAATAGTGCTAATGAACAGTGTTCATGAACAGTGTCCTAAACAAAGGACTCGTAACAGTGCACTAAGTCAGCCTGAGTTGGTACAGCGCACACCTAATCTGGGCCGCACGCGACACTCGAGCGCATCGCGCCCAAAACCCGCCGCGGCCGTGGACCGTGGTCGCACACTGCGGCCCGGGTCGCACGTGGTCCTCCCCGTCGCGTGGTCGCTGCATGTCCTCGCCGTGTCGCCGCTGCCGCATGCGCCGGTTGTAGCCGCCGTGGTCGTAGCTCGAAGGATCCCAAACTGATTAACTCATGAACCCAGAGGACCTCCCGCACTCCAACTAGATATAGAAACTTTTCCTCAAAACAATCAATTAAAATCTATGGAGCGAACCCCTTTACAATCCTTAACATATCTTTAGAAAATAATGTGGAAGTGAAGTGGTAAATTTTTTTCTTTTTTTTTTTTTTTTCAAACACTTAGATTTTTCTTTAAAATCTGGCTGAAGCTTCCTTCACAGCTATTTGGACTTTCCCAAATTTACAAAAACCCGTGGAAAACATTTAAAACACTTAATCTTTCTTCAATTTCAACTTCATTTTAGACTCCTCGCCTACAACCCCAATTAAGCACACACAACTCAATCAAGCAAAATATATACACATATACATTTATTTATTTCAATCATCAAACTTCTTCAATTCCATGCACGCTTCTTATGTGGATCGGGCTTCGAGCCGACTTAAGCCGATCGCCCACGCATTCCTCGCCCTCCACCGAGGATCAAAGCCCGCTGTGAGTTCTTTCAAAATATATACATATATACATGACAAAAATATTCAACATATACAATATGCAAAATATATATACAATGCGCCACAGCGCTGCCTCTCGATGGCTCAATCCATCGCAGTAGGGGGATGCTCTACCAGCCGCACTCACCTCGGTCCTAAAATGTTTGAAATATATGGAAAAGAGCGAGCTAAAGGAGTTTTCATGAGTGTACATTTTCATTTAGACAACATTTTCAGTATATATCAAAGTAATAAATACTTATACAATTAAAACCAATTTATGCTTTAAACTTTCTTTCTAATGGAACCTAGGGGGTAAACACACCGAACAGTTTCCGGGTACTGACGGTGAGGGACAGTCTCAATCCAGTCATAACCACTATGCTATGGAGAAACTCACGCCTTGCATAGGGTTCCAGTCATAGCACCTTATCACTTGTAAGGATATTACACTAAAAATCTATTTCCCTCGCTAGTAACTCATAACTATTCCTCTAAATCCTTACACGTTTAAGGTACCGGCAAATGATATCAGTCATAATACTATATGGGCTAGGTAACCATCAAGAAAAAACATTTCTTCAAAATACATTTATAAATCCATTTAAACTTTACTTTATCATTAAAACACATACGATTCTTTACACATTTTTAAACTTTCATAATGCCTTAACATATGCATACATATTTACATACATATATAAACATTTACATTAAACTTTTTTAATTTTAACATTAAAAATCTTTCACTTTTAAAACTCAATTTTCAAAAAATCGCTTTACACTCACCTCTTTGTTTCCCGAAACTTGAGCACAAACTAATTACTTTCCCGCCTTGCTTTGAAATTCTTCACACACTCAACGATCACTAACGTATTAATCGTCCCGTATAATGTAAACTTTAACGTACTTCACACGCAAGTCACTCTTTTAGGTCACACAACATTCATATAAAGCCAAATTAACAATTTACCCTTGAGCACTAAAAAAACCCGAACAAAAAAAACCACTCATTTTGGCAACCTTTTTCCAACAATACTCTATGGACTTTATTACCCAAACATTATTCAAAAGGTCTTCAAAAATTATGAAACTCTCTAGATCAGTCCTTTATATATCCAATTACATCTCTTTAAATTTTCAATTTAAAATTCCTTCTCTAAAGCCCTCAACCACATAACACAAGTTACAACATGTTTTTGATGTCAATTTGGTTAACTCACTGAATCATCTACTGTTATCCTTGATTTATGGGATCTTAACTCCATAAATTGGAAATTTTTTCTGCACTCATTTGAAGCTATGGTTCTAAGGTTTCTTCTCCAATTGGAATCACCCAATTTGGATCACCAAAACTCAAGTTATTGTATTTATATCTAGATTACTCAAATTGACAGAACAGAATTTGCACATAGCTCCACTTGGAAAACTTTCTGGGCACTTTGGGGTTACAATTTGCTTGAACTTCCTTCAGATAACTTATTCCCCTAGAAGTATATTTTACCCATAATTTTGAATCACTCAATTTGGATGAGTGAAACTCCACTTATGACCAAACATCACAACCATACCCAAACAGAGCATAACCAGTGAGCTACCTGAGCTCACCTTTAAGCCCGTATTCGGGAGTCTTAGATCTACAATTTGCTCTTGGTTCCTTCTATACATTTGTATCCCTATCTCTTATGGTTCTTTACCAATTAGAATCAATTGATTTGGATGATTATAACTTAATCTATATCCAAAACAAGAACAGGGGTTTTTACAAAAATTTTGACAACATTCTCTTTAAAAACCCAACATTCTCTTTTTTACAACTATTCCATAATACATCAAAAACCACATGAAATCTAACTCAAAACAACTCCACAACACTTGAATTGGTGATTTGGAAATTCATACCACAAAACCCTAGGTGAAATCTTAATTCAAACCAAAGGTCCACCAATTCTTCTATAAACCATATAAATATGATGATTCCATGTTTATTTTACACCAATCGGGTTTTACCTACAAAACCTCAACAAAATCTAGGTCGGGTGATCTCTTCAAAACCCTAGACAAAGGAGCAAATACCTCCAAACCAAAACCCTTAGGGAATCCAAACACCCATGAATTCAAGCACAAAAACATACCTTGGTTTGGCCTTCTTCTCCTTCTCCTTCTTCCTCTCTTCTTCCTCCTTCCTCTCCTCACGTTTTCTCTCCTCTCCAAAACGTGAGCCTGAAGCTTTGTGAGACAAAAATGAGTTTGGCTTTGTTTGTCTCATCACATTTGTAATCCCATTTATACTCTTAATTGTCATTAAGTCTCATCCTTTTTTAATTTTTGCAAATCACCTTATTTTATTTCAAATTTTAAAATCCTATCTTCTCACATTATGACTTCCATATCATTTTTTTATACCTTAATTGCAAAAGGGGTCCTTGATCACTTTAATATTGCAAGACAATTCTTGTTATTTCTATTATGGCCCATCTCTACTCATTTAATGATTTTCATATCCTTGTATGGCAATTAAGCACTTTACCCTTGTTTTAGTACCACAATTCCGGTTCCATAAATTTATCATTTCATATTTTCATCCTTATTAATAACTCCCAAAATATTACAAGTTCACTTGAGGTTCTGATCACTCACAGCTACATGTACTATAAGACTCTCCGGATTCGGGCGCACGTATCTCTCGTCACGATACAAAATCAGATCGCGAACACACCGCTTCGCCGCGACTGCACGATGCAGGTCGAGCGCTACCGCCGCCGTGTCGCGGCCCCTCGCCGTGATCGCGGTGCACCGGGCCAGGTCAGACGCGTGCCTCTAGTCACTCGTGACGCGACACCGCATGTCGCCTCAACACGAGCAATTTTTTTTCTCGAACACCCTGCTGCCATATTTTCGACCCTGTTCAACGCTTCTCCTATGCTACTCACTAAGCATATGTAAATCACACACCATACAACACATGATCACACATTGATGAGCGAAAGTCATCTATTATTAATCCATTTTTCCGTTTGATTTTCATCCAAAGGAATAATTAATATGCGTAAATACGAAGAAACTCACCAATTTGTTATTAGCGGGAGGTGAAAGAAAGAAGAAAAAGAAGTAGAAAAAATGCAAAGAATCGGTGGAGTAAAATGCGTAAAATGGCAGGCGTAAATGAAAGTACTGGTAACTAATGTTGCGCTGGCTTGCATAAATTCCAATTTATGCAGTGTCGACATCGTGAAAATTAAGGAAATTTGACGCAGTCGCGATGTGCATCACAAGTTAGGCAACCGGGAGGACTAAATCCGTAAACTTAAGGGATCGATGTCGATTAAATCGCGGATGTCGCGACGAAGATCGACCGCGACAAGGGATGGAGGTCGTGATGAAGAGAAGCGCCACGCTTATGGTTGTAGTTTGAAAAGATGAAACTGTTGTGACTTGAGCTGTTGTCGTGACAGAGGACTGAGGTCGCGACACCAAAAGCAACCATTTGAAGCCTCCAGAGACATAATTTGATGTCGCGACAAGAGATCGAGGTCGCGACATGAGACTTGCTCGCTTGAAGGCTGGGCAGCCTCGTTGATGTCGCGACAAGAGATTAGCCGCCATGGACTTCATAAAACCATCGGGCCTAAAGTTGCAGACTAAAGTTGTCGCGACATCGTGGCTACCACCGCTTGAAAAGCCGTAAAGATGAGTTGCCGCCGCTGACAAGTGATTAAGGTCATACATCGTGAAATCACCTCGCTGAAGCCTCCAGATACTAAAGTTGATGTCGCAACAAGAGATCGATGTCGCGACATAAGAAGACACTAGTTAAAAGATGTTGAGCCATAAAGTGATGTCGCGACAAGAGATTGATGTCGCGACATCAGGAACCATCAGTTGAAAGCTGCAAAGACTAAAGTTGATGTCGCGACAAGAGATCGAGGTCGCATACGAGACTCGCCACCAAGGTCGCAGCTTTGTTGATGTCGCGACAAGAAATCGATGTCGCGACATGGATAATGTCGCGACATTGATTCCTTGTCGCTACATAAGATGCCTTCAAGAAAACAAAGGAATGTCATGACTTATTGATAAATGCTGCAACAAGTGTCAAACTAACCGTATTGTCGCGACAAGCGACGGAGGTCACGACCAACAAGAATACGGGCCACCACTGAAATCCACAATGTAATGCATCGAATTAGGGCCCAACTTCAGAACCCTATAAATACGGTCGCTACCAAATGCAGTGCTCTCGCGACTTGAAAGAGAGATCCAGGTCAAGGCTCCTCGTATTTTATTTTCTTTCTTTCTTTCTTTGTTTCGTTTTTTCTTTCCATTTTAGTTTAGATTAGAGTAGTTTGTATTTCGTCTAAATTGATTTGAATGTTAGCTATAAAGGATTTAAATGAATGCGATTTATATTTAAATTACCGTCTGGGTTGTTTGAATCTACAAATTTTGATTTCGAACACCAGCTTCCGAATTACGTTGGTTTTCTTTGATCGCCAGTTTAAATGTATGGTATAATCGTACTTCAGAAACCCACTTCCTTTCAATTGACGTTATCGTCGTAGTCAATCTTCCGCAAAGATTTTATTCATTATAGCTGAACTTCAGATGTTAAATCGACTTGCTGGTTTTGCTTGTTTCTTGGATTTGATCCCACTTCGCTTATACCCATAACGAGGTCAGTCTGTACCTGATTTCAGAGGCCTCCGAGACACAGAGAAGGCATTCCCGAGAGTAAGAAACAATTTCGGAAGGTATTTGAACCCCTGGTTATGTCGGGATCTAATGCACTTTGTATATTTAAATCAATACATCCTCTTCTCACTCAGAACCGAGATTGAGCTCTGAAGAGTTATTAATTTATGATACGTAGAGCTCACCTCACCCGACAGTGAATTCGATCCCGTGTTAGCAAGGATCTAATCAAGGAAAGATTAAGCTATTCTAATTTTGAGGGTATGAAACCGTATAGCGCAAACCTCGGCGATGACTAAATCACGGTTTCGTGTCTCGCAAAATTCATGTCAGGGGTATGAAGTATCGAGAAAGAAAATACACGTAACAAGGCTACTAGATTTAAAGTAGTTATTTCACCCTCGTGTTCGAGAGCACAGCTGAAGGTGAGATGATGAACTAGGTTTGGAGAGATCCAAATCATACTATGTTAACTTTGACTAGTTTTAAAGATCAGAGTTCAAAAAACAAAAGCCACAAGACTGATCAGAGGAATTGGATTCTTCACAATAGCTGATTATTCAATGTTTTCTTTGAGGCAACTGCAAATCTAAATTAAGCTATTGATATTTCAATATTCAATTCATTTTGTTATTCATTCATTTTTCTTTACATCATTCTTTTCAAGCTTTCTAAAGTAAAATCTCATTATCGTATTATCGTCCAAACAAGCATTTTTGAGCTTAAGTGAATGGTGGGCTGATTGAAAATTCTGAGACTGTGGATCGATATTCGACTTAAATCCATTTTATTACTTGTCTAATTAAAATTAAGAGGATGATGAAGCTAAACCAAAATTAAAAAAAAAAATGATTTACTCTAGGAGATTTTTGGTTTATATAAAAGACTAAGTTAACAAGTTTTACGGCACTATTGCCGTGGGATTGTATTAATAGTCCTTGGTAATAGTGTTATAATTATGATGCGCTGGTCCGATCAACAAGTTTTATGGCGCCGTCACGGTGATCAAAGAAATTAGTAAATCAATATTCGGGGACGAAAGAAGAAATGCTAATTGACATTTTCAAGAAAAATAACAAAAATAGCTTTTCAAGCGCTGGTTATTTTAGCCACTAACCTTTAAATGAAACCATATTGAAAATATTTGCTGACCAGACTAATCCTATTAATGTAAGTGTGTTTGATTTTCAGTGGACAAAATCTAATGATAGGAAACAGAACACTTACCTGATTCCAGCAGACACAGAACTAGAGAGAACACTCAGAAGCTTGAGAAAGATAAGGAAGGGGCAAGTAAAAACTCAACCAAGTGTATGAAAGACGTGATCGAATTACACATAGAGAAGTAGCTAGAAGGCCTAATCACCGATACTATGGAGGACTCCTCTGAAGCCTATTATTCAAGATTAGTATCAAGAATCGTGCAAACAATTATTGATGCAAATAATTTAACTAAATCAAAGACTAATTACAATGGTCCAAAGAAAGATCAGCCATCGTCATCCCACAGAGACCAAACGAGCACCCGGGAAGATTTCGTGATGGATAATACATGAAGTTGGAACGGGTGAGACCAAGTCATCAAACCGCATCACCTTTATCTCTTCGAGAGATACAATTACCTACATGGTATGAATCTTTACCATATGGGTCTGTTGACAGTTGGGAGGAGCTAGTAGAGGCCTACTTTAGGTAGATTTCCAGCCCCACTTCAGAGAGAATGAGAAAATCTGTTTCAAGAGGAAGACGAAGCCTGTATGTAGCTTCGAAAGATTCAAACGGTCACGAAGATGTCCAATGCATGATAGATTCAAGATCAGATGGACATTGTATATCATGCCTTGAATGATATATCGTATGGGATCATTGATGGGCTCATGTTGTGGAGCATTCAAACGAAAAGTTACAAGAGGCAAGAGCTGGATCAAGACTGCTAGCGGTAATATGAAAACTCCTTCGAAGTTTTCAAGAGGAAACAACCCGAGGAAAGGGGATCATGGAGCCGAGCAAGATGTCACCTATGGAGGCCAAGTCGGGATGCCATTATGCAATGTGATGGCCAAGAAAGGGGAGGGCATTACCACACCATGAGATAGAGCAAACAAAAGATATTATCATGGAAGTAACAGAGAGTCGAAGAACACTATGATGTCAAGAGGTTGGCATCCGGTGTTTCGGCGAACGCCCATTTCAAACCCAGTCACAACTCCGCCAAAGACACATCACCAGGACCAGGAACCATGAGAGAATTTCAATGCGGAGGGCTTCACAAGGCCTCTACTGGGCGGTAACCTCACGTTATCACCACCATGTCCTAACACGAGCAGCAAGGAAATGAACATAGAAATGAATATCAGGGTCAGAGGAGAGCCCAATCTTTTGAAGAACAGATGCTGCATTTAATGGGGGATAATAAGAAGCTATTGAACCTCCATGAACAAAAGTTTGCAGAATTGGAAGCAACTGCTACCAATTCTCAAATTTTTCAAAACACCACCAATGCATCCCTGAAGAACTTGGAGACACAAGTAGGGCAGCTGGCCCTAACCCTGCAAAGCCAGAGGAAAGATACCTTCCCAAGTGACACAAAGAAGAATCCAAAAGACTGCATGGTCGTGGCAAACTAGGAGTGGGAAGGAGTTAGAAAGATGAAAGAAAAAACGACAACAAGAAAGAAGAAAGCCTAAAATAAGAAGCACTGGAGAAAAAGAAAGAAGGAGGATGAAGGAGATCCAGTTAGCTCTAAACCTGCAGTCCCATTTCCATAGAGACTACAGAAATCAAAGATGAGGAGGCCAGAAGGTTTTGGAAACCTTTCGTGGCTAGAGATCGCATGCCCTTTACAGCAGACTGACACTTATGCAGTACTCCTCAAGGACATGCTGGAGCAAGAAAAGAAAGATAGTAGTTAGAAGGGACAGAATCTCACTCGCTTACTTTGCAAGGCCGTGATAAAGAAAGAATTGCCATAAAAGATGAAGGGATCCAGGAGTTTTACAATTCCTTGCATCATCGAGGAGTTGAATTCCGTAAAGCTCTCTGTGACCGCAGAGCTAGTATAAACTCAAGGCTCTTTCTGCAAGCAATTAAGTTTGGGGGAGGCTATTCTCAATCACTTATTACTTCAAATGGCAGACAGACATGGTGAAACCTCGAAGGAGTCATGGAAGATGTGTCGTCACTGGCTGGGAAATTTGTTTTTCCAATAGATCATTATTCTCGGGACATGGAAGAAGATTCACAAGTACCCTGCTACTGGGGATTCATCTAGCCACCGGAGTCGCCCGACGACATGCAAAAGGAGTTCTTACCTTGAGGGTTGAGAAGAGCCGTCGCTTTCAACTTGATCAAAAAAGCATGCGTAATATAGACATAGACAAGAGAAATGAAAATGTAGTTGATGATGTCTATACCTACAACCCCGATGTTCACAACGCATTGTAATGCTCAAATTTCTTTATCAATGAAAAAGGGATAAATCTCAAGATATTGAAGATGACTACTCCGATTGTCCATACAGTCAGCTTTCTATTCTATTGAAACTGTCGAGCTTGAAGTAAAATGTAAATGACAAAGGGGAAAATAATGAAAAAGGAAATTCATCAAGAAACCAAGAATAGGCTGTCGGGAAGAGTTGCCAAGTCATTCAAGTATGCTTAATTAGAATCACCAAAGAGAAAACTAAGATTGATATTCCGCTAGATCTGATGCCGAGAACGTAGGTTGCCGGTAATCTTAAAGTACATAAAGAGTCTATAGCCTGGTCCATCAAGAGTTAAAGGGTATCACCATCAATTTGCATGCACAAAATTTCGCTTAGAAGAAAATTCAGTTACTCAGAGAACATCAAAGGAGATCGAATCCAAGTGATGAAGGAAGTAGCCGAAGGAGTAAAAATTAATCATTAATGTCAGGTTTTATCTGGTACTTCGTATAGTCCTCAGAGCCTACCCATGTGGTTCCAAAGAAGGTGGGTTTACCAGGATCCGCAATGAAAAATGAATTGATTCCAACAAGAACAAAGGATGTGATGGAGGGTATGCATTGATTACAAAGAAGCCGAACACAACTAACAATTTAAAATATCATTTCTTTGCCTCTTCATTGGATCGATGTTGGATGTAGATTAGCGGTGACACCCTCATTTTCGTTTTCGATGGGTATTCGTGCCAATCAGATTGTTATCGCAGAATCGAGACCAAGAAAGACCACATTCACATGCCCCTATGGTACCTTGCCTTCTCGTAAGGATGCCATTTGGGCCGTAATGCCCCGCCATGGTTCCGCAGGTAAGATGTCACGTCTTTAATTTTTGGTTGAAGAGGTTATAAATTTTATGGATGACTTCACTATGTATGATCCAGCTTTTTGATCAAGTGCTCAAGAACCCGAAACAAAGGCTTCAAAGATGCCAAGACAACAACTTAGCACCGAATCGGGAAATGCCATTTACAGAATGTATGTATTGCCTTCAAGTATAAAATTTATGCTACTCGGATCGAAGTAGACTCAACTAAGGTATCCATTATCAAAACTTCGCACCACCTACCACAGTAAAAGGAGGCAGCTTCTCGGGGCATGGCCGGATTTTTATAGAGATTCATCAAAGACTTCTAAAATAGCCGACAACTATGCGTATTAATTGAAAGGATAAGGTTTAATTTGATGACTCATGTCTGCTGTTCAAGATCAAATTCGTTCAAGCACCTATAATGGCTAAAAAATTCGTGATGGACTGTGGATTTGAAATACGTGATGCCTGATTTTGCAATGAGTCAGCCCTAGGCAAAGAAAGAGAAAATATTCAGACTATATACTATGCTAGTAGAACTTCATCAGCACAAGAAAATTACTCAACAATCGGTGCTGAGATGCTAGCCATAGTATTCGCCAGAAAAATTCAGCAATACATTTGGCATCCCATGTTATTATTCATACTGACTTCTGTAGCAACTGGGCACCGATGTCAAAGAAGGAAGTTAAGCCAAGATTGATAAGGTGGGTGCCGCTATCAAGAAGAGTTTGACTCGAGATCAAGGATAAAAAAGTGCGGACAATGATAGCCGATCACTTGTCAAGAGTAGAAAGAAGCACCGTCACAAGAGAGCAATATTACCAGGTAACTTCCCAGATGAGCAACTGCTTTAAAGTTCATTCCAACTCCATGGTAAGGCCGATATTGTGAACTATTTAGCTTGCGGGAGTAGTTCTTTCGTAATTCACTACCAATGTAAGAGGAAACTTTAATCGATTAAATAGGTATTATATTTAGGATATCCATAATTATTATTTGTTAAAGAGGCTAATAAGAAGACGTAAAAGTTTAAAAATTAACAAGGCAAAATTTCAATGAATGCCATGCATCACCATATGGGGTATTTTTTCGTGAGAAAGAACAAACATAAGATACTCCAACTGATTTTATCGCCCACTATCTTCGTGAGATTGCGGCCGAAAGGGTTAAATTCAGCGATAGATGCCAGCATTTGGAAATATCAAGAAGCAGAAATGAAATGCCCCTAAGAGGTATAATGGTGGTGCAAATTGGCGTAAGGGAAGATTTTATGGGACCATTCCCACCATCATTTGGAACTCCGATATACCACAGCGCTTGATTATGTTTCAAATGGGTAGAAGCAAAGTGGTCATTCCAAGGAATGAGTGACATAACAGAGCTCAGAAAAAAATATTTCGAAAGGCATTTGAACACCCAGAACTATCATTAGTGATGGGAAAGTTTCAGCTAAACAAAATATTTTGCAAACTCATGAGCATGTATGGGATCACATCGTATCGAGATTCAAATTTTTATCATCCCTGCACTCAATGGACAAGGTAAATTTCCAACAGAGATTAAAAGAATACTTGAAAAGACTGCGGAGCTCAAGCAGAAGGATCGGGTCTCCAACCTGATGATGCACTTGGGCTTACAGACGCATACAAAACTCCCATCGAATGTCCCCATACGTAATTGTTTTCGCAACCATGCCTACCGAATTGGAATATAAGGCAATGTGGGCCATCAAGAAGCTGAACTTCGATTTTAAAACCGCAAGGGAAGAGAGATCGCCCAACTCGTCAACCGAAGAATCGAGAAATGAAGTCTATGATAATGCTAGAATCTGCAAGTGATAAGACAAAGAAATGGTGATGATCAAGGATCCCGAGGAAAGAGTTCAGAGCAGGGGAACAGGTTCTACTGCTTAATTCTAATCAAATTGTTTCCTGTGGAAAGTTGAAATCCAAATGGAGTGGGCCTTACATAACGGGTGTCGGGCAATACACGGGAGCAAAGGATATTAAGGACTGAGATCGAGAAGAATCTCAAAGTCAATGGACAAAGATCTCAAAGCATTATCTAAGCAGGAGGAAGGAATAGAATAGCTCCAAAGAAGTTATCTAGAAATAAGAAGAACCAAAACAAAGAACCAACAGGACTCAAAATCGAGCAAACACGGGAGGCAACCCATAGAAAATTTAGTTTATGCTTTTAGATTTTGAATTTTTTTTTGCAGTCATTTCGTCTTGATTAGTTCTTATAAAGATGGATTTAATTTTGAGAAGTTAATTGTAGTTTAATTAAATTTTCTCTTGAATCATGCAAGAGGAGTCTCCAAGGTCGAAAAGATATGAGTGAGAAAAGTAACCCAGACACCTCCAAAGAACTCAAGGTGAAATGTCAATGACATAACAAAGGGGGGTGACTTTCTCCCTAACCCAAACCTGTGAAATATGAGTGAATTGCTTGTTGAATTTCTGCTTGGAGATGCCTGAATAAATGTCTAAATGAGTATAGGATTAATAAAGGAATTTAAGTTTTTGAGATCATTAAACTAAGGGCGTAGGTCGCGACATAAACAAAAACTTGAAAATGCAAAGTCACGACATGGGGGCAAAGCAATATCTAAAAAAACCTAGTTATGTCGCGACAAACTTAGTATGTCGCGACATAAAAAGGGGTCATGTGCCAGCAACTCACCCTCTTAAATGCCCTAAAATTTAATGGCCTTAAATAAAGAGGCGAATTTGATGTCGCGACAAGCGAATTTAATGAAATAATAATTAGCCCACAAAAACTTGATTGAATTGCAACTGTTGGAGAACTTCCTCTCACTCCCGCTCCACTTTCCAGAAATCGTTCATCCTCAATTCCTTCTTATTCTAAATTCCTGAAAACCCTAGCTCTCAAAATATTCAGAAAACTTTTCCTTCCGTTTCAAATGGATGAAACCTCAAACCTTGTCCCTAACCTGGAAGAGATCATGGAGGAATATACGCAAACGTAAGAAGAACTGGATTAAAGAACCGACAAGAGATGCCCACGTATACCCTACACACCACTGCTTCAAGAAAGAACGGACAAGGGAAAGAGAAAAGCAAGAGAAGGTTAAGTAGAAGATTTTGTATCGTGAGGAAGCTATTCCAACCGGAAGAAGCACTATGCCAACAAGAGGTTCGTGACGTAAAGAAGATCTCGTAAACCCTATTACTTTCGCTAGAGATGATTGAACAAAGAGGTTGGGAAGCTCGCAAGACATCAAAAGTCGCCACAAGAGTCAGCGAAAGAATTTTATTCAAATCTGGTAGTAAGAAAGACAACATCAGGTTCGCCAGAGGAGGTAGGTACCATATGGAGCCAAGGCCATTAACGGTTTGATGGAATGGCAAGTAAAGCACAAGCATGGGTCCAAGTTCAAAGCTCTCGAAAAACCCAAATTTTAAGAAGATTGCCAAAAAGCTCACCGACTAAAAAGCACAATCGGGACAAGTGGAAGGAGGACCAAAACCCTAACGGTGTGGGAAGCCCACCCAGAGTTATGTGCTTACATTTCGCCTCCGCTTTGGTCCCAACCAAGCATGTGGGTGCAAAGGAGAGCAGCTACCATGTTGTATGCCATTCCGAAGGCACAAGCTCAATGTAGGAATAGTAATTAAAAATTCTATAATGAGGGTCAAGATGAAATAAGAGGGTTGATCCTCACCCAAACATCAATAACTCGGCTTTTTATGTTTTAAAGGTCGGGGTGTGAAGGAGTCCGGGAAGAGAAGAAGAAGCCTTATGACATCACCACTCCCACGGGACAGATGAGCAAGTGACCTAGAAACCAAAAGAAAAAGTGGGGCGTTGATTGAAACAAGAGAAGAAGCTCCAACCAAGTAAAGACAAGAAGAGCGCACTCTTGGGAGTTAGCCGTCAAGAAGAAGAGAACCCAGTAAATTCTCCTAAAACAATACTTTCACATTTTGCGCACAACGGCGGGCGGTGGATGAAAGTTAAGCCCCCTAGATTTCTCCATCCCCTAGCTAGTTCTCCCTATGCAAAAACAGTAACATTCGTAGAGCGTGGAGAAAGCCTCAAGGGAGTACTGCAAGAGAACACCACAATGGAGGTCCTCAATGCCATCCATAAGCAAAGATGGAAGAAAGAAAGCATGGAATGTGCAACAAGAATCTGGTAAAGAGTTTATGAAAAAGAGTTAAAAGAAGAGACGCAATGGGCAAGAACTCGAAAAGAAGAGAAGAATGTATGAAAGAGGTTCTTCAACAGCTGAAAGAGAGGACTTCAAGAAAGAAATGAAGGAAAGAGATTGCGATCTTCTTCAGAAACTCAAGCTGAGTCATGAATCTTATAATTAATCGCTTGAAGCCGTGATTCTCACCCCTAACCATCACGAAGAAAAGGAGGTAGAACAGAAGCCAAATCGAGAACAGATAAAGGGATTCAAATTTTATACAAGTCTCTACAAAAGATTTTGAGAATAAGCCGGATGATAGACAAGAAGCAAAAAAGGATGTCGAATCCTACAAAGGGAGAGAATGGTTAGAAAATTTGATTTGATTAACAACAATCTTTCCAAATTTGAAATAATGACTCGAAATGGAAAACACAATGAATGCCTGGGAAGACAAGATGAGCTAAACAAGAAGGCCGATCTTCTTCCAATGAGATTCTATCAAGATCAAGTCGAAGGGGAGGAAAACCAATAAGAGAAAGAAAGAAGTGGAAATGTACCCTCCCATTCCTACCATTTTAATACCCTTAATCGGGATCCCCTAATATATTTCGTCATCTCTCTTCCAAAGAAAAGATAGACTTCTTCCTGTTTGACCTTCCTTTATTTCAAAGCCCATACCGTGGTATCCAACATTTGCAATTGAATCGTAAATAAAATGATAAATTTGAATTGAATTGCTGTGTTACTTTGGTATGTTAAATTTGTGTCGTTTAGATCGACAAATGGGAAAATAAAAGTAGGATTTAGTTTAAGAATAAAACTGCCGAGATGTAATAAGCCGAATCTAATCAAGTAAGAGACAGAATAAGTCGAAATGCATACAAAATGCAAAATAAGTACAAATGAATACAACTTAATTGAAAACACAAAGTGCAAAGTGACTTAAGTCTAACCGATAAGTCCGTAATAGAGGAAGGTAATACAATAGAAGAACCAAACATATTTTTGAGTTTGTATCAAATAAGAAGTCAAGGAACCCGTTGAATATCAATTAATTTAACTACTCATCAACAAAAATGGAGTCAAGGAAATCCTTATGGTTAGCTCACAATTCATTCAATCCAAATTCTAGAATTTGTTAGGATTATTGATCGAGGCGAAAATCCTAGTGATACAACGACAAGAGATGATACATGCCATTCTTGATAGTTCGAGCTTTATTCTAGCTTATCCATTCATATGTCGGTGCATATACCTTAGTTCCGTAAATTGAGCCAAATAAGCCTATTTTTCAAAAAATAAAGCCAATGGAAACCCCAAATCCCATCTCTGAAAAATCAATCCTTCAAGAAAGAACATGATTACCCAGAATTCAAGGAGGAAGAAAGAAATGAAGCTTGGGGAGTATATGTTTTTGAGAACTCAAGGAGAAAATATAGAAAAGGAATGAAAATAAAAAAGGCAAAGAGCGTAAAATGCAATAGAAAAGAAAGCTTTATGTGGATAAGTTTTATCTTGTGTGTGCTCCAACTCTCTCGAATAATTAAGTTCTTAGGGTGTTTCAAATACCTAGTAAATTCTAATGCCATCTCGGTATGGGAGCTACTAACCTAAAGTCTCGCTAAGAGTGTTAGAAAGCCTAAAAGGTAAACATTGCACTCATCCTCGAATGGCGACAAACAAAGGAAATTTCCCATTTGAATTAAGGCGAGAAATAAATATACAAATGAATTGAAGTAATCGTTGAGATGTCCCAAACATGAAGTTTTAGTGGGAGTTTATTAAAGAAACTACAAGAAAGAAAGGGCAAGAGTAAAAAGTTAGGAGAAAAGGGCCTCAGGTAGTCTTAACCTAAAAGTTCCTTCCATCCTTACCTGCCCATACCCAAGCCTAACAATACAAGCTCCAAAAGACCCGATTGATCTGAAGGCCTAATTACCTACATTAGCGGAGATCAATATGAACAACAAACCCTATGGAATTTGGCAAATATGGAAACAAATCAAAACTCATGATGGACTTTGCTGAGTTAAGTGACTCAAAAGATTTAAGAAGAGTAAAGGAAAATAATTTATTATCAACAAAGGATCTAATGATTATGTTGTTTGTAAACACTTTCAAATGGGGCTTTGGTTTTTGTATACTATAAAGATTAAAAACTAACCTTGAACCTGACTTGAAGCTGGGGAGCGCATTTAAAACAATACATTCCTAGATTTCAATCAAATTGACTGCTATCGGGCAAGACGTACGTAAAATGTCCTTTTTGTTCGAGGACAACAATTTTTTCTTTGCTCGAGGACAAGCAAACTGGCTTGGGAGTTTGATGAGCTGAAAGTCATCTATTATTAATCCATTCTTTCCTCGTTTGATTTTCATCTCTAAAAGGAATAATTAATACGTGAGAAAATACGAAGAACTCACCAATTTGTTATTAGCAGTGAGTTGTGAAAGAAAGAAGAAAAAGCAAGAGAAAATGCAAAGAATCTATGGAGTAAAATGCAAATGGCAGGCATAAATGAAAGCAAATTGGTAACTAATGTTGCGTAGCTATTTGCACGTACCCAATATGCAGGTGTCGCGATATCAGAAAATTTGAAGGAAATTACGTGTGTCGCTACAGCATCACAAGTTAGGCAACCGAGGACTCAACCGTAAACTTAAGGAATGATGCTGCGATTAAAATCTGCGGATGTCGCTGACGAAGATCGACCGCGATAAGCGGATGGAGGTCGGATAAGAGAAGCGCCTTTAACGCTATGACAGTTTGAAAAGATGAAATCATAGATTGAAATGCCGTCGCGACAGAGGATCGAATGTCACACCAAAAGCAACCATTTGAAGCCTCAAGAGACATAATCTGATGTCGCGACAAGAGATCGAGGTCGCCATGGAGACTTGCTCGCCAAGGCTGCGCCTTGCTGATGTCGCGACAAGAGATTGCCGCCGCGACCTCAAACCATCACCAAAGTTGCGTAGATCAAGTCGAGTGTCATGAGAAGAGGTTGATGTCGCAACATCGTAAACCACCGCTGAAAGTCGCGAAGACATGAGCGGTCGCGACAAGGGATCGAGGTCATGGCATCAGAACAATTCCGCCTGAAGCCTCCATGACCAAAGTTGATGTCGCGACAAGAGATCGATGTCGCTGACATAAGAAGACACCCGCTCAAAGATGCAGAGCTACAAAGTGATGTCGCGACAAGAGATCGATGTAGCGGTACATCGTGAACCATCGCCTGAAAGTCGTAAAGACTAAAGTCGGCGTCGCGACAAGAGATCGAGGTCGCGATACGAGACTTGCTCGCCAGCGTTGCAGCTTTTGTTGATGTCGCGACAGCAAATCGATGTCGCGATGGATAATGTCATGAAGATTGATTCCTTTGTCGCTTACATAAGATGCCTCAAGAAAACAAAGGAATGTCATGACTTATTGATAAATGCCGCAATGGTTCCAAACTAACCGAAGGTCGACAAGTGATTCGAGGTCGCACCGAACAAAGAATACGGGCTACCCACTGAAATCCACAAAAGAATGCATCGGGAATTGGGCCCAACTCGTAACCCTTATACCACGGTCGCTACCAACGTAAAAGCAAACTTCGCGACTTGAAAGAGAGATCCGTTGTTGAAGGCCCCTGATTTTTCTTTTCTTTTCTTTGTTTTCGCTTTTATTCTTTCCATTTTAGTCGATTAGAGTAGTTTGTATTTCGTTCTAATTTGGATTTGAATGTTAGTCAGAAGGATGAATAATGCATTATATTTCTTGAATTACTCGTCTGCTGTTTGAATTCCGCATGAAAATTTTGGATTTCGAACACCCAGCTCGACCATGCGGGTTTTCTTGATCACAGTCAATGTATGGTATAATCGCAATTTTAGAAACCCAAATTTTCCTCAATTGACGCTATTTCGTCAGAATAATCTTTCGGCAAGATTTTATTCATTATAGCCGAACTTCGATGTTAAATCGACTTGTCAGGTTTTGCTTGTTTCCTGGATTGACCCAATTTCGCCTCAGACCCATAACGAGGTTGTTCAGCCTGGATTTCTAGGAGGCCCTCCGAGTGACATAGAGAAGGCATTCCCCGAGAGTAAGAAACAATTTCTAGCTGTATTTGAACCCGATATTGCCGATCGAATGCGCCCGTACATTTAAATCAATACATCCTCTTCTCACTTGTAACCGAGATTGAGTCGAGTGAGTTATTAATTTAAGTATACAGAGAGTTCACCTCAATTCGAATAGTGAATTCGATCCCGTGTTAGCAAGGATCTAATCAAGGAAAGATTAAGCTATTCTAATTTTGAGGGTAAGGAACCAGTATAGTGCAAACCTCGGCGATGACTAAATTGAAGTAGCTCAAGTCTGCAGTTCATGTTGTGGGTATGAAGTATTGAGAAAGAAAAATACACAGAACAAGGCTACTTAGATTGGTATGTAGTTATTTCACCCTCTCGTGGTTCGGAGAGAGAAACAACAAGGCTAGATGATGAACCGCGTGGTTCGAGAGATCCAATCACACTATGTTAACTTGGACTAGTTTTAAAGATCCTGTGAGTTCAAAACAAAAGTTACAGTACTGACTGCAAGAATTGATTCTTCACAATAGCTGATTATTCAATGTTTTCTTTAGAGATAACTGTTAAATCTAAATTGGTTATTTTGATATTTCAATATTCAATTCATTTGTTATTCATTCATTTTTCTTTACATCATTCTTTCAAGCTGTCAAAGCAAAATTTCAATATCGTATTATCGCCCAAATAGTATGGAGTTTATGAAGTCGGGTAGTTGATTGAAAATTCTTGAGATCTCTGTGGGGACTGACATCTGACTAAATCCATTTTATTACTGGTCGCACTGCACTTCGGCAGTGATAGGCCAAAACCAAAATTAAAAAAAAATGATTTACTCTAGGAGATTTTTAGTTTATATAAAAGACGGTTAACAAGTTTTATGGCGCTGTTGCCGGGGATTAGACAATAGTCCTTTGGTAATAGTGTTATAAATTTGTACATGCGTTTTGGTCCGATCAACAAGTTTTATGGCGCCGTTGTCGGGGATTAGACAATAGTCCTTTGGTAATAGTGTTATAAATTTGTACATGCGTTTTGGTCCGATCAACACACATCACTCATGTTATAAACACCAATCACATATACAACACACAATCCAATCACACATCACATTTCATTCACCAAAATGTACAAGGATGCATGATCTAACCCGTTTCCCATCAAATCCTAGGTAAACCGTACACCTAACTTACCAATACTAAGCCCATAACTCCCAAGATTCAACATCAGCCATACTAAGTTGTGATGTTCTTACACTTTAAATGACTATGGCCTCAAGCCTGTCCCCAAGCCTTAGGTATTCGTATACCTAAGCTCTGATACCAAGCTGTGACGCCCCATTTCCCGGAGGTCCGTTGACAACCCGTCAACCTGACGGAATATTCAGGGATGCTCCGCAACCCGACACCACTCATGAAAATCGGGCAGAGTCTCCTCTGTACGGGGAGCTCTACCCAAGATACAACTTGTCCCAATCACATGACAACCTGTCCCAATATTTTACAAAGACCACACCGGGTCCATATATAATTAAAATGAGTACAAATGGCCACTTGGGCCCAAACATCAACACTCATCAAAATACATCAACTATATACCCATAGTTCAAGAGTTAATAAATCACTCTTAATTCAAACATATATTAAGATCACTCTTAATTCAAACATATATTAAGATTTGCAATTTTAATACATGTTATACAAAATGAAAATGTCAAAGTCACAATCCGACTTTCTTCTAAACGCGGCCTCTAGTGAGCTCGTCCCTCCGTACACCCTCGCACCGAAATAGTGATCCCTCTGACAGGTGAGCACCGCTAGTAGTGATAATTTCCTGCCATGGGCTACTCCTACCTAAGTTCACATGGCATGGCAAAACAAACACACTCAAGCAATTACATGATCCTACTTGAATGTCTACATGCCCAATCCCATGTCTCGAGTCCTCACCGACTCCCTCACGCATGCCTAAGCCAACGCGAGAAAAACATCCTTTTTATTTCTTTCATGTCGTGCACTCACACCTAATTTTCTTAGGTTTCCCTACAAGTGAAATGCATTATGCCATTCTCAAACCACACATGCCAATATATCATTTACACGTATATTAACAAAATTACATACATGCCACATATTTAATTCACATCAATAACATCAAAATTAGTCACTTGAGCACTACAATCCATTTCCAATGGCCATACATGATTATATTTTTATATAATTCCACATCATGTTAACACATTTAATTACATGCATTAACATATTAATTCTCACACAACTCCAAACAATTCATGCTAATATATAAAACATCTATATACTAACATAATTAACTCACATAAATCATGTTTTTCAAATTGCAACCAATGAACCAAAATTAGCTCACATGGGCTAATTAACCAATCAAGTAATTCATTTTGAATCACCCAAAATACACAACAATACACGTGAACAAAGGGAAACCTAGGTGGCAACTGCTCACATGTACCACACTAGGACTTTCCTCTCACTCTGGCTCAAGTATTTGAGGATCGGGAACATGGCTAATTCAGTTTTTGGAATATCCTAACCATTCACATGACTTTAGCCAAATAATAACACAAGTAGGAGAAGACCCCACTTCTTGAGTTGTTTTAACTCCACTAAATCGTACACGCATAGCCCTCAATCGCTGCAGAACAACTTTTGCATTTCGCCCCACAACCAACTGGTCCGAATGACGGGAAATCTAGAGAGAAGTAGCTCTCTCTCTCTCTAAAACTGGATCCATCAATCTCATCGCACGCTTTTCTCTCCATTCGAGAAGAAAACTATTCCCATTTCTCGTCTTATACTCATTTAACTTTTCATTAATTCTATCATGTCCTTCATTTTTTTATTTTGACACATGGTCGAATCTAAGCCATTCATTCTCATCCTCTCTCTAATCATGGAACACAAAATACATGGGTACATGTAGTCAGACTTTTGTCACATCACATGTCTCTTACAAGCCGCTTACGCCACCACACCCTAAGGCTCGAAAAAACGTGAAATTCCGACCGTCTGGAATTCAAATCTAAATTCGACAAGGGTAGCTAGATTTCATGAGACGATTCCAACGGTGAAGTCTGTTTCATCATCCGAGATCTAGAAAAATTTCGGATTTTGATCGAAATTACCATTTTGCCATTTTTCATAAAATTGTTTTTTTTTTTTGGGGTTTCACAAAGGCAACTTCATTCTATTTTCGGTGTTCAATGTTGAGCGCCGCTATATGATTAAAATTTAAAATCACATTAAAGGATGTTATCATGTTTCACATAGCAAATCAAACCAAACAAGATTTTAATGAAGACTTCACCTGAAATTTTTCCGAGGCAAATCTATCACATAACCAATCCCATTGCTTTTGATCACCAACATGCTTATATGGATGTTGTTTCTTTGCCTCGCCCATCGTTGAGAACTTGAAATGCTTGTGACACTTATTCCTATGCTCTATAATTGCAAACCATTTTATTTTCGATGGCCTCTCATATGATTTCAAAAGATCAATTATAAACTTTTCCTACACCACAAATAGTAAAATAAAATATATTTAGGTTTGTAAGTGATAAAACATGGATAATAACAACTTATATATAAAAATTTTACCATAATAGTTGGATAGTTTTTAATTTTATTCCAAGTCACAATAAAAAAAACAATGTTAAATCTATCACTAAAGTTCATTTATTAATCGAAACAAACTAATACTTAAATGTCTAGAGAATAAAAAATTATAAGAAAAAAAAGATAAATGTTTACTCTATATGGGATTCTAGTTGTAGATGGTCACAAAACATTCTAAATTATAAGATATCATGATAATGTAAGCATAGTAGCAAGAAGATTGAAAAGATAATAAAATAACAAGTATCACTAACTCACAAAATTTGAAGTTATAATGTATTAATAAAGTAATTCAAGGACTAACATCTGATTTGGTTTGGTTTGGTTCTTAAACTAAATTTTAGAGTTAATCACTTATCGCAATTTGTAGTTTAAATTTATTTTCATAATATTTACAAGAATAAATGGAAAAACAAGAATGTATTTCTTCATATGTTCAACCAAAGATAATATAAAATTTTACAAACTATATCAACAAAAATGGAAGTCGCATTATAACAATAATAATGATAACAAAAAATGATAATAATGCAAAAGCATACACGCATGTGATATCAACACCATCAAAGCGTGCAAACTTTAAATCGGTATGACACACTCATGTAACACTTCTAACTGTAAATAAAAAAGTCTCCATTACTTTTTGTTCATATACATGTTTAGGTTTACATATACTATATGAAGTATCATTTCAATAGTGATCTAAATTTAATCACATTATTAACATGAGAGTGAACAAAAATAATTAAACAACTATATATCAAATTATGAATATCTTTAAACATCATAGTTGTAATTTCTCCATCATGAAAACTTTATCACTCTCGGATATATCGACCCTTCTCTAACATCAATGGTGCATAGTTTCTTCTGATGGTCTCTATCTCTGATTTCATTCTACTACTATTGACACCGGTTGGAGCATTATATTCTAGTTTAATTTCAACCCCATAAAGTGGATAATTTTCCATTGCTGAATCAATTTGTCAGGTCAACACCTCAGAGTATCTCATAAAAATTTCTTCGTTCTATACATTCTGAAATTAAAATTAATTAGTTCATATAAATTGTTGTTTAAAAAAAAGAAAATGTTGTCATAGCAATTGTTATCATGTTTTTCATAGTTAATTTAACATGCATAGAAATATATCTATTCATACCTTAAACTTTCAAATGTTTATGGTGACTACATTATAATCATTGGTTATTATATTTTTAGTTCAGCAAGCAATTCTAAATTTAATAATTTAGAGTAACATCAGTAAAAAACCAAATAAATATAAAAGTTAGACATATTTAAGATATAACAAGTATTAATATCATGTCCAATAAGCTAATCTAATATCTTACCAGTGGTAGAATCACCATCCATGGTAGGGATGTTATTGGGATAGGAAGGCATCTAACTCGTGTTCAATGTTGCATGGGCTATAGTATCCTCTACATCCCCTTAACCTTGCATGACTTCATCTACACCGACTGTTCGACTATGACTACGAGTCATTCTTCGAGCTAAACATCATAAAATTATAATAATTAATTATCACATGTAATTCATTTAACAAAAATAGACTTGTTAAAAAACATACAAAGTTCATAATTTTAATTATATTCAATATATTTGAAAATAAAATTAACTATTTTCTTTAATAATACACATTGCTTCAATTGCAAGTTTATGATAGCAAAAAAATATAATTTTTCTTCGACATGTCTAATTAAACTAATCACCATACTCAATGTGGAATTTTCTAATTCATCATGCTTATTGTGGAATTTTTGTGAAGATTTTTATGTTTTCTATAATCTTGAAAATTTAGGATAACACTTGGTATGTAATCTACATTACAAATATCTTGCATAGGCTGATTTGTATCAACTTTGTCACTGTCATTACAAGTCATCCTGCATGCTAAGCATTGAGAAATTACAAAAATTAGTTAAGGAAACATATGATATTGTTCAACACTAAGATATTTTTATAGCTTTAGCATTAATAAGTCTATATATAGTACTCAAAAAATGATAAAAAATCACATTATAGAGGTAACTTATTCAATTAAACTAGTTCAACATGCTTATGTGGAGTTATTTTATGCTAACACATGCATCCATTGGCTTCCAATATTGCATTATATAGTGTCCTCCACATTCCCAACTTTATATCTCTTATCTATAACCCTCTTTATTATTATTATCATTCATCTTATGTGTTGCATGTTAGAACTATCACAATCAATTAACATTAAGAAATCATTTAAGTTAGAACTTTATATGCTTCATCTTCCTAAATATGATATAAAATAAATATTTTTTTATAATAAATGTAAAATTATATAAAGATATTGATTCATTTTATCACCTTAAGCATTGATATATCTGCAAAAATAAAGAATTATTTAATACTCAATTAAATCAATTTAACATTCTTACATGTAGAATTTTCGTTGAGACTGTTACAACCCACATTGACTTGTGCATTGGGAGGTGTTATAATCCTTTCTATGTTGCTATTAACCTCCTTTATTGGGCTTGTCCCTATGATCCTTCCACTTCGGGTCCTTTTTTGTCCTAAATTTTGACAAAGACATACACTTTGTTAATTAATATAAACTTATTCCAAAAATATTGTATAAATATTTCAACTTGCTTTACCAGTGTCAAAACTCATTTCACGGAGGTTGATTATAACACCACATGTCCCCACTAGTTCGTACCATTGGAGGAATGCATTCATGACCTTCGATGTGTTGATCAACACTAACTCTTTGAATGTCATTTTTTTTCTTCTTACCTGCATACCATTTTAAATTATAAATATTCATTTGACATCATTAACTCATTAAAGGAATTTGTCATATAAATATTTGAATGAGTTAATTTTAAGGTTCAACAACAATTTATTTTGGATTCAAATTCTCTTGCAAGATAGCGGTGAACAGTGCTTGTTTCGGGGCCATTAGTAACTATGCTAATAATATGCATACAAAAATAAAATGTCATGCTCAATAACAGTAACCTATAATTAATAAATAATAAATTATAATCAAAATAATTATATATATATATACTGCTCCTCTATATATATATATATATATATATATATATATATATATATATATATATATATATATATATATATATATATATATATATATACTGCACATATATAATAAGTAGTAAAACTATAACAATGAAATACATTTATCACTAGTTGTCATACTTGCATGTTTAGTCACTCTCGCACTCACTTGAAAATACTCCTCCACATTGTTAGCACTATTATACTAATATCTTCTTCAATTATATCTTCTAAATGAAATTGGTCATCACATCATTTCTATCTCCCATAGACAAAATGTTATTAAATTTTGAAACCGGGGTCCGTTGACTAAATCAACTTTGCGGAAACACATTATTATTATATATCATGGAGACATACATGAGTAAAATGACCCAATAGGGCCCATCATCCATACTCGTCCATACGGTTACAAGACAATACATTTCTATAGATCTAGGAGTTATTACATCACTCCTAATACAAAACATATATTAAAACTAGGTCGTTCTAATATATACATAAAACAATAATCAAGGCCACAGTCTGGCCCGCTTCATAATCCCGGCCTCTAAGGGCATCGTCTTGCTGTGCACGTCACATTGCACGAAAGGGAGGTCCCACGACGGGGTGAGCTAACGCCCGATGAATATAAACCACATAAGGGTTATTTCCCTTTAGGTACATGCAAATGATCATTTCTGATCGAACTTGACAACTTGATCGTGCATACATGTTGTATCCTATCATGGAAAATCTACATGCATGTATGAAGATGACACTCTACATGCCCTAAAATCTTAGGGTCAACCTCCGACCCACCACCCAATGCAAGTGCCAATGGGAAATCAGTACTGAGTCAGTTCAGGCTCACGTCTCCTGGCAAGTGGTCTGGCTGTGTTTTATTTGTCGTTTCGTTTCTTTTGGGCAAGCAGAGCTTTTTTCGAGGGGTCTCATAGCCCGGTCTCTTACCTGAGCATTTTCGGGCTTTCACCGGTGGATCTGTTTGTCTAACCAGGTTTTTGGGCTTTCACTGAGGGGTATCTATCTGCTACGCTACGCTTCGACACATTTCATTTTCATTTCGTTTCTTATTTGTGGAACTCAATTGGACTTCGTCCCATTCCCAAGCCCACACGATTCAACACCAAATGTAGTGCCAAATCAATACCATGTATACACTCTCATGTAATGTGGTGTTACCGCACACCAATGCAATGCAATTTGTGTCACTGCACTCAAACCCATGACCAATGTATGAAGACCTCTACATGGACATTCTGCCAGGTAATATGTGTGTGCTATGAACACTCATGTCTAATGCACACAACATTTCATATATTTAACATATGCGGTCATGTTAATATTCCACATATTCATCGGTACATCACATAGCATGCACTACATCTTTTCTATCATTCGGTTCATTCATCGACACATCATTCAAACATGTATTAAATAAAATTCGACCATTGCCCAGGCAAGTAATGCCGTTCATATTCGGTGAGACATGTGTCGGTCATACAGCCTGCTACATGCCGTAAATGACCATGTTCAAGCACAACACATACAACCTGATGTGTTTGAAACACCCGTATTGATAACTTAATTAGTACACTTAGTCTGACACTCGGTTTCGGCAGTCTTGAGCTTTGATTCGTGCCATGGTAGGGTGGCGGAATCAACAAAATTTATATTCCTATCATTCCTCTGCACTGCGAGTAGTCGGTAGTCTTGAGTATAATGGTCTGGTCGAACACGAGGGGATGGGTTTCTTCATACGAAATGATGATTTGAGTGAAGCCAAAAATGGTGAATTAAATTTGGATTTTAAGTTGGGGGTAAAAACAGTGGGTTGGTGGTTTGCAAACTGAAAAGAAATAAAATGAAATGTAAAATAGAACTCCTTGAAGCATTGGGCCACTGAGTTTAAGATCCTAGGCTGGCAGAGGTCCCCGGGTTGTTTCCTCGCGTTGGGGAGGATGACATATAGTCATCTGAGCAGGATCTTCACTGGCATTAAAACCTAAACCTAATAATTTTCCTTTTGATAGAAAGCGATGTTTATTTAACATTTATGGTTCCCTACAGTGCAAGAAAATTTATCTTGACTCATCCTACAATGATTCGTAAAGGGTAACTAATGAGTCTCAATGGATCTAAAAATAAGAATCCATTGAACCCTAAAAGATTACCAAGTATTGATCAAAGTGGATGCACTTGCAGTGAAAACCTAGCCCATTAACCTACCTCGGTGGCTCAAGTAAATGGCAACTAATGGATATTAGTGTATCTAAAGCTAAAATACACTAAACCTAAAAGCTTGCAAGTATTGGCCCCACAAGAAAGTACATCAAAAAGATTTAAACCAAGAGTTTGAAGTTTGGGAACCAAAATGACAAAACTCTTCAGCGTGAAAAAGCGGGGGAACCACCGGCCGGCTTCTTGAATCCCTTCCCCGGTAGCCTTTGACTTCAGAAGGAAGTGGTTTAGCCACTCATCCTCCCAGTTATCGTCCT
This sequence comes from Tetrastigma voinierianum, assembly GCA_016808115.1. Classification (NCBI taxonomy): domain Eukaryota; kingdom Viridiplantae; phylum Streptophyta; class Magnoliopsida; order Vitales; family Vitaceae; genus Tetrastigma; species Tetrastigma voinierianum. The sequence goes on along the minus strand of JAEQBH010000709.1, from coordinate 1,026,073 downwards.
TGGAGGGTGTTTGGCAACCAAGAAAGGGAAGAGGAGAGAAAGAGGCTTGGAAACAAAAGGCTGTTTGGCGTCTTGAAAGATTCAAGTTAGGGTTACAAATCTATAAGTTGGCTTTTATAGCTTGACCCGATGTGAAATGACAAAAAGACCTAAAATATGAAATTACAATAGGGACAAAGTGGTAATTATACAAAACGAGGTCGTTTGGAATCAAAAATATCAAAATCACAGGGCAGCCATTTTCGCTATGCAGGGAATTTTCGCTAGCTAGCGAAATTTCGCTAAGCTAGCGAAAATCACAAGAGATAGCGAAAATGGAAAATTTAGTATCTGCGATGTTTACTAAATTTAGCTAGCCGAAACTAAGTAACCTAACGGCTGTATGCATAGCGAAAAATTCCCATTTAAGCTATGCCGATGTTTTTCGTCATAAGCGAAAATTCGTGCAGTACGGCTTCTTGTTCATCAACATTTCCGTGATTCACCTTCTGTGGCTGTGCGCTCCATGTATCCTGCAACTTCTTCATGCCATTTTCTTGATTTCTTCTGCTTTGAAATTCTTCATTCTGACTTCTTTGAAATTGATATGAGACCATATGAAATTGGTGAAAATCAACCCGACTTTGGTTATGATTGGATTGACACGATAATTTGGCCTTCGATTCCTGCAAAAACTACAATAACAGCCTTGGAATGCAATTAGAAGTGCAATAGGGACTCGAACATGTCAATTGGGTTAATTATAATAATTAGTACACAAAAAGCGCTCAAAACCTATTAAAAATAGGGTTCAAAATAGCACTTTTTGGACACTAATCAGCACCTATTTCCACTGAATGGCTAATGGCTAGATTCTTGACTCCATGAGCTTTTCATAGAGTCCAAGAACACCCGAATCAGAGTTCGGACCGAAAAGTTATGACCTAAACAACCAGAGCTAAACCCAGAAAATTTCTGCATGTTAGTCATGGAAGCATTACACTCCAAACTGATTTTTTTTTTTCTTCAGTCTAAACCCAAAAATTCCTGCATGGCATTCATTCAAGTAATAACAAGCCAACCTGGATTTTCAGTCTTAAAACCCGAGAAAACTTGACACATACAATAACATCTGCAATAACAAGATTAGTCCCAAAAATTACGCATGGCATTCATTCGGTAATATGAAGTCGACACGGGTTCGGTCTTAAAACCGAAAACAGCACATACAATAACATGCAATAGCAGTTAATTAAAAAATTCTGCATGATTTCATTCAATTAATAACAAGCCAGCACAGTTTTCGGTCTTAAAACCCGGAAAAACAGCACATACAATAACATCACGATAACTTGATTAGTCCTAAAAAAATTCTGCATGCCATTCATTCAATTAATAACAAGCCAACCTGGATTTTCAGTCTTAAAACCCAGAAAAACAGCACATACAATAACATGCAATAACCAGATTAGTCCCAAAAAAATTCTGCGTGGCATTCATTCAAGTAATAACAAGCCAAATGCCAGTTCCATGGCCCCAAACAAGGAAATAACCAAAGACGAAAAATCCCTTACCTCTTGAAGTGTGTAGGACCAGTTCTTGATCCACCCAAATCTGAAAACAATGGAGGAAAAGCTTCCTCCTCCCTTTCTCCTTTCTTTCTTTCTTCTTATTTTCTTTTCTTCCTTTCTTTCTTTCTTTTCTTTCTTTCTTTCTCTCTTTTCTTTCTTCTCCTCTTGTCTACGAATTGTTTGGAATCTCTCCTCAAACTACAAGTTTGTTTGACTGGAGTGGAGCACACCCAACACCGATTTGTTTGACACTTAGTGACTCGAACCAAGTGTTCTCCGTACCTACAATTTCCAGCCACTTTTCATGCTCATGCATGAGGGTGGCTTGATATTGGCCCCACCCAACTCATGCAATCCTAAGGGCATGACACTTGGCCACCATGTGCCCAGTGTCTCCCGTCTAAGTGCCCATGGCACCCGTTGTTGGCGGGTTAGTCTCGAAATGCGTTCAAAATCGACAGTCTCGGAATTCGACGCAGTTTGTTTGGTTCAACTAGATTTCGCAAGATGATTCTAATGGCGTGATCCATTTCATCATCCGAGGTCTAGAGAAAGATCTAGGATTTTGTCTGTACCGTCCCGGCAAGAATTACCGATTCGCTCATTTTAAGAAAAAATACGTTTTTCTCGGGTTTCACAATTATTATTTATTACTTCTGGATTAACATCTGTATGATCAAAACGTTGCAACTGTAATTGATCATCTAGTCCAAATGACCATTCAATACCACATGTCACGCCCCGATTCCCGGTTCGACCCGATTGGCGGATCCGAACCGGTTTCCGGGTGCGAGACTCAGGACTGGGACTCTTTACCTGATTTTTTTTTTTTTTTTTTTTTAAACCGATCTGGTACCTGTGGGTATGGCCCACATCTTATAACAGAATCAAAATATTATATACAAATCAAAAGAACTACGGGTGGTGTGCATCAAAATCTGGAGCACATATAGCGAGTCCATTTACTTATACATATAAAAACAACTTTTACATTCGATTACGTATTGGAAGCGCGAGGACCTACTATGATGAACCCTTGCGTTGTGTTGGCCCGGTACATGCGGAAGTCTTCGGATGTCTTCTCTGTGCCTACGGATTAAAAACCGTGCTAAGCTTTGCGCTTGAAACATATCTTATACAAAAACATGCATATACAATTATAATAAGTGTATAACCATAATCAATATCAGCAATTTCATGCATTCATATCATGGACTTATATAAGTACTTATGTTTATCACAGGCTTATGTTCATACGGGACTCCCGTAGGAGTTATAAAACTTATTCTTATGCAGAACTTATCCTTATAACAAACTTATGTACATTCAGGACTCCCGTAGGAGTTACAGAACTTAGTCTTATGCTACGGAGTTTAAACTTATCCGGAGGTACTCGTAGGTACCACAGAGATTACGGAACGTATACTAGTATTCGAACTATCTTGTATTTCGGATCTTATACGTGTTTTACACTGCTTATACATGTATTTCGAATCTTACATATGTGCAGACTTATACTTGTCTTACTGTACTTATACTGGTCTTACGGAACTTATACTTGTCTTACGGATACGGGAGTACTCGTAGGTACTACAGAACTAGTACTTATTCTTGATACAAAGTACCGAAGTGGGGTATCTTTGGACTTATACTTCATTTACCGACACAGGAGTACGCATAGGTACTACTGGACTTATACTTCATTTGTCTGATACGGGAGTAGCAGTAAGGTACTCTGACTATCTGAGAACTTATACTTGTTTTACCAACTCTGGAGTACGTAGGTACTCTCAAGAACTTATGTAATTTACCGTGCGGGAGTACCTGGGGTACTCTTGGACTTATCGAGATACAAACATAACTTAAAGCAAATAAAATTGCCTAGGTACTACGAGAGCTTATCGAGTACGGGGTACGGTAGGTGATACGAGCTTATTCGGGCGAGGGTACCCATAGGTCTTCACGAGAATATCAGTAGTACGTGGGTGCTCTGAACTGATGGAGTACATTCAGATCTTACTCACTTATTCTTTGTTTAGTGTTTTTATCATATGTAGTCGACTACCTGGAGCCGATCATAAGAAATGAAGTAGGCCAGTATAACTAAGCACCGAAGGTACAATCTGAAACGGGAGTGTCGTAGCACCGGCGAGTCTTGGGAACGCACGAAAGCCGGGGCGTGCTGCTCACCTGGCGGGGTGTCGTAACACCGGCGAGGGTCTTGGAGCACCAATCAAGCGTGGTTGCCGCCTTGAGGTGCCGTAGCACCAAAGGGTGCGGGCACCAGCGGGGCGTCCACTCATTCAATTTTTCGGTCCTGAGAGCGGTCATATGATCTGTGCTAACAGAACTCATAACACATCTTTATTGCATACGTGTTCATGACATAATGCTTTTCATGTTCATATTCATGTTTCAGTTCATTATCAGGTTTCATATCATATTCAGGTTTCATGCCTATTCCATATGGCATTTCAGATACTTGTACGATATGATGCCTATCCACACATCATTCATGTATTCTTGTCCTCGAAGTAAAACTATTTTTCTTAGAATTGGAATCAATCAATCGGATCGTCGAACTGATTATGGCATTTTCATGCCAACTAGTCGGTTTACCAATTTTACCAAGGGATAGTTTGAAATATTCATTTTCCAGTGTATTGTATCCATGTTTGACACTGGTTATTTGTACTCCTTTAAATTTAAGGTGCTAAGGGTTCTATTCCAACTGGAATCACCCAGTCGAGCACGAAACTCAAGATGCGTCAGTAACTTTCGGACTACTCTATGATCAATCTTAGATGCGAGGAATTGACTGCACTGTACTTCAGTGAATTTTGGGCCACTTAAAGTCATAATTTGACGATATCTATTTCTATATGGATGGTTTTCCTTGACGTCTATTTTAATTGGCCACTTGAATCACTCAAATCGGATAAGAAATGAGGAAGTTATGGCCAAAATCACGGCGGTGGCGGGAATGCGACGAGTGTGTACCGTTTACACCTAAAGTTTACGATTTGTGTTAAAATGACCGAGAACACAAAATTGTACCGGTACATGTTCAAAGTGTGCCGGTACACATCAGAAATGCCCAGAATGTGTGTTTTCTCACATTTTTCCATAGTTTGATACTGAATCAATTCTATACATCAAGCACATCTAAACCATTTCGATTCACCTTGGAATCTCGCTGCTAAATTCCTCTTTCAATGGATATCTTTCTTTAATTCTTTCATGGATCACTAAAAACCATTCTAATATGGGTTATGACCCATACACAAACCAAACATGATGTTTAGTTAGGGTTATTCTAAACCTAACTCAAAAACTCTCAATTAACATGAATCCATCCTAAAAGAGGACTATGATTATCTTCTACCATATGGGGTTTTATCAACCTATTTTCAAGAATCAAGGATTTGGATACAATTTTATCAAAAACTCTAGCTTTGGAGATAAGATATTCACCATATAAAGCCTTAAAATTCCATGTGATCCATATTACAAAATCCAAAAGTTCCATACATAAGTCGGTTTCCTACTGCCGACTTGGCTTTGTAGCCTTCTTCTCCTAACTCTCTTCTTCTTCTTCCTTCCTCTTCCTTCTCTTATCTCCCTCTCTCTCGGTTCTCTCTATTTTGGAGACCAAATTTGTCTTAAATCCAGATTTTCTTAGGCCTTGTTTGGCCCTCAAAAACCCATTTTTGGGTTAAGTTTCGTAATTTTAAGCCCCTCCAACTCTTGGCCATTTGTATTCAAAGTTTCCTTTATTTCATTTGGCCTCAAATATTGTTGCCTTGAAGCTTTTAAGTCCCTCTTTTGGACAATTTACAATTTTGTCCTTAAGTTTTGTAACTTTCCGGGTCTCTCGTCTCCATGTTTCACATTTAACTCACGAAACATTTAAATTACGCTTACAAAATACCCTAAACATATCGAAAACGACTAGGGTATATTTTGGGGTGTTACACCACATGACTCATTTTCTTGATAAGCATCATCTTCAACCGTCTCATCAAAATTCCCATCCACTTCAGTAGTATTATCCTTCTCTAAAATATCCCACAAGTGTCTATGTTGAACCTTTTGGACAACTTTCCAATTTTGGCCATTTTTATAATCATCGAGATAAAGACACTTGTGACTTCAGGTAGCTAAGCCTAAAATTGATCATTCTTATACCAAGTGGAACTAATGTCTATGATGGTGAAGTGTGGATCTTGTTGTATTCTCTTATATTTTCGATTTGTATCGAGACCACTTACACTTGAAAGGATAACTTTATACTGAATAAATAATCTAACTCCACCACATTAGTTAAACTCCGCCAAAGTAACATCCTCCCCATCATGCTCCCCTGAAACATAAATGCCACTATTTTGAGTAATTTGATGATCATCACGATCTTTAGTGTGAAAACGAACTCCATTTACAATACATCCTGTATATGTGTGAATTCGAGCATCTAGTCCACATGCCAATGAATATAGTTCATTTGAGACTTCAGATGATTGCTTAAGATGAATATCTCGCATCTGTAATAGTGAAATTTATTAGAAGTATTGTTAAAAGATAAAACTTATCATTATGAAACATGAAATTTATAATTAATAACTTACATGATCTTTAAACCACTTTGAAAAAGACTTTTCTTGCTCCAACTCTAAATTTGAAGCACATGTCTTTTGTAACTCATCCAAGTGCTCACTATATGTGCATTGTTTGAAAAATAATGTAAATAAGGTGTTCCATTACACATAAACTCTAACATATCACAAATATTTGAAACAAAGAATTTGTACAAGATTGAGTAAACTTATTTTAAATAAGGTTGTAGCTCATGACAATTATTTATGACATACCAATGTGCGCTTTTCAGTTCTTCTTTTGAGAGTTGCACTTAATTGTCTACCACCTATTGGTTGTGCTTGTTGTGAGAAAATAGGTAAATGACCACGAGAGCTTGTTTTTCTCGATTATCATCATTTCTTTCAACTTTCGAGAAGGCGTGTTTCAATACCACAGTTACATTGAACAAACGTTAAAGCTTCATTCTGATGTATGCTTGACAATGGAGCCTTATGGTCTAGCTTTGTTTCTCACATATTTTTTTTAATGTGCCTAGGTTCCTAAGTAAGCAAGAATAGTATAAAAAAAAATTAAAAATTTTTTGTCATGTGGTAACATGAAACAAATTTCCTTATTTTTTGATAAATTTGAATGTATGTGAAATACCTCTCAAATGGATACATCCATCGATAAGTTACTAGTCCAGCAAGCTTAGCTTCACGAGGCAAATGTGTGATGCCCCAAGTCTCGTTGACCACCGTTAACCTGCGGAAAACTGTGTCTCATATCATGAGACCTATACATGAGTAAAAATGGCCACTTGGGCCCATACATTAATACTCACCAAAAATCTAACAAACTATATTATAATAGTTCAAGAGTTAATTATATCACTCTTAATACAAACATATATTAAAATTTAGAATTCTAATACTACAAAAATATCAAAGCCACAATCCGACTTTCTTCTTATAAGCGACCTCTAATGGCGTCTCTTCCAGGCACCTCCACGGACACGAAATAATGTTCCCTCGAGAGGGAAATACTTGATAGTGATAATTTCCACCATGGTTACTCCTACCCTAAGTACATGTAATGACAACCAAACACATTCGAGCAAATACATGATCCTACTTGAATGTCTGCATGATATGGATGAAATCACGACTCACCCTTTCCCACTTCTTGAGCCTCACTAACTCCCTCACTGCATGCCTGAGCCAAATGTAGAACCTTTGTTTTCAAACAAAGGTTTTGTTCGAAAACATACTCTGGGTTTCGGTAAAACCTATTGGACAACCCTCCGGCGAATTTGTTGGATAACTCTCGGTAATTCATGGGCTCCTCCGACGTGAATTGTTGGACAATCTCCCAACCCAATTCTCCGAAAAAATCTTCCATTGAAATTCCTTTCACAACCATTTTCCTTTTTATTTTCTTTCATGTCATGCACTCACACCTATCGTTCTAGGGTGCCCCGGTGCATATGGAATGCATTATGCCATTTCCAAACAATTCATGCCAATATATCAATTATGCATATATTAACAAAATTTACATACCAACCACATGTTATTCAATTCTTAGCAATAACATCAAAATTAACTCTTTTTGGGCTAATCAACAATCAATTTAATTCCAATTGCTTTCTCACACAATTATATTTTATATAATTCAAACATTCATGTTAACACACTAAATTTCATGCGTTAACAATTTCTTTCCATACACACTCCAAGCCATTCATCTTAAGCAATATTTTGCTTACCACACATATGGACCATTTTCGGTTCAACAAGCAAACCGGGACTATTTTTAACAGTCCCACATTTGTGTAGTGGGCTGTCCATGGGCAGCCCTCTCACCAAGCATCGGTTCCACTTTGTGGAACCGAAATCAATGGCCATTTCCAACCCAACAACACCCAAACCACAATTTAATGCATAAGTGCCAATCCTGAAACCACACAAGCGATCGTGGGCGTCGCTTGTCTCTAAATTCGGCATTTCGAGTTCCAAATTTTAGGACGTCGAAAGCGACCTCATGACCTCATGCCGCAGCGTTAACAATTTCTTCAAAAATGGATTAAATCCGTAGGAAAACCCTACCTCGGGTTGTCGAAACACCACAAAGCGAGTTGACCCGCGCCATAGCCCTTCGGCGTGAACAACTTTGCTTCTTGGCAGGCAAGAGCGGCAGTCCCGAACAGGAAATCTGAAAGCCGGTGCTCTCACAAAAAATGATTTTCCCTCCACTGCACGTACCAGCCCAAAAAATGAGAGAAGTGTTCTCTTTTTCTTTTCATTTTATTCCCATTTTGTCCCCTCACTTGCCACATGTCCAATTGTCATTGGTTGATAGAATTTCTTATCCACTTTATCCACCTACTTTGGATTTCTATCCAATTAGGAGATGCCACATGTCCACATGGGCCCCACACTTTAGCTCAAGTTGACTCATTCTTCACCTGACATGTGGCATACCGTGAGCCACTCAAAATCTGCCAAGTGTCCTGCACTAGGCTCGTTGCTTAAAAAAACGTGTAAATTTTTACTGTCTCGGAATTGGACGAAATTCGACGTGGTAACTAGATTTCGTGAAAAGATTCCAACGGTGAAGTCCGTTTCATCATCCAAGATCTAGAAAAATTCCAGATTTTGACCGAAATTACCATTTTACCTTTTTTCATAAAATTAGAATTTTCTCGGGGTTTCACAAAATACACTACCAAGTGAATCATAATATCAAAGAAAGCTGGAGGAAATATCCTTTCAAGTTTACACAATATAATTACAATTCTTTTCCTCAAGTCTCTCTAAGTCAATAACATACAATGTCTTAGCACATAACTTTTGAAAGAATCCGGATAATTCAACCAATGCATCACACACATCCTTATTTAAATAAGGACGAATACCAACAGGGAGAAGTCGTTGAAGTAAGACATGACAATCATGGGATTTTAACCCTGAAATCTTTCAATCACTAATGTTTACATTTCTTGATATGTTTGCTACATAACCATCGGGAAACTTAACTGATTTAAGAAATTTACAAAACTTCCTTCTCTCTTCCAAGGTCAATGTATAACATGCATGGGGTTTTAATAACTTATTCCCTTTCAATTGAAGATGTAACTCATTCCTTATCTTTATGCCTTTAAGTCGAGCAGAGCTTTTCAGTATCTTTAGTCTTCCCAACAATATTCAATAAGGTATTCACCACACTTTCACAAACATTTTTCTCAACATGCATCACATCAATATTATGTCTCACCTTAAGTTGCGACCAGTACTCCAACTCAAAAAATATACTCTTTCTTGTCCAATTCAATTCTTGAGGCCCTCGGTTTCGTTTCCTGTTTGTATTATTGATATGCTTGCAGTGCAATTACAAACATGAGACAGACCAACAAATGTCATCACCAGATAGTATCTTTGGTGGTGGTCGATGTTCAGGCTTACCATCATGTTGTCGACTCCTTCTCCAATTGTGATTAAGAGGTAAGAATCTCCTATGACCCATATAACATATTTTTCTTCTGATGCCTTGTGATGATGTGTCTTCATTACAAGTAGGACATGCCTTATACCCCTTTGTGCTCCAGCCAGACAAGCTTCCATAAGCAGGAAAGTCATGTATAATCCATAATAGATAAGCATGCATGCGAAAATAATCTCCACTTGACATGTCAAACGTATGGATACCATCATGCCATGACTCTTTAAGCTCATCATCGAGAAACGCAGTATATGTCCATATCCTTACCTGGAGCTTGTGGCCGAGGAATAAGTAATGACATCATGAAAAAGCTTTCCTTCATACACTTCCACGGTGGCATATTGTATGGAACCAGGACAATAGGCCACACATACTATAGTGTTACTCATAGTACCAAATAGTTAAACCACTCCAGTTATAAGAGCCAACCTCATTTGTAGCATCTGAGCAAACCCGAGGATATTGATTATCAAAATCACTTCATATACGAATCTGTGGATGCCTTAATACCCCATCTTCATGTAGTCTTTTTTCCTTATGCAATCGCATATCAACTGATGTATGTCTTGACATAAACAATCTTCGTAGCCTTGGCATTAATGGAAAATGTCGTAACACTTTTTGAGAGTCTTTCCTTTTTATATCTTGGCTCGCCTACGTAGGACAATTGTAAGCTTCTCATTTCTCTTTCCAAATAATGCACAATCATACTTGCATGTATGAATTGAATCATATCCTAAACCAAAATCATAACATCTTCTTCACGTCATAATGTGATTTTGGAATAACTGTGCCATTTGGAAAAGCATCAAGTAATAAAGTCGAGCAACATGTCAAATGACTTATTGCTCCATCGATTGAAGCACACTTTATATGCATCGACTTTACAGAAAAGTCAATGTTGAGGAGCAGTGCAAACTTGGATACAAAGATTTATGAGCTTCACCAAACAAATTATCAATATTCTTCTCATTTCCACCCATTTCATGACTAGTATATTCATTTGAGTCGGCTTCTTTGTTAATTGGAGCATGCATATCATTTAGTGCAGCAATAATGTCATCGTCAAAACAGTTGTCATCCTCAACATAGTTTTCATTTACTGCATACCCATCTCTATCACTAGGCATACTAGTTTGAGCATGTGAAACACCTCCAATATTTTCACCATGATGTATCCATTTATTATAGCTACTTCAAAACCCATATCTAATTAGGTGTTGTTCAATTGTTACCAAATGAATCTTATTTGGAGACATTGTCTACATGAAGCGCGTGTTTATTATCCACTGTGTTGCCTTCTTCTTGGATAAATGTTCTCACACCTTCAACAAATTCATTACATAGTCTATTTTGAAGTTGCATCAAACTTCTATTCATCTTCTTAGATATGACAATCACCAATGATGTATAGGAATAAAAATTTTAGACATATACACATATGTTATGTATGTATTTATAAACTAGATGTGAAGTAAAGATGTGGCTCCCCAAAACCCGGGGGTCCGTAGACAACCCGTCAACCCGTAGAATACTCGTGGATGTCGGGTAACCCGACTGCTCTGCGTGGCTTGATCTCCTTATGCTGGAGCTCTACCCAAGGTACAAAACCTATCGACGAATTTACAATGACCACAGCGGGATCCTGTGCGAGGTAAAATAATGGCCACTTGGGCCCCCCACATTAACACTGCAAAAAGCATCAACTATATACAATGATTCGAGTTAATAAATTACTCTTTACCAAACATATATTAAAACGTACAATTTCTAATACATGTTGTACAAAATGACAATGCCGAAGCCACAACCAAACTTTCCTTCTCATGACACTCTGAGTGGCGTGGGTCACTCCTGTGCACTCACTTTGTGCCTAAAATAGTGATCCCTCGATAGAGATGACAGCCGATAGTGATAATTTCCTACATGGATTACTCACCACATAAGTGCACATGTCATGGCAAACAATCACATCCAAGCAATTACATGAACCTACTCGAATGTCTACATGACCAATCATGTCAGAGTCCTCATAGGCTCCTCACATATGCCTAGCCAGAATGCAAGTAAATATCCGGTTTTCAGCAAAGTTTTGTTCTCGAAAACTTTACTGCAAATTTCAATAAACGGACTACCACTCCTAGAGCGGTGCTAGATCACGCTCGAAGCTTGGTCATGGTGTATCGAAGTGATACGTTGGGCGACTCTCGAGAGCGAATTATTTGGAAAATCTTAGTCGAAATTCCTTTCTAAACATTTTTGTTTTCTTTCAATTTCATGTGCTTTTCATCTAATATTCTAGGGTTTTGATTAGCATATGGAATGCATTATGCCAATCCCAACAAACTCATGCTAATATATATAACATGTATATACTAACATAATTAATCCACATAAATCATGTTATGCAAATTCACAACCAATAACACCAAAATTAGCTCATGGGTACAATTAGTAAATACGAAGCAATTCATTTTGAATCGCTCGACATCATAAAAATCACACCAAAAATCCACGTCACTATTCACGCGAGCAGTGAAACCCTCGGGTTGGCAGCTGTTCCCGCGACCTAATGAGGATTTTCTCCACACTGGGTTTCAAATGTTTTGAGGCAGAAAACACGGCTAATCAAGCCTCAGAACATCTCCAACCATTTACATGGCTCTTATCCAAAGAATAACACAAATAGGAAAAGATCCCTACCTCTTGGAGTTGTCGGAACTCCACCAAATCGGTGTCCACGTGTAGCCCTCGTCGCGTAGATTGACTTTGCTTCTTGCTCCGTCGATAATCGACGGTCTGAACGGTCAGAAATCTAGAGAGAAGGAGCTCTCTCTCTTTCTCAAAAACTCAAAAACCAGCCACTGCACGTTTTCTCCTTTCAAATGGAGAAGAAAACTATTCATTGTTTTGTCTTATACATTTAACATTTCAATTAATTCCTTCCATGTCCCCTCTTATCTTGATTTTTGACACTTGGCACAATCTAGGCCATTCATCTCATCCTCTCACTACTCATGCAACATGTGTCACATGGGTACATGTAGTAGGTGACTTTTGTCATATCACATGTCTCTCAAACCCGTTTTACGACACCCGACACTCGGTGCCTCGAAAAACGTGAAATTCCAACTGTCTCGGAATTTGACAAAATTCGACGTGGTAGCTAGATTTCGCGAGATGATTCCAACGGTGAAGTCCGTTTCATCATCCGAGATCTAGAAAAATTTTGGATTTTGACCGAAATGACCATTTTGCCCTTTTTCCGAAAATTGGAATTTTCTCGGGTTTTACATTCTCCCCTCCTTAAAATGAATTTCGTCCCGAAATTCTGTACAATCACTACAAATCACATGCATATGGAACGTGCACTATACCATGCATGTAAACTAGTCATTTAAATATTAAACAACTAAACCACGTACCTTCATCCTAACGAAGGGATAGGTGGCCAGCATCGTGTCCTGCTCCCACATTGACTCCTCCTCCCACCCAGTGCTACCATAGCACCTCACTAGCCTCACGGTCTTGCGTCGCAAAGCGGGATCCAGGCTATCCGCAATGCTTGGTCTCTCGAAGGTTCCGTCAGTGTCAGCCTCAATCTCTCCCCAATCCACTACATGAGCTGGATCTGGGTGTACCTCCGGAGCATGGAGACGTGAAATACCGTGGACACGACATCTTTGGGGCGATAAATCCAAGCCGGCACACCTACGGTGCCTACCTCGAGTATCTTGAAGGGCCCGATAAACCTGCGAGAATGGCTTCCGCGCTTGCGAGGCAGGCCCTCCTCTCTTAGGCATCACCTTTAAGAATACGTGATCTCCAACCTCGAACTCTAAGGGTCGACATTGTACATCAGCATAGCTCTTTTGTTAGCTTTGGCTAGTGAAGACTCTTGTCGTATCGCTGCCTTCTTGGAGTGTCTACACTTTCGAATCGGGACGATGATGGGCTCTCTCTACCTCGATCTAACATATCCGGTGGTCTGTATGGCCTCCATACAATGCCTCATATGGTGCCATCGTATACTTTCGCTGATAAGCTGTTGTTATAGGCGAATTCCTGTGGAAAATCTTTCTTCCCGGCTACCCTTATGATCCCCCGGGGCCTTTGTGCTCCTTGATATGTCCTCTAACTTTGTATGGTCATATACGGCCCGACCATTCGGTCTTTGGGTGGAAAAGTTGTACTCATGTCAGCGGAGTGTGCCTATAGCCTCTTGAAACTCTTCCAAAAGTGCGCCCTTAAACCTCGGTCTCTATCGACACTATGAATCGCGGTACTCCATGTGGCCAGTTGTCTCTCGAATGCTCTGATAGTGAATCGCTGATGTGAAGATTAAATGCGCGCATTTAAAAAATGTGCGACTTCATGGTAGGTCCACTACCACCCATACCACATCATGTCCCTGCGATTGTCGGTGGAAAGTGGGTCCACAAATCCATCATGACGTGCTCGACTTCCTCTTTCGACCACTACAATGGCTGAAGTAGCCTGGCATTACGGTGCTTTCGGCCTTAACCTCAAGCGACACGTGAGACATCATGAGCAAAGTCCCCTACGTGTGTCTCTTCATTTAAACTCGGTATCTTGGCGACAAAGATCTGGTACATCTTACGTGCACACGGATGCCGCGACAAATCAAGAGAAGTAAAACTCCACGAGAATCTCCCCATCTCAATCGATTAAATGAGGGAACCACTACCCGATCTATCTTAGAATACTACCATCTATGTGAATGGTCCAGCCCTCGTCACCTATACCTGACTGTATCCGATCCCTGATGGACACTATCTCCGCGTCCACACTTTCGGACTCAATCACTTTGCTCCAACGAGGCGGTGTAGCGCTACGAAACTCCCGACATACCACTAAACACCTTTCAGCGATCATCGCCCCAGCTGTCCCCTGGTCTCGAGCATTCGCCACTCCCGGGAAGCTATACTAGCTAATGCTCCCCATGACTTTTGACTAATTGCATCAGCCACCACATTTGCCTTACCAGGATGGTAATGCAAAGTGAAGTCATAATCCTTTAAGAACTCCATCCATCTGTGTTGCCTCATGTTGAGGAGTCATTGTGTGGCATATACTTCAAACTTTGTGGTATGGTACACACTCGAATTCGCCATATAAGTAGTGGCGCAAAAATCTTCAAAGAGGCGAAGATGAGCCGTTAACTTCATGTCGTGTGTGGGGTAGTGCTCATGATTCTTCAGCGACCCGGGAACCATAAGCTACTGCCTCTGAGGCTGCATCCAAAACACATCGGTCCAGGCCCTTCGAGAATCACAATACACTATGTACCTCTATCCCCTCTCCGGAACTATCAGAATAGGGGCTGAAGTAAGCCTCTTCTTCAACTCTGGGTGCCACTCCTCACATCAAATGTCCAATCAAACTTGACCCTCCTTCCTAGTCAATCTCGTCGCAAGTGCCACTAATCGGGAGAAAATCCTCATTAGTCTCTGTCATACCCAGCAATCCCAGAAACTACGTACACCGAAGGCGACTTCGACCTTTCCCAACTCATCATGGCCTCGACCTTCTGCGGGTCCCTTCGACACGCCTAATGTGACACCCCCGTGTCCCAAAAAATCCGGCTCGATAAGCTAGCTGTACTTACTTTACTTGGTGTCTGGCGATGGTCTCTCGGCAAGCGTAACACAATCCTCAAATGATACTCATGCTCCACTGCGTGGGAGTAGGTGAAATGTCATCCACGAAGATACGACAAGCGATATAGATAGGGTTGTAATACACATGCATGAGATCCCATGAATAGCTGTGGCGCATTTGTCAATCAAAGGGCATCGTATTTAATAAACTCGAAAGTGCCATGCTTGTCCTAAACATTTGTCTTAAGGACATCGTCTCCTAACCCTCGGTGATGGTAACTAGTGCGAGGTCTATCTTGGGTAGACTTGCGCTCCTCTCAGGCGATCAAACAATCAGCCAATCCTCGGCATTAGGTCTTGATTCTTGATCGTAACCACATTCCCGGCTGTCGGTAATCAATGCTGCGGTTGAACGGTCTTCATCCTTCTTCTTATAAGCGAAGCAGGAGCACCCATGATGAAGTGCTCGGTCTAATAGACACTGTCTAGTAGCTCTGTGGCGGACTATGAGTTCTGCAACTCAGCGGTGCCATCCTATGCGGCGTCACGAGATGGGCGAAATGAGGTGTGGCTTCAATGCAGGGAGTCTATAACCTTTTAAGGAGGCAATCCCGGGTGCTCATCCCGGCATCCTCATACTGCGGTACTTTCGAGAGTGAATCTGAGTCAGGTCTCACCTCGTCCTCTAGGGTAAGGCTTGCTAGCCAACCCGTCAACTGTCCTTGACACTTAGACTAGTACACTATCTGGGGAAAAATATCATGCTTGTCCCCTTGAAATACAACAGTGCAGATCCTGGCGTGTGGCGGTGGCCCTCTCATTCTCTGTCGATGACAACTGCGTAATTTGTCGGCCAATCCATCGAGGATGACGCAAACTCGACGCATGTCCATGAACCTGGGGTCCATTGTGAGTAGAATAAGAAGTCTCTAACTGAGAACCACGACGAATCATCCTTTATCTCGCCTAATCCTAAGGAGAACTCACATACAAAGGCTCCTCTAAGGTCTCAACCTCTAAGCCCAACTTTATCATAACTGATGCAGCGATAAATGAATTCGAAGCACCAAAATCAAATAACACTCTTGCCCATAGGCGAGATAGCAAAAACGTACCCTATATAAATGGCTGATTTGCTGACTCAGATAGTGGTGTGATGGCGTAGACACGCCCCTGAACCCTTGACGTCCCTGCCTGCGGGCCTCGTCCTCTGCCTCGGGCCATAACCCCCAGCCTCTCAGGCTTGCTGTGGCTGGAGGTGCCGTGCGGCTCCTTTGAAACTATCTTGGCTCCTCGGCTGTACTAGAGGTGTGGAGGAATATACTATCCTCTCTTGTCATACCGTTGGCCCAGGCTGCGTCTAAACCATGATCCTGTCCGGGATCCTCTTTCATATGTCTGGGACCTGTGTGACAAGCACCCTGCTCTGCAAAACGATCGGTGACTCGTTCGTTCACGCGACAGATGAACGCGCTAATCTCTGCTTTCTGACGAGCCGATATCGCCGTCTTTGCTACCGTCACGGTTATGGGGCAATACCGTTCTGCTGCTCGTGGCGGAGATCCGACATGGAGTCGTAATCACGGCGGCGAAGTCTACAATTTTGCCTCAGTAGACTGACTTAAATTATTCTCGAATCTCCTGACCTTGGCCATGTCCGTGGCCAAGTAGTCTTTAGCAAAACGGGCTAGCTCCGTGAATCTAGCCACATACTCAATCACCGTCATCGTTCATTGCTTCAGCTTTAGGAACTCCTTAGCCTTTACGTGACGAGCAGTATCCGGAAAATACTTGCCCATGAAAAGATCATGGAACTCTGCCCAAGTCATTGCCTCTAGATCTCTAGAGGTTTTTGCCCAATTCCACCATACTTGGACCTCACCCTATAGCTGGAACGCAGCTAGTCTAATCCTGGCTGTGTCAGAGGTAATCTCCATAGCCTCCAACACCTTCTCGACTTGCATGAACCAATGGTTTGCCACCATCGGATCTCCTCCCCCTGTGAATGTCGGAGGATGATGTGCCCTAAACCTCTTAAGGTTTTCGGACCTCCCACAGCTGCTTTGTAGCTTGTGCAATAGCGGCCGTAAGTAATCGACCTCGACAAAGGCACATTTGGTCAAATCTTGGTGGTGCTGGCTCAATGCCCGGTGGGCGCCCTCACATGTCCTTGCCCTCGACTAGCCATCTACACATGTCAAATGGCAAGTCAAGTGTCTATAGTATCTCTAAGGTAATCACGACCAGAGACACTATTCATATCTGAGAAAAATATTTCATACACAATGTCCATGCATTCACAGATAATGCAAGACAATAAGTTCATATATTAAATTATAAGCAACAAAAAAAAATTTATTTTGTCTCAATTTATTTTATTTAATTTCATATTATTTTATTTTATTTTATTTTGAAAAATTTTTATTTTATTTTATTTTTATTTTTGAAAACCTCGTGAACAATACTCATGAACAGTGTCCCAAACAGTGACTTAGAAACGATTAGTCGAAAGCGGTCGGGTGCACCAAGTGCACACCACTGGCCCGGCCTGCGAGCCTGGTGCGTGAGCTCAGGCTCGGGTTAGCCATGTCACGGTATTGTGGTGGGCCTATGCCTGTAGATATCGTGGCTTGTGAGCTAGTGTCGTGGCGCATCGGTAGCCCGGAGTGTGGGTGGCTTTGTCTCGCGAACTTACTGCAATGACAGAAAGATGCCCTCCTGTCACGATACAAAGACTATATCGTGACAGAACCCCCAGCGGCCAGGCCCTCGATCCTGCCACGATACAAAACTTTGTATCGCGACACTCACCCTAGCGACCGGAGGCCTCGCACGCCATGCTCGCCCTTGGCGTGGGTTGTTTATGCCTTGGCTTGTATCATGCGCGTGTGGCCCCAGGCGTATCATGGCGTGCCCGCCTAAGCCCTCTTGTACCGCCTTCTTGTGTGTCGTGATACAATTAGTTGTGTGACCCGGCAACAAGATGTTGCCCATCCGGTTATACTTGTTTTTCTCTCATTCACCCTTTCTGAAAACCACGAAAAAATTTATTTTTTTATTTATTTTCATTTTCGGTATAAGCAGCAAATTTATTAAAATTTATTTTATTTATTTTTCAGGTTTACACATTGTAAAACCCAGGAAAAAAATTTTCCTCCTCAAAACCATTTTTTTTTTAATCTCCTTTAGCCTCCTTTCTACTCCATAAATGCAGTAGCCTAGACAACTACAATTCATACAACTCAAAATTTTTATGAGTTAAATTTTAACCCTTTTCTTGTGCAAAGCGGAAAAAATTTCGAGTTTCACAACACAATTTGTTATGTTCAAAAGCGGAACTCTTGTCCGAGAAAATTATATATATATATATATATATATATATATATATATATATATATATATATATATATATATATATATATTGTTCAGTCTGGACCATTTTGCCAAAAAATTTCTCTAACACCTAAGGTTATATTTTCTCGACCCTAGTATTCAATGTTTTCTCCTATGCTACTTACCAAGCATACAAATCACACAATTCATAGAACACATGATCACACATCACTCATGTTAGGCACACCATTCACACATAAAACACAATGCATGCAGTGTTCTAATCTTGTCCCGTGACTGCCTAGGTAATCACATACCTAAACTCTAATATCGAGCCACACCAAGTTGTGGTACTCTCACACCTTAATGGCCATGGCCTAAGCCCAAGTCCCTCAAGCCCTAGGTATTCGTATACCTAAGCTCTGATACCAAGTTGTGACGCCCAATAACCTAGGGGTCCGTTGACAACCCGTCAACCCGCGGAATAATCATGGATGTCGGGTAACCCGACACCACTCATGAAAATAGGGCAGAGTCTCCTTTGTACGGGAGCTCTACCCAAGGTACAAAACCTATCCCAACAATTTACAATGACCACACAGGGTCCACGTGCGAGTAATATAATGGCCACTTAGGCCCCTGCATTAATACTCATAGAAAACATCAACTATATATAATAGTTCAAGAGTTAATAAATTACTCTTTACTAAACATATATTAAAACGTACAATTTCTAATACATGTTATACAAAATGATAATGCCAAAGCCCGCGACCGGTTTTATTCTAGCGGCCTCTAGTGAGCGTCGTCTTCTGTACACTTCACATTATGAAATAGTGATCCTCGGCAAGGTGAGCAAAGCCCAGCAGTGATAATTTCCTACATGGGTTACTCCCCACCTAAGTGCACATGTCATGGAAAATAATCACATCCAAGCAATTACATGAACCTACTCGAATGTATGCTTGTCCTCACCATGGGTTTGACACTTGGCTGCTAGTCATTTATTTTTACGATGGTATGTCTCCTGCCACGAAAAGATTATTAGAAACTGTGTGGAGGAGACTTCTTAAGTAAAAATCCAGAGGACACCATGGATTTTCTGAATTATGTGGCAGAGGCATCTAAAGGTTGGGATGAGCCTAACCTAAGGGAGATAGAAAGGATGAGGCCTCAGCCCAGCATTAGAGGTCTCATGTATTCCCTTCCATAGGATTTGGACATGAAGGCCAAGGTATCAACCTTAGCTAGAATGTTGGAAGAATTTGGAAATGAGGAACGGCATGAGGTGCGGAGTGGCCCGAGACCCTGTGCGGATAAGCCATGTTTCATCTGTTGGTCTGCTGAACATCAAGGAGAGCAATGCCCAACTATTCCAGCAATGAGGGAGATGCTAGCGGAACAAGCTAACGTTGTTGGTCAATTCAAACCATCAACCAATGCATCATATGGCAATACTTACAATCCCAATTGGAGGAATCACCCAAATCTCTCTTAGAAACCAAAGCCTTCACAATATGCACCCCTTGCTGCCCAACCACAATATGGCTCCTCATCCCAAGCACAACCACCACAATCAACATCTCTAGTTGAGCAAGCAATACTAAACTTGAGCAAAGTTGTGGGTAATTTTGTAGAGGAGTAGAAAGCTATGAATGTTCAAGCGAATCAAAAAATTGATATAGTGGATAGCACCTAAAACAAGATAATTGAAGGCCTTCAAAGCGAAATTGCTAAAAAAATTGACAACCTGCAGTACTCAATTTCTAGGCTAACCAACCAACAGCAAGTGGAGGAAAAGGGTAAATTCCCTTCACAGACACAACCAAACCTCAGGGGAGTCCATGAAGTAACCTCTTTTAGTGAACCCATCCCCAAAATAGATGAAGTGAAGGCGGAGTCATCTGCAGTGGTAGCCGGGAGGCAACCAATGCATGCACAATTAGGAAAACTAAAGAAGAAAATGAAGCAAAATCGGAAAGCATTGTAATCAAAGAAGATATGATGAAGAAGAGCATGTCCCCTCCATTCCCTCGAGCATTAAAAGGCAAAAAGAAGGTGATCAACCAAACTAAAATTCTAGAGGTGTTGAGGTAGGTGAAAGTCAACATCCCTCTTTTGGATATGATTAAACAAGTCCCAACGCATGCTAAGTTCTTGAAGGACTTGTGCACTGTAAAAAGAGGGTTGAATATCGACAAGAAAGCTTTCCTAACAGAACATATCGGTGGCATCATCCAATGCAAAACCCCTATGAAATACAAAGACCAAGGTTATCCTACCATCTCGGTAAATATTGGGGGAACATTTATGGAGAAAGCCTTGTAGTTTGGAGCTAGGTGTCCAACTGCTACCTTACTCGGTTACAAACGGTTGGGAGTGGAGGAATTGAAACCTACCACCATCACCTTACCTTTAGCAGACAGATTAGTCAAAATTCCCAAGGGCACTATTGATAGTGACAATGGGGGCAGCATGCAGCCTCAAAAGCTTGATCTCAAACCTCTCCCTATAGAATTAAAATATTAAGTTTTGGAAGAGGGTAACCAATGTCCAGTTGTGATATCCTCATTATTGAATGCCTCTCAGGAGAACAATCTTCTTGACACCCTCAGAAAGTACAAGCAGGCCATTGGATGGAAAATTTCCGATCTAAAGGGGATTAGTCCTTTGGTTTGCACTCATCACATCTACATGGGGGATGAAGCTAAGCTAGTAAGACAACCGGAGAAGGCGGCGAGATCACATATCTGCAGTAGTGCGGCGCTAAGGTCCACTGGCTTGTTTAACGGTGGCATTATTTACCCTATTTTCGATAGTCCCTAGGTGAGTCTAACTCAGGTAGTGCCAAAAAAATCAAGGGTTATCACTATGCAAAATTAAAGGGGGGAGGATGTACCCACCCGCCTTACCACAGGTTGGAGGGTATGCATAGACTACAGGAGATTGAATGAAGTGACAAGAAGGGACCACTTCCCTTTACCCTTCATCGATCAACTTCTTGAGTGAGTTTCTGGGCACCTATTCTATTGCTTCTTGGATGGGTATTCCGAATATTTTCAAATAGAGATTGTGGAGGAGGACCAGGAGAAGACAACCTTCACTTATCCATTTGGCACATATGCTTACAGTAGAATGCCTTTCGGCCTACACAATGCTGCCACACATTCGAATGTATGCTCGGCATTTTTCGGCGATATGGTGGAGCAGCGTCATGGAGGTGTATATGGATGATATCACCATATGGGAATACTTTTGAGAGGTGCTTAGTAACCTTGGCGTCTTTGCCTGAATGCATTGAGTAGAATACGGTGCTCGGTGGGAAAAATGCCCATTTATGGCGAATCAGGGAATTGTCTTAAGACATGTCATCTTCAACAAGGGAATTGAAGTCGATAAGGCTAAAGTTGAGCTTATTGTCAAGTTACCACCACCCACGAATGTAAAGGTTGTGAGACAATTCCTTGGCCATCTGAAACTCTCTGAGGAGAGGTTTATGAGATTTTCCAAAATTACCAAAACCCCTGTATGAGCTCTTCAGAAAAGGATCTCTTAAATTGCATGGAATGAAGCTTGTCAAAAGAGGTTCGAAGAGCTCAAATCCCACCTGACCACTTCACCTATAATGAGAGCACCCAACTGACGGCTTCCTATTGAAGTCATGTGTGATGTCAGTGATCTTGCCATTGGGGCAGTCCTTGGGCAGAGAGAGGATGGAAAGCCTTATGTGGTTTATTATATGAGCAAAACTCTGAAATGAAGCTCAGAGAAGGAAATGTTGGCCGTAGTCTATGCCTTAGACAATTTTGAACATACTTGGTGGGGTCAGACATTGTTATCTTCATCGACCATTCATGTGATGCCTACTAACCCGAGCGAGGATGTTGAAGCGAAGACTTATAAGATGGATTCTCCTACTCTAAGAATTTAATCTTCAGATCAAGGACAAGAAAGGGGTAGAGAATGTTGCACCATATCACCTCTCCAGGCTGACCATAACCCACAATACACACGGTTCTCAAATTAATCATGAGTTCCCTGAGGAATCACTGCTGCTGGTAGAAATTACCCCCTGGTATGCCCACATTGCTAATTTTTTTTAGCAACAGGGGAAATTCTAGCTGAATGGAAGGCACGGGATAAGAAATACTTCTTTGCAAATATTTATTCCTATTATTGGGAAGAAACATTTCTGTTCCAATACTGTGCAGACCAAATCATCACGAGATGTGTGCCTGAAGGAGAACAACAGGGGATTCTCAGCCACTTCCATAAAAATGACTGCGGTGGTCATTTTGCTTCGTAGAAAATAGCTATGAAGGTGCCCCAATAGGGGTTCTACTGGCCTTCCCTCTTTAAGGATGCTCACAACATGTGCCAAGGTTGCGATAGATGCCAAAGGTTATGGAAGCTTTCTCGCCATCATATGATGCCCTTTAACCTATTCTTGGTAGTGGACTTATTTGATGTATGGGGCATTGACTTCATGGGGTCATTCCCTATGTCTTTCAAATATTGATAAATCCTAGTGGGGGTTGATTACGTTTCTAAATGGGTTAAAGCGATTCCCTGCAAAGTAAATGACAACAGGGTAGTACTGAAGTTTTTAAAGGAGAATATCTTCTCCAGGTTTGGGGTACCTAAGGCCATAATTAGTGATGGGGGTTCACATTTTTGCAACAAACCCTTTGAAACCCTTCTAGATATGGAGTGAAGCTACAAAGTAGCCACCCCTTATCATCCCATCGAGCCGGTGGACAAGTTTAACACTTGACGGGGAAATCAAAACTATCATGATGAAGGTAGTGAACTCCAACAGGGAGGACTGGTTCCTCAAGCAGTTGGATTCATTATAGGTATACATGACAACCTTCAAGACAATTCTTGGAATGTCCCCCTATCGTCTGGTTTATGGAAAGGCATGCCACCTCCTTGTAAAGATAGAATGTAAGGCATGGCGGGCGATCAAGAAGCTAAATCTGGATTTAGGAAGAGCCGGCCTCAAAAGATTCCTTGTCCTCAATGAGTTAGAGGAACTGCAAAATGATACCTACCTAAATTCAAAAATTGCAAAAGAAATATTGAAGAAATGGCATGATCAAATGGTGGCCCGAAAGAATTTCGATAAAGGGGATCAAGTGTTGCTCTACAATTCCAAGCTTTACTTATTTTCAGGCAAACTCAAATCGAGGTGGATTGGTCTATTCATTATCCATCAAGTCTACCCTAATGGAGCAATGGAGTTGCTCAGCTCAAAGGACAACAGACTATTCAAAGTGAATGGCCAAAGGCTCAAGCCATATGTAGTCCCCCTCACACTAAACAATGAGGAACTTTCCCACCTTGATCCCCCAGAAGTTTAAGAAGTTGATTTGGTTGGGCTTAGTCTCTTCAGAGACTAAAGATGCCACTTCCTTTTGTTGGGATTTTGATTATTTCATTTCGAATTTTATATATATTCCCCCCATCATTTCTCTAGTTTAAACCTATTTTTAGATTAAGTTTTCACCTTTCTGTGTTTTTATTCATTACTGTTGTGGTTTCTTTACAAGAATCACTCATCTCAGTTAAGTAGGGTTTTGTAGGTTGAAGGCTCCATTTTTGCAAATTCGCAACCTGTGCATTTTCACGACCCGTCTTGAATTTCGTAGGATTGTTTCAAACCTAACTATACTGCCTCACTTATGCACAAAGCCTCTTCATTTATGACAACTTCCGGTTCTAGCAAAACTGTTAATTTCTTCCCATGAAGCAGGAACTAGAAAGTTTGCACTCATTCATGGTTACTAAATATCACAGCTTTCCATAGGATCTTCACCTTCCCCATCCCCCTATATATATCAACCCCCTTCCTATTCATTCTATCCTAATTCCTCCCTGCTCCTTGACCCCCCCGCCCCCAATGCTTGGCTTAGTGGTGGCCCGCAGCTTGTCCTTTAGACCTCGCGTGAGGTCCTCGCCCCCTGTCGCCAACTCGACTACCGTTGCACCTAGTGCCGCCGCCCTTACTGCCGCCTAATCTAAAGCACCCCAGCCGGGTTGCTCCTGTTTGTTCTTGCCCTTAGCGATATGAGAAGGACGGGGCCATTATCCCTTCCGCTTCACATCCTGACCTTAGTAGGCCCCGGCCTCTAAGGGGCTCGGACCTGGCTTCGGTGAAGCTTCTAGTTCACGACCCTAGGAGCATCCTCATACTCCACCTACCAAGGCCCCAGCTGTTGGCAACCCTCAAGACCACCCTCCCGGCTCCATCATCAGAAGGCCCCTTTTACACAGTGGCCCAGTAGTAGGTAATTCAGACTAAAGTAGAAAGAATCTGCATAATGAGAATTTTTATGATATTCTGGCTTTCTTTGCCCTCCCCGAGCTTCAAGACTCCATGAGGCTTGTGCAGCGGTACTCCTTGGAACTCTTAATGACTTTGCGCTGATTCTTCTATCCACGCGTGGTCATCGAATTCTACCATGCCATGACTTCCAAGCGAGACCGCAATCCGACAGGCCTGCATTTTTTTATAGATGGCCGTGAAGGACTACTTCGGGCCATTGACATAGCTACCACATTCAATCTTCCGGTTGTCCTAGCCAATTTAGCGGAGTACAGGCAGTGGCCCTATCCCTCACCCTGGGAGATGGTCCTCATCCTTTCCAGAGACACATTAGCTAGGCCTATTCTATTCACACAGAAGCTTCCACCAAGGATGCTCTTTTATTGACCATGTACTGCGGACAAACTTATTTCCACTCCAACATTTGGTGTAGAGAAGGGGAGCCATACTAGAGGCTCTTTATCGCATTTCTAAGGGTTTTTGGTTCAACCTTGCAGAGCTCATCATGACTGACCTTTCCAATACACCACATGAACCTTAGCAAGGCTGAGACCATCCCTCTCCTTTTTCCGTGGCTACTCTGTCAGGTGTTAGTACATCTTAGTTTTCCGGCTAAACACTAATTAGAGCACCGTTGAGTTTGCACAGTTGTTTTCACTGTTGAGAAGTGGCAATTTGCACCAGGTGCTCCTCCTATCCCACTCAAAGTTCCAACAGAGAACCAGCCACCCCTTGTAGTTCCTATTGAGGAGCCCCACATTCCAGCATCCACTGCCCAATTAGCCACTAACCCATTACCTGCAACATCCGCTTCTTCAATACACCAGGTCAGTAGATTTAGCGGGACCCTGAGCATCGCCCGCTGAGGACTATCCTATTTCTGCCGTGACTTTACGGCTATTATATTTGCGATGCGGCTCGTTTGTAGCTACCGACCTCTGCTATGCTACCACGGCTAAGATGACGGCACGAGTAGGCGTGTTGCTCAGAATAATGCCATCCTCATTTAGATTCAGAGCCACCTAGACTTACCTCACATTCCTCCTAATTCCCGGCATGCAGAAACTCTCTCTGGGTCCTCCACCGGCATCAACGACCTTTGGCCATACGGCCCCTTCTAGCGACTTCATTGGATCTCCTTGCGATGCTTGGCGTAGTATTCCACTCCCCAGGTTCCCCTTTCTCCTCCTAGTCTCATGTTGCTGCTGCATTTGCCCCAGGATGAGGATGACATCCGCCCGGCGCCCATGCGCAAACCGAGAAAATTCACATTTTTTGAAAAGGGGTAAAATGGTCATTTCGGTAAAAATCGGGGGTACTTCTAGATCTTGGATGATGAAACGCTGCTGGTTGGAATGGGTCTTCGGGGAAATCTAGCTACCACGTCGAATTTCGTCGAATTTTGAGATAGTCGTAATTTCATGTTTTTCGAGGCACCAGGCGTCGAGTGTCGTAAAACGGTTTGTGAAAGACATGTGATGTGACAAAATTCAACTACTACATATACTCATGTGACACATGTTGCATGATTAGAGAGAGGATGGATATTAATTGCTTGGATTAAGCCATGTGTCAAATAGTTAAATGAAAAGGGACATGGAGGGAATTTTGAAAAGTTTAATAGAATAAGACAAAGGAATTTTCTTCTCCACCAATTTGAAGACAAAAACGTGCAGTGAGTTAAGATGCAGATTTTAGAGAGAGAGAGTGTGACTTCTCTCTAGATTTCCCACCGTTCGGACCATTGGTTCTCGACGGAGCAAAAAGCAAAGTCGATCTACGTGGCGAGGGCTAAGCGTGGACACCGATTTGGTGGAGTTCCGACAACTCCAAGAGGTAGGGATCTTTTCCTACTTGTGTTATTCATTGGCTAAGAACCATGTGAATGGTTAGGGATATTATGAGGCTAGATTTAGCTGAAATTTCGGTCTCAAAAAATTTAAACCGAGTTGAGAAAATCTATATTGTGTGGCTGTGAACAGTGCCGACCCGAGGGTTTCACTGTTCACGTGATTTTGTTGTGTGGTTTTGTGTGGTTTGGGCGATTCAAAATGAATTACTTGATTGGTTAATTAACCCCTGTGAGCTAATTTTGGTGTTATTGGTTGCAAATTGAATAACATGATTTATGTGAGTTAATTATGTTAGTATATACATGTTTTATATATTAGCATGGGTTGTTGGAATTGGCATAATGCATTGCATATGCCTTTGGGGCAACCTAAGTATTAGGTGTGTGAGTTCCATGACATGAAATAAAACAAAACGAAAATGTTTGTGAAAGGAATTTCAACGGAAGATTTCAGGAGAATTGTGTTGGGGAGATTGTTCAGCTAATTCATCGAGGAGGGGCCCATGGTGTTTCGGAGGGTTCATCAATAGATTAACCTCGGAGGTTGTCCCGATAAATTTTCACCCAGAAACTTCGGTAGTAAGTTTTCAAAAAACAAAAAGCTTTTGTTTTGGCTTGTATTTTTACTCGCATTTGGCTTAGGCATGTGTGAAGTCGGTGAGGCTTCATTAAGACATGGGATTGGGCATGTGGGCATTCCAGTAGGATCATGTATTTACTTGAGTGTGATTGTTTTGCCATGACATGTGCACTTAGGTGAGGTAACCCATGTAGAAATTATCACGGGCATTGCTCACCCTTTCGAGGATCCTTATTTCGGTGCGGGTACACGGGAGGGGATAGCCTTTCACTAGAGGCCATGTTTTGAAGCTAGGCATGTGGCCGGTGTTTATTTTCTATAACATGTATTAAAACTCTAAAGTTTAATATATGTTTGAATTAAGAGTGACTTATTAACTCTTGAACCATGTATTATAGTTGGTTGAATATACTTTGATGAGTATTGATGCAGGGGCCAATGTGGCCATTTTTACTCATTTTTAGTCGTATGTGGACCCGGTGTGGTTGTTGTGAAAATTTGGGACAGGATTACTGTTTTGGGTGAGCTCCCCATACAAGGAGACTCTACTTGATTTTAAATGAAGATGGTGTCGGGTTACCCGGCATCCACGTCATTAACGAGGTTGACGGGTTGTCAATGGACTCCCTAGAATTGGGGCTTCACAATACTTGAGGAGGTAGCACTTCCTTCTTTAACTTTACAATCCAGACCCCATTGAGGACAATGTGATATTTGGTTAGGGGGAGAGTTAATAAAGGAAGTGACTTTTATATTATGTTTTTGCTTTTGTTTTGTGCAAGTCCTTTTGTGTAATTCAACGACTTGTTGGTAGTTTTTTTTTTTTTTTTTTTATCTTTATATATACAAATATGCCTTTAATTTCTTTCTATTATAAAGCCTAAGTTACAGGTTTCTCCATGCAACAATATTTTTGTAATGCCCATCTTATAGCAAGAGAAATTGAAATATTGCTCCAATTATGTTGATGTTAGACTGGTGATGTGCCCAATTGAGTTTCTAATTAGTTGAAATTCCTTTTGTTTCCAACCTTTTTTTTCCACTTTGAACTAACCACACACTGTGCACATTAGGTTTCAATGATAATTAGAAAAACTACCTTGCCTTCTTAGCCCTGCAAAAGTCCGACTTTTGACCACCTTTAATAGGTCGGGACCCCTGAATAAAAGACCAATGAGTCTTTCAAGCAAGGAAAGAAAAGAAAAAGAAAAAAAAAGAAAAAGAAAAAGAAGAGAAAAGAAAGAAATAATGACACTTTGCCTTGAAACTCGAGCACGGTTCAAGGGGTATATGGTGAAAGTCTTTAAAGCCCGGTGCCCTAAACCAACTGGTTGGGAGTCACCGACTTTGTGCTCGTTACATGAGTGAATAGGTGGAGTTTAACAAGTTTTAGGTGCTGGAGTTTCGAACTCATTAAAAATCCAGGGTGAAACTTAAAGAGTTAGTGGTTGATCCTTGTGTTGATGCTAGTATGTGGTTAGGAGTCATCGGTGGACCTGTTGTTTACATGGACACCCAGCTGAGTTCGATACCCTCAACATTGCACCCTTACAAAAAAAAAAAAAAAGGGTCGAGAATAAAGTTGGGTCCTGGTTATTAAGGTTGGTTGGTTTGCTAGGTTTAGATAAGAGCTTCGTTGGGACGGTTCAATGATTATTTTGAAAACTAATCAGAGATTAACACTTAGGTTTTTATCGAAGGTGTCGGGTTGGTTCTCACCAGGAGAGGGCCATTGTTTTGATACTTGATTTTGCGCCTTTTCGACCTCGAGGAATAGTTGTAAGCGAGTTTGGTAACTCTTGTTGAAGGTTGAGCATTATCAGTTCATTTCTTTTGAAACATCATTTTTTTTGGACATAAATATAGTTGATCTTGTTTTGTGTGCTTTCTTTTTCTTTCATTGCTAAGGGACTAGCAATGTGTTGGTTAGGGGGAGTGATTATTACCCAAAAAGTTCTATTATGCACTTTGCTATTGCGAGTTTTTAGCACTTTTTGCTTAGTAATCAGTCCAATTAACCCTGGTTGACATGTCAAGGACCTAGCTATAATCCTGATCACATTTTATGGCAAATTTTGTAGTTTTTCTCGGAGCCATTGATGTCCAAAGTTATTGATGAAACAATCACGAAGAATTAAAGTTGAACTCAAAGCTGCATATCAGAAAATGGAAGAAGAGAAGTTGTGCAGAATGAAGCTTGCACCCTGGCAATTTCGCAAATTCGCAACCCCTGCGAAATTTCGCGTAGCCCTTGCGAATTTTGCAAGGCTGCAAATTTTCTGCTGCTATTTTTTGACTTTTTTACTCTGAATTTTGTTCTTCCCAAATTGTCCCCCATGTAATAGTGACTAATTAATACCTTTTTGTAATTTTTGCTGCTGGGTAGTATATAAGTCCCAAGCAACACTCGGTAGAGGGACCCTTTTGATCATTAATAAAGTTTTAGAGGGAAGCTTTCAGCAGTTCCCGCTCCTTCTCATTTTCTCTCACTTTCTCTCATTTTCTTTCCACTTTCTCACTAGCTAAACATCCTCTGAGGATGAGTAGCTAGAACCCCTTCATCCTTGAAGAGGAAGGCCAATAGGCAAGTTGAGGGGTTTCATGCTTTTCACGCAGGTATTCAATGTTATTAATGCTCTTTCTTAAACTCTAGGTTAGATCCCTTCGAGTCACCTTGAATGACCCGTATTTGATAATCTTTTAGGGTTCAGTGGACGCTTATTGCTAGATCCACTGAGATTCATTAGTTACCATCTATTAGTCCTTGGAAGGCGAGTTAATGAGACTTGTTTTCCACTGTCTGAGACCACTAATGCTCAATAAATACCATTTTCAAGGGATAGTTGTTTTAGGTTAATTTTTATAGCTAAATAAAGAACCGGTTCGGGAGGTGACTATAGGTCATCCTCCCCAATGCGAGGAAAAGACTCGGGAAACCCTCATTTTCCCTAAGAGCCCAAGCTTAGTGTCCTGACACTTCAAGGGAATTTCTTTTATACTTTATTTTATTTTTGAGTTTCAACCGTACAACCCACTTGTTTTTATCAATCCAAAATCCAAACCAATTTGTTCATTCGAGGATACCTACGACATTCACGAATAAAATGCCTGGTCGAAAGAATTACACACCAATAGCGAGCGAAGGGCTTTGGCGTTATCGTAGGAGAGGTGGATCTCTTTTGAGGCCCAGCACTCTTGGGCCCGAGACCGGTGAGTGGCTGAAATGAGTACTACCAGCTCCATGAGAGCCCAAAGTTTGAAGAGATTGTCAAGGAGTTGAAAGACAATCCGAGGGTATGGTAGAGGACCAAAACCATCCACAACGCCTACATCAACAAAGGAGATCTATCATAAGCGGTCAAGGTATGGTTCAACTTAGTCAATTATGTTGTCACCCCTTCCAAGCACGTCTCAACAATAAGACAAGACCGTAAATTGCTACTGTATGCACTAGTCAAGGGGTTTATTTTGAATATGGGGAAAATAGTGGAGTAGTCCATCTTGGACTACCCTGAGAACAACTTCTCAGGGAATATTCCCCACCCCGCCTTGATCACACTCCTTTACATCAAGGGGGTGTAACATTAAGTGAGACGGAAGAGAAATGCTCGAGATCCTCACCTCTCACCCTCACATGAGTCCTAAAAGCTCCAGCACAGGGTGAGGAGTTGGAGAGAGCTAGAAAAAGAAATGGAACCTTCGAGCGCAAGGGGCAAGCCCCTATGGCAAAGAGTTTGGAAACAAAGAAATGGGGGTTTGAAGATTACCAGGCAACCGGTCTCTTCCCGAGGATGAAGAAGAAATGCTTGCTCATAACAAGCGAGAAAGAAGAAGAAGAGTAAAAACGAGAGCAACGCTATCTAAATTTGCCTACTCTTTGATGATAGAGATGAGAGAATATCAGAAGAGAAGAGATGAGCAGTTTAGGGAAGAACTGAGATGGAGAGATGAAACAATGGCTGTAGAAAATAAAATAAGTGAAGAAAACTTAGCAGCATCTCTCCAACAGAGGGATGAGGAATGGAGAGAAGAGTTAGCATAGAGGGACAAAGCATTGAGGGTTGAGCTGAAAGAAAGGGAAAAAGCCTTTATGCAGGATCAACTAATGAGAGACCAAGAGCTGCTCAAGCTGATGGAGGTCAGGGAAAAGGAAATGGAGCAGAACCTGCTCCAGAAAGCTGAAGCCTTTAGCTATCTTTACAAGGAACACCAGAAAGATATCAGAGCCACCATCCAAAAAATGGATGAAGAGCTAGAGTCCATCCTGAACTACAGGGGGAAATTGTGCACATAGAGCAATGATATGGTGAACCATAATTTGGTGAAGATGTATCAAGCCCAAGGAGAATTTGAGCAGTCCTTGAACTCCATTAGGCAGAGGCAAAATGAGCTCATAAAGAAAAACATAAGAATGCAAGAGTGGTGTCTCTTTGATAGGAATGGAAAGGGCTCAACTACAAAACCATAACCATCCATCCCTAAGTTCACACCCTCAAATGCTAGTTACAAATTCGAAGAAGTGAACCTCAAACCCTCAAGCTCTTAAACCCACATAAAGAAGAGATAGCTCTCTCTTTATCCCTCATTCTCTATATCTTCTCTGTCATTCTTTCTCTATCTTGTAAGCTACAAAGTGTAATTTTTCCCTATCTTTAATAAAAAGACAGTTTCTGAAAAAAAAAATTGCATAGAATTTTCTTTTGTGTCTATTTTCTTTTAATTTTAAAATTTTGGGAATGTTAATAAATTTGAGTTTGTGTTTGTTGATCTGAATAAAGGAGAATTCATAATGTTAACTGTATGAAAGCTAAAAGTTGAAAATTGTTGGGTGATAGTACATAAATTGAGAATGAATGTTGTAATTGCTAGTTTAAAAAAAAAAAAAACCTTTAGAGAATTTGTGAAATGTTGGTGTTATTGTTGTATACCAAGTGAACTGAATGACTAAATCAAAATGAACTGTAAAATGGAACAATAACATAACATTTTGTTGGAAACAAAACAAGTTGAAGTCTCAAATGAAAATGGGGCAAGTTGTGATGTCAATTATAAAGAAGCTAAACTTTTAGATTCTTGAAAACTTAAATTGAAATCAAAGCTAATAAGGCTATTAATTCTAGTCAAATTGAACACTCTAGTCCAGAAAACGACTAAACTAACACATTGGTCAGAAGTACCTTAAAAACTTATTGTTATTGGGTTAGGAAAAATTTATGGGACATATTATCAGAAATCTCTAAAGAGTCCTAGAACTTGTTGCATTATTTTTCAAGGTGAAATCCTAGGCATCACAACCAGCAGAAAATGATTTAGGCCATCCTTGGACAGTTTGAGACTTTCAAAGGTCTACCCTTTATATGCTATATGCATATACCTTAGCACCTATTTTAAGCCTAATGGCCATCTCATTATCACAGCCAAAAAGAAAGTGCCTTCCCTTCCTTAAATGTACCTTACCGGTAAGAGACATGATGCTACAAAGCGCAAGTAGTGCGTTAGGGAAATGAGAAAGAGGATGAGTTTGGGGGAGTAAAAGTTTGAATTGAAAGGAAAAATGAGAATAAAGGGTAAGAAAGGAAGACAATTAAGAAAAAGTTTTACTAAAAAATGTGCAAAATAGAAAATTGAGAACTGAAAAAGAAGAAAGTTAGAAGGAGTGAGTTTTACCTTGTAGCCTACTAACCTTGAGCAATTATGTCCTTAGGGGTGTTCTACACCTAGTACCCTAATGCCAACTAGCATGGGAGCTACTGACCCAAAGCTTGCTAAGGGGTTGTAGAAAGCTTAAAAAGGTAGAACATTGCACCACTCCAAATATGAAACAAAAAAGAAAGAAAGAGGCTTCTAGAGTAGAATTGAAAATAGCAATGGAAAAGAAAATAAAAACAACAATAAGCTACGGGGGAGGAAATACAGAAAAATGCACCATATTTGGTTTGGAGATGCTTGAAGGGCTAGCTTAGCATAAAAATAGGAGGAGCAGTGAAGGCAAAGAGTTGAGAAAATGAATGTAGTTTTGGTAAACTTGAGCCTAAAATGTCCAATTATCTACCAAGTACCCTAGCCATACATTAAAAGCTCAAAAGACCTATTTGATTTTGAGGGGTGTGTTATGTTTACATTAGTGGAGAATAATTTGACCAACAAGCCTATGGACTTAAATTACTCTAAAAGAATGTCACTTTGCAAGGTAACTCTCATAAAGCTACATAATCTATAAATCATTTATAAAGGGAAGACTAACACACACTCACATAGTCAAGAACTATATTTGTTTATTAACTATGAATTATATGCTATATTAAATTATTTAAATTGGAAATTTTCAGAATTCCGAACATGAAGCTCAATTAGAGTTGATGTCACAACTGAAATACTAAGAAGGCCTAAATGCGAACCTGATTTAAAAGACGAGTTAATTGAAAGATGACCTCAAAAATTGATTGTTATTGTTTGAGGACAAACAAATATTCTTTTTATTTGCTTGATTACAAGCAAAACTTAAGTTTGTGGGATTTTGATGAGTCTAAAACTCATCTATTTTTAAGTCCATTTTTTGAGTATATTTCAAGCTCAAAAGTTAGTTTAATGTAGAATTATGGAGCTTTCACCCAAATTTTTATTTTGTAGAAACTTAAAGAAAATAAGCATAATTCAGCATAAAAAGGAGCATAAGTTAGCATGGTGCAAAGAAAGGGCCAATGTCGCGACATCGCTTCAACAGGTTTCCAGGGTCTCGACTTTATGTGGAGAAAGGCTTGAAAATATGACTATGTCGCAACATCAGCTAAAGAAAGGAAAGCAAAGATACAACAACGTCGTGACATCATAAGCAAACTCCGGCGGTCAAATTGTAAGCGGCCATCGATGCCGGCGACATCCGCGACGTAACATGTGGCTATGACATTGCTTGCAGAGGGAAGGATTGAATCGTTTAAATATCGCGACATCAAAACAATCTTGTGACATTGACCAAAGCTTAAATACTGGAGACCTAAACATCTAATGTCGCGACATCAGATAAGCAATGTCGCAACATTCAATCAAAGCAACCTGGGTGTTGAGACAAGTCAAACGTCGCGACACATAATAAATGGCTTAGACAAGGAGGAACAGAAGAAAGAATGTAAGTGTTTTTAGTGGGAATGATATCTAGACTTAAAATCCACTGCATTACTTGTAAAACCTGTACATTTGCAGAGAATAGACCAATACTAAATTTTCATTATTACATCACATTTGAAATCATTTTCTTATCATTTTTAGTGGGCAACAAGGTTTGACATTCCTGCTGAGGATTGAATAGCCCTTGGTGGTTATGTTAGAATATGGTTGCAATTTTCTTGTCTACTTTAAGAATCATTCAATATCAATTAATGGCACCACTGTAGGGGACTGGAGAGTCCTAGGTAGCAGTGGCCGAAATTTGGTATATAGTAAAGGTTAGATTAGTCGTTCACATGACCTAACACCAAGCTAAGTAATAAGGATTCTATCCATTCTTTTTTTCTTTTTCTGTTTTTAGCTACATTATTATTATTATTTTTTACTACTGGGATGAAAATTCCAACAACGTTTTAACTTTGTGTGTTAATGTTTTCAGAATAAAGTAGGTTTGAAGCTCAACATGTTGTCATGACTAGCTTGCAAGATCAAAGGCAAGGAGTTGGAAAGTGGATGATTTACTTATAGTGCTTGAAGTGTGAAAATGATGGAGTTGAGATGTTGAGCAAATTTCAAGTTTTAGAGATGAATTGAAATATAAAGTTGGAAGGTTCATGATCATGCTTGAGGAGAATTGAAGACAAGAGGTAAGTTTAAGCATGAATGGCATTAAGGGTTTCTATTGGGGGGGATTTTGAGAGAATATATTAGCATGAAGGACTTATGAAGGATGGCAAGTGATATGGGCAAGAGACAAAGCAAGGAGAACCTAAGGAGTCCATAAATAATCACACTGGAGAACATTGGACATTCTGATTTTTATGTATTTATTGAGGCTCCAAATGGTTCACCTTAGCCCATGAGCACATTCTTCATTGAAAGATCTTTCCGAAAAGTCCTTACATGTCCAATTTCAAGCTAAAATGAAGGAGATATGAGTATAACAAGTTGGAAGAAGAAAAGGGGGTGCTAAGCAGAATTGCTGACGTGACCAGCACCACAGTCACGAAAACAGAGGCTCTCAAACTCCTTAAAACTCATTTTTCTTCTTCCTACTTTACAATGTATCCTACCATACTATTTCTCTCCAACCTTTGCAACTTCTAACCACTTTCAAATTCATCTCCCATCCACTCAAATATTAAATCACATCCTCTCCAATCCATCTCCATCGTCTCCAAGCTTCAAAACCCATCACAAACCCACACACCTACTGTTCTTGAACCTGACTTTCCATCCATCATTCCAAGCATCAAAGAAAAGTTACAATGGAAAAAAAATTGTGCTTTGTTGTTTGTTTTTTGGTTCTTTGTGAATCATTGTTGATTGTGGAATGATTTGCATGTGTTGAAGGAGGTTTTGAAGAATCAAAACTCACTCATTTGAGGTGAAGGAAGTTGGTGCACACCAAGTGTTTGAGAAAATACCACAACCACTTTCATGGCTCCAAAGAAGCAAAATAGTGTAGAAAGGGGTAGTACACAAATTTCAAGGTCTAAAAATCTTCAAGGTTCCTATTCAAAGTGGCCGAGACTAGAAAGGGGAGTTCACTTTTCCCAACTCTCTGTATTGCCCTTTTACTTTATTGCTTCCTTTTGCTCATTGCTAGACATTTAGGACAATGTTCAACTCAAAGTTTGGGGGTGTTTATTTTGGTTGGTTTATCATATCACACCCCACATGTTACACATGATAACTTTGAGGATGAAATTTTCTAGTGGTTTTATGGATGATGACTTTGGTTGATGCTTTCAACTTACATCTTAGTTTTGGTTTATTTTGTTAGTTAGAGTTTTTGTCTACACTCAAATAAATTGCACATACAATTTTGACATGCTTGGGACATATTGAGATCATTGCTTGTTGAGTAAACTTGTTGATTGATTTATTGAGCACTCGTGTTGTATGATCCCTTTATCCTACCCATGCACTCAAATTTGATTGACGAGTGTAAATAAGTAGCTTATATTGTGAAAAACCCAGAAATTTTTTAAAAGTTTTGAAAACCTAAAAATAAAATAAAAATATAATTAATTAAAAAAAATTTCTTTGAGCTAATTGAGTTTTGCTTGGAGTAGTGATGATGTCTATGAGGACCATAATTGAACCCTTAAGATATGGACAATATTATAGATAATAGGACTTAAAGCTTAATGGGTTATCTCTCTAATAAGCTATTTAGTCTTTGGTTTCTCAAATCTATGCACTTGGTCTCTAAGTACCTTTGAAAAGCAATTTTTGCTTGGGTTAGAGAAGGTTTATGAGAATCCATCTATCTTTGATCTCCATAGGTTCTAGAACTTGTTCTATTATCACTAGAAGTGAAATCCTAGGCAACACAATAATTGAGAAATGATATAGGCCATCCTTGGAAATTTTGTGCCTTCGAGCCAACTTCTAATAATACATAAGGCATGCCCCTAGTACCAAACAACTGGAGCCTTAAAGAGCCAAAATTATGTTCATAAGAACCAAATTTGAAGCCAACAACCTTCCTATACATAACTATCCCTCAGTAAAGAACCAAACTTACCCATGACATGAAGACTTGAACATAATTGAGAAATGTAGTGAGGAGCAAGTTTGAGGGAGTTATTTTTATTTTTGATTCAGTTAAGTTGAAAATAAAAAGAGGTTGTTGAAAATGGAGGAAAAGAAAAAGAAAAAAAAACAAGAAAGAGAAAACAGAAAAAAAATATCAAGTGAAAAAGAAGCAAAAATAGAATAAAAAATGAAGAAGGAGTGAATTTAAATTTCATAGCCTTCCCTTCCTAGAGTAAGAACTCTAAGGTGTCGTCTCAAATACCTAGTACCCTAAGGCCAATTGGTCTTGGAGCTACTGATCAAAAGCTTACTAAGGGTTGGTAGAAAGCTTGAGGAGTTTAGACATTGTACCACTATAATAACCTTGTCTTGAAGAAAAAGGCTTCTTGGTGTTTGTTGAAAGAATGCAGAATTTGTGAAGAAGAGGTGATATGAGATGAATGAGATGCACCTAAACTAGTTTTGTGGTGCTTGAGGGTACAATAGCCGATGGTGAGAATAGGGATAGAGTATGAGTAGCGACAGTGAAAATATGTGCATGTTTGGGTAAGTTCAGCCTAAAAATGACTACTCAACTACCCCCTCACCCAAGCCTCATATCACAAGCCTCCAAGGAAGACCTACTGATCTTGCAGAGCTGTGTGTGTCTACATTAATATATGAGAAGAACAATGCCTATGGAACATAAATATACTATCTTAGGAGATCTGAGTACTTATCTTAATGCTCATAAACTCATCTAATTGCAATTGTTTGGATTAGGGAAGGCCACACACACACTAGTGAGAACCATTGTCTAAATTTATCTATTATGAGATTAATTCATTATGAAAATAAATAAATTATCTTGATCATACTCTATATTTTTGGTAAGGGAAATTCTTGAGGCACATATCATATACCCCTTGACAAGCTTGATTACTCAGCTTTTGTTAAATAAAAATGGTGAAATGAACGCTTCTCTTCCATTGCTTGGGGACAAGCCATTTCTTTATTTTCTTTGCTTGAGGACAAGAAAAACTTTAAGTTTGGGGGTGTTTGATAAGTGTAAAACTCATCTATGTTTTGAGTCCATTTCACATGCTATTTTTTAGTATTTTAGATCCAAATTCATGTAAAACTGATAACATTTCCTCTAAACTTGGTTTTGTTTGATTCTTGATGGAAAGCAAGTGATTTAGTAAGAAAATATGCAAAATGTTTCCAAAAAGAGAGTTAGCCGGATGTCCTAATGTTGTAAGATGTTCTTTCATCAGTGGTATTTCAATGGGTGAAATCTACTAATGGTTGCATTCTACATTCATAGAGATTTCCAACGACACCTCACACGTTCAAATCCAAGTTAAAATGAAGAAGTAATAACCTTGACAAGTTGGAGAAGAAAAATTAGTTACTAAGCATAAGTGATGTCGTGCCTCCAGGATGTTGATGTCGCGACTCCAAAAGTGAAGAATGTTGATGTGCAACTCTAGGATGCTGATGTCACGACTCTAAAATTTCAGAATGCTGATGTCGCGACTCCAGGATGCTGATGTCGTGACTCTAATGCTGAAAAAACCATAAATGCCCGAAAATTGTGATAAGTCATTGAATAGTAATAGATCAAATAAATAAGAATAGTACTAATAAAGAAAACAAAAAGTGCAAAAAATCTTAACAAAATATCCATTATGTAGTAAGATTTCACATAAGCAAGAATAATACTAAAATATAAGTTGCACAAATTCTTAAATTAACACATATTTTAGATTATAAGTAGTTGATTTGTAACTTATGTGGTTCAGTCATGAAATAGTATTAGCTAAAATAAATAAGAATAGTACTAATAAAGGAAAAAAAGTGCACAAATTCCTAAAATTAGTATACATTTTAGCATTGTAAGTGAGGATTTGTAAATAAAGTCATATACTTCAATCTTTAGAAAAAAAAAATACTAAAGATATCTAAAAAAATCTTTATTTAAAAATAAGCAAGACATTTAATTTAGAGATAAAAATATTTCTAAAGTTGGTTAAAATAATATAAACATCTTTCTGTCGAAGATGTTAATATATGCATCTTGTCAAAAGAAAAAGTCCAACATACCTAATTAAAAAAACTTAAAAAAAAAAAAAACCCTTCAAAGATGTGAGAATATATATGCACAGATAAAGAAAAGATAAGTGAAGGTAGTGTTT
Organism: Tetrastigma voinierianum; assembly: GCA_016808115.1. Lineage (NCBI taxonomy): Eukaryota > Viridiplantae > Streptophyta > Magnoliopsida > Vitales > Vitaceae > Tetrastigma > Tetrastigma voinierianum. The sequence goes on along the minus strand of JAEQBH010000709.1, from coordinate 986,848 downwards.
CACTTACATTAGACTATGTACAAAAAACATCTATTTCTTCTTTTGTAAAAAGAAAATGAAATAGATCTTCTTTAAATTCATTTTCCTTAAGATCTTTCCACCACTGCCACTGCCTACGCCTTTGCAGCCAGATGTTAGAATCCAATTCTTCATAATCTTCCTCTCTATAGAATCCTATTCTTCATAATCTTCCTCATTGTAATCCAATTCTTCAGTCTTCCTCATCATAATCCCAAGCATTTTGCAAACATAGAGTCTTATATTAAGTAAGAAAGATGAAAATTATCCAATTCTTTAGAATTTTCCTCATTATAATCCCAAGCATTTTGAAAATGTAGAGTTTTATATTAAGTATGAAAGATGAAAATTATAATGGTTGAAATATAAGATTAGATTGCTACTTCAAATTATTCTTGTATTATCTAATGTGATCAAGTTACTACTTTTTTCCAAAAGAAAAGGAAAAAGAAAAAAAAAAGAAGAAAAGAAAGTGTACCTAAATCAGTAAATAAGATCATATTTCTCTCTAAGTATTCTACTAATTTGATGTGCTAACTTTTTTCTACGGCCATAATGCTAGATTCTCACATTGTAGTTGTCCAGATAAATTGATTGAAAATGTATTTGGCATGCACTTTTTACTTCTTTAAGTCACAAAGGAGATTCATGACCTTTTCCAATTTCCTTTGCCTATTATCTTTCTGTGATAGTGAAACCTATTTAGAATTTGGAACATAAAAGAGCAATGATATCATCAATGCAATATCGTATACAAATCAAATACGTTATTTTTTACTATAAAATGAAAATTCTATGGGTGTCCTCTGTGTCTTTTCTGCATTAAAAAGTAAATTAAAAATAAATTCAGGAGTAATTTTGAAAGAGGTTAATAACATTCATAATGCTTGAAATCATTTTTTTATAAAAATTAGGTGTTTGATAGAATTTTGAAAGTAATAAAAAATTGGAGAATTATATGAACTTGTTCTTGGTTAATTGTTGTTATAAAAAACAATACTATAAAAGAAATATTTTTAGTTTATATCTAAACACTAAGTATTTATTTTTACAAATATTTCTAATGGAAATGCTATTAACAAAAATTGTTAAAGATAAAAACATTTTAATTAAAACAACTCCTAAATAACCCTTTGAGAGATAGATATATAGGATTAGAGTAGTATTTAACATATTTATAGAATATCCAAGGGAAACGATGATATTAAGAGTAGAAAGAATTAGTTAAGAGAATTACTCCATTCGTACCTGATCCATGAACATCTCGTGTGTGGTGGTATTCAGGTCATTGTTCCAATATTTTCGTAAATAACAATACATTATTTTGTGTTGTAGCCTCGGTGTGTCTAAGACACCCTTGCAAAAAAATTCCATTTTAAGGCATTCTTCAACAGATTTTTTTCCAAGGATGGGAATTGGAAGGAATATGTTGTTGAGCAAAAGCTTTTCAGATTTGGCAAATCAAAAAGTGTTAGACTCTTTAGTGAACTCAATCTCAATATCATATGTTGGTTCATCTCCCTCAATTCCCACTATTTCTTTCACCTTGTTGCATTTTTTTATGGTAAGCTCTTTGAGTTGCACCAGTCTCTTGGATGTTGATAGAGTCAGCAAATTCATCAAACTCACATTCAAACACCTCCAGAGTCTAAAGATTGTGAACGTATGGGTCTAATCCAGATACATGCATCAACTTAGCTAGATATCTCAGGTGTATTTCAGTTAACCATGGAAGTGCCTCATCACGGAATTCTTCACATGGAAGCCTTTCCACTTGGATAATCTCATTCCCTGAATTACACATTCCGACCTCAAGTTGTTCTAAATTATGTAATATTTGAACTATACTCAAGATATTCCAACCGAAATACTATGATTCTCTAAGTTGTTCTAAATTATGTAATATTTGAACTATACTCAAGATATTCCAACCGAAATACTATGATTCTCTAAGTTGTTCTAAATTATGTAATATTTGAACTATACTCAAGATATTCCAACCGAAATACTATGATTCTCTAATATTTTCAACACTCTTAGTTTGGAAAAGGACATCCTTGAAGGTTGGCCCCGCCATATCTCCATAGTACCACTTAAGGTCAATATCTCCAAATTAGAGAATGCTCCCTAGCAAAACCAATCACACAATAGAAGTGACATTTAATTTATGTGAACAAAAACGCATGTTAAATTTTATTTCTTTAAGCTAAGCTTGCAAATAACTGGATCAGTGAAATACATAAACAATCCTTAAAGTTAGAATTCATGACCTCTAAAATAAGAATCTAATTCTCTGATCACTGGTCAAATACTATACATCAAACTCATTCTATCTACAACCTACACATTTATATATTTCATAATTATGGTTATTATTACTATTATAATTAGTGTTGTTAATATTGTTTTCCATGTATGGCATAATAAACCACGACAATTAAATAATCCATGTTCAATTACTTGCTACGTGTACATGATTAGGGACCCCTTGAATCATTAGTCGTGCAAGAGCTTTTAATACAATATGATTAAAAATAAATTGGATCATTGGTGTGCATATTAATTCAAATAAAACTATGACGCCTCAAAACCCCCGGGGTCTCACCACCGCACCTCACGGAAACCTATGTGTCCTGGGCATCAAGGAGACCTATACATTAGTTAAATGACCCAGGGCCCATCATCATACTCATTCACACTACTAAAACCACACATTTCTATAGATCCAAGAGTGCTATTATATCACTCTTAAACATATATTAAAACTAGCTTTGTTCTAATATATAATACACAAACATGAATCAAGGCCACAAATCACCTAATTTCATAATCCCATTCTAAGGAGCGCCTGTCTCGTCGTAATTTCATCCCGTACTCGAGAAGCGGATCCCACGCATCGGGTGAGCTAATGCCTGGGGTGATAAATCCTACAAGGGCTAGCTTCCCACCTAGGCATGCAACAAGATCATTTCACAAATTAAACCAACTACTCAACCGCGTGGCTACATGTTATCCTATCATGGAAAACAAAACTACATGCATGTGGGCCGACGACACCTACATGCCCCATGTACCAGGTCAACCTCCAACCCACCACCCAATGCAAGTGTCAATGGGAAATCAATACTGAGTCAGTCCCGACTCCCATCTCACAACCCATAGTCTATGTGATATTTATTCAATAGTTTTGTTTATTTTGGGAAACAGAACATTCCGGGGTCTCACTGCGGATCTCTTACACCCTTCAACATTTTTCGGGCTTTCATCGATGGATACGCTGTCTAACAAGGTTTTCAGGCTTTTCACCTGAGGGGGATATCTATCCCCACTTCAAGCACTACCATTTGTTTTCCATTTTCATTTAACACTGTGAATCTAAATTGACTTCATCTCCATTCCTAAGCCCACATAATCTAACACTACACAAGTACAATCGCATCTATGACACACTCCATGTAATGCGGTGTTACTTCACACACCAATGTAATGCACCTGAGCCATCGCGACTCAAACCTATGACTAACAATGTATGAAGACCTCTACATGGACATTCTACACCGTGGCACTATGTGTGTGTTATAAATGACCAAGTGTCTAATGCACAACACTTCATATATTTAGTTCAACATCACATACATGCAAACATGTTAATATTCCATACAATCAAATCAAGACACTGTCATAAGCATGCAATTACATCTTTCTATCATTTGTCTATCCAAGCATGTATTAACATAATTCCAACCATTAACCAGGCAAGTAATGCCATAATTCATATTCCAAGCTGAGACATAGTATGTCAGTCATACAATCCAATGCATATAATTATGTCCATCTTTATCACACATATATCACATATTCAGCATGTTATTCAATTTATGCCAATACACACATTAGCCATTCTCAGATAATCCTGGGCCATGTATCTTTGGAAATAATCTGACTTAGTCCATAAAGTTCAATTTTTGTAACTACCACACAAAAACATCGAACACGCAATTCCCTGCTCAGGCCATATGCAGTCCCAAGCATTTCGGTCACCAACTGATTTCAAAAACATAAGTTCCGGAAACCATAAAAGACCATTGCTCAACTTTCTGTGACCCAACCCAATGTTCAGCCCATGTTTTGGCTAAGAATTTTATTTATTCTATTAAATTCTAGAGTCAAAGAACGTGCAAATCGGAGTTCGGACGGGAAAGTTATGGCCATCCGAAGTTGATACGGTCAATTCACAAGGGTGTGCGGAAATTTGGGCACAACCCCGTTTGCCATTCTCTGGGCCGAGATTTTTGTCCTTAATATGTTCGGTTTTGATAGTCCTAAACTTATGAAACTAGTCTTTTAATTCATCACACAATCACAAACAAAATCCACATAACATACACCCGCCCGGTAACCTGGACGTCCCAGGCCATTACACGGCCCCTAGGCGTAAACAACTGTATAGGAGGAACCTACCTCAGAGCGTAGTTCGGGGTTCTTATCACGGTCCCGCTTTACCGAGCAACACTCCTTCCTTTCCTCTTTCTCTTTTCCTCTATTCCTCCTTTCTTCCTTTCTTTCTTTCCTCCATTCTCTCCTCTTCCTTTCCTCCCTTTCTCTTTCCCTCTCCTCCCTTCTCCTTTCTCTTCCTCCCTCTCTCACAAGCCTCCCACAAACTGCATTTGAGACCCCATGTGTGAAGGCCCTTATATAGTGTTCAAAGGTGTCATGCATGTTGACATATGGCATGCCATGTGTCACACACATGGCTTGCCATGTGTCACCCACATGGTTCGCCACGTGTCATCCACATGGCTTGCCATGTGTCGCCTGACACCCATTGCCTCGAAATACGTTAAATCTACCATTTAATTCAATGAAATTACTAGGTAGCTAGATTTGTGAGACGACCTAATGTGCAATCCATTCTCATTATCCGAGCTCTAGAAAAATCCCAACTTTTCTCCGGACTATTCCGGTAAATTATCGTTTTGCCCCCTTTCTATTTTTTAATTTTTTTTAAATGTAAATTTAAAATTTTCACGGGTTTTACACTCTCCCCCCCTTAAAAGAATTTCGTCCCGAAATTCACACACAATCAAACACATGCATATGCTACAATCATTTAAAAATTAATGACTGTAAGTTTAATTCCTCCTACGAACAAGAAGTGGATAGCTGGCGCGCACTGGTCCCTACGCTCCCATGTCGCCCTCCTCAACTCCTCAGTCACGCTAATAAAGAGGTCCCCATAAGCCCCGCAGCCCCACACAAAACCCACTTACTATCCATGATAATGACCGGTCCCTCCTCGAAGGTCCCATCTGCATCAATAAGAAGTTCGCCCCAATCCACTATATGAGTTGGATCTGGAGTATACTTCAGGAGCATAGAGACGTGAAATACCTCATGAGCGCTTGACAAACTCGGTGACAACGCTAACCGATATGCAACCGCGCCCGCCCTCTCGAGTACCTTGAAGGGTCCAATGTACCTCGATGACAGCTTCCCTCGTTTGCCAAATTTGATCACTCATCTCTTAGGCATCACCTTTAAGAAGACATGATCACCCGCCTCGAACTCTAGAGGTCGTCGTTGTATGTCACAGAATTTTATTCCATTCGAGCAAGCATGAGACGCTCTCGATCATACCTACCTTCTCCGAGGTGTCCTTAATCACCGATCAGCTGATGGAGCCTCTCCCACCAGCCCAACATATCGACGATCGAAGCAGGCCTCCCCGTGAGAGAGCCCCCCATAGGGTGCCATCCGAATACTCGATAACCTTTATTGTAGGCTTTTAACTCTACTGGCGGGCAAGTGCTCCTCCCTAACTACCTCGAGATCCGTGACACATGCTCGCAGTACGCCCTCTAAAATTTGAATAGTTCGCCTGAATACCATCCGTCCGAGGATGAAAAGCAGACTTCATCATAGTTGTGTTCCCATGGCTTCTAGAAACTCTTCCCAATCAGCCAGAAACCGAGGATCCCGATCCGATACTATGAGATTGGCACCCATGCAACGTACCATCTCCCGTATATACAACTCCATGCACCTCTAGTGAAGGCTGGTCCCGCATGGCCATAAAATGTGCCAACTTGGTGAGTCGATCCACTATAACCCACACCGCATCATGCTTTCGCGATGTCCATGAAAAGTGAGTCACAAAGTCCATCGTGATGTGCTCCTACTTCCACTCCGCTATCTCCACGGATCGGAGAGCCTGCCGGCCTCCGGTGCTCACCACTCCATCGCACGTGAGACACCATCGGACAAAATCCCCAACATGCCTCTTCATCCCAATCCAGTAATACTGGTGACGAAGGTCACGATACATCTTCGTGCCACCTGGATGCACAACGAATCGGGAGCAATGGAACTCCTTGAGGATCTCCTCCCTCAAATCAGCCGATCGGGACTAAGCACCCGTCCCCTATACCGAAGACTACCATCTTGCGGATGGCCCAATTTCGCTCAAGCAGACCGACCGTATTCTGGTCCCCGATGGATGCCTAGTTCCTGCGGTCCCGCCCTAGGACTCTATCACTGGCCAAAAGAGAGACGGCGAGCCATCGACTCCCAAGGTACCCCGAGCCCGCTCATCGCATCAGAGTCCGAATCGCCTCATCGTCTCAAGTATCCGCCACTTCCTGAAGCTATACTAGCAAGAATCCTCTGACTTTCGGCCGAGCGCATTACCACAACATTTGCCTTATCGAGATGGTAATGCAAAGTGAAGTCATAATCTTCCAAAAATCTCATCCACCTAAGTCGTTTCATGTTGAGGTCTCACAAGCAAGTGATGATGTATTTCGATTTTCAGAGTCTAAAACACTTAACCGCTTCACCATAAGGTGAGGCGCCAAATCTTTAAGGCGAAGACAATGTCGCCAACTCCATGTCATGCGTGGGGTAATTCGCTGATTCTTCAACTATCGAGAAACTATAAGCTATAACTTTCCGGATCGCATTAGAACACATCCCAAATTCATCCTTTGAAGCATCACAAAGACACTCAGAAAATTCTGTCCCCTCCGGACTATTAGAATAGGAGCCAAGTAAGCCTCCTCTTAATCTCTGTAACATCGTCATGAGTCATCCTACACAAACTTGACTCCTCCTTCCAGTCAATCTCACAGGCGCCCCGGCGAACGAGAGAAACCCATAAAACCTCCCGTAATACCCCGCCAATCCCAAGAAAACCACATCTCGAAGACCGACTCCCGGGTCTCTTCCAACCTATCACATCCTCAACCTTCCCCAAGGCTCCACCATGCCCGGTTGACACCATGTGTCCTATGAAAACCTACTTTAGTAAGCCAAAACTCGTGACTTACTCGAATCCTCGCATACAATTGACGATCCTCGTGTCGTAGTACGATTCTCAAGTGATCCCTATGCTCCACCTCCGATAGGAGGTGATCAGATGTCATCAACAAATACCACCACAAATTGATCTAAATAGGGTTGGAACACCCTATTCATGAGGTTCATGAATGCCACCGGTGCATTCGTTAATCAAAAGGGCATCACTGTAAACTCAATGTGTCCATACCGCGTCCTAAATGTTGTCTTAGGGATGTCTGCCTCCTTAACTCTCAACTGATGGTAACTAGTGCGAAGGTCTATCTTGGAGTAGACTCGCGCCCCCCTCAGCTGATGAAACAAGTCAACAATCCTTAGTAATGGATATCGATTCTTGATTGTAACCCTGCCTCAACTATCTCGTACTGATGCATAGTCGAAGGGTCTGATCCTTCTTCACAAATAACCGGGCGCCCCCATGGTGAAGTGTCAATCTAATGAAACTGGGCCAAGAACTCTTGGGACCGACCATGAGCCCTCGTGAATCCAATCCACGCTATCTTATGAGGAGTCATAGAAATGGGCTACGTACCAGGATGCAACTCAATGTGGAAGTCTACGTCCCTCAATGGAGGTATTCCCAGTAGCTCGTCCCGAAAAACATCCTCGTACTCGCAAACCACCCGAGGTAGACTCATATCCTGTCTCACCTCGTCCTCTAGGTTAAAGCTAGCTAGCCAACCCGTCAACTACCCGTGCCATCGTGAATCGTACACAGTATGGGGGTGAACCATCCTGCCTATTCCCTTGAAACACAACACAAGTACCGTCTGGTGTGTAGGCGGTAACTCTCATACGGTCACAATCTATGACAACCTGACAGCCATCAACCGCCCTTCTCAGATGACCTCGAACTCTGACATGTCCATGACCCGAAGGTCCACCGTGAGTAGAATCCCGGAGATCTCTAACTCACATCCCCGACATATCCGATCAATTCTCGCCTTAGTCCCTAGGGGAGAACTCACATGCAGTGGCTTGTCTAAGGTCTCAACCTCTAAGCCCAATACTCTCACACAAGATGCAACAATAAAGGAATGCAATGCACTCCGACAATAACACCTTGCCCATAGGCGCAAGAGAAACATACTCGAATCATCGACCGATCCGCCGCCTCTGGGCCTCATGAGTAATGGAGTATCAGGCGCAGACACGCCCCGAGCCCCAAAGTCCCAAACAGACACTCCCCGACGGCCTCGACTGCACTCAGCCCTTTGGCCTATCCGCGGAAACACTCGATGCCTCGTGGTCGCACCTGAGCTTGATACCGCCTCGGCCCGGCCGGGCGGTAAGGAGGAACATATCAGAACCGGGCCATGTCCCACTGGACGGATCGTGGTGTTTTCGATCTTGTAATCCTCAGATTCGTGACACCCGCCTCATGTGTCCCAACTGATGGCAGTGGAAACATGTCATCTACCCAGCCTGACTGGTAACCCGGACCTTCCCTTGGCTCTATTGGGCATGGCCTCCCTAAACCTCGTGAACAGGTCCTCTCGCTTCTTTCCCGAGCCTCAAAAGAACTGCCCTCTTCTTATCACTAGCACCCTCATCCCCGATGCTACGCAGCCGGCCATCTACCTCTCGCCAATGATCAAGGTCAGATCGACTCATCGAATCCATTCCTGTAGGTTATACATAATCTTACCCCGGATGGACAATTTCAGCCCATCCTTGAACTTCTTTGCCATGGCCGCTGGCTACACACATAATCATCCTTAAACGCGGCTAACTCTCAGAATCACTACGACTATACAACGGTCACTCGTCTCAAATTTTCAAGGAACTCTCGGACCTTCAGACAAGTTCAGCGTACGGAAAGTTCTTCCCCATGAATAGTCCTGCAAAATCATCCTACGTCATAGGTCTCCTAAGTCCTTGAAGTCGTGGATCACTACCATCAGATCTAGGACTCATCCTCAAGCTGGAATAAAGCCAGCATAATCCGAGTAGCATCAGAGGTGATCTCCATAGCTCCAGAATCCTTCACAGACGTGGAACCAATGGTCGACCACTATTTCCGGCCCTCCTCCCATGAATGGAGGATGATGTGCTTTTAACTCCGGAGGCCATCGGAACCTCCCGACCTCTAGCCGCATTAGTCAGGCAAGCAGCAGCAATCGCAGCACCCACAGCCTCTATGAAGGCCTCGATAAAAACAGTGGCGGTTGACTATCGCCCCTCGACGAATTTACGCCCGTCCCTCTACTTGCCATCTACATAAGTCAAATAGCAAGTTTAGAATCATTTTCATGTCCTACTATTAGTGCACATGCCAACCAATAATAGGACTAATATCCCGAACCATCCGTTCGTTTCCCGAACTCTTAACATGCTTTCAACCTAGTGTGTTCGTGTGATTTCCTATATACATCCTACCACGTATATAATTCACATAATTTGTAACACACAATCACGTACATACAATAAAAGCATACACAAGAAAACACACAATGCATGTTGTGATCTAATCCTTTCCCGTGGGCTCCTAGGTAACCTCCTACCTAGACCTTGATAACAAACTATGATCCGATATCACACTAGGTAATTCTAACTCAAGCCCGAAACCAAGCTGTGATGCTCCTGTACACATTAAGATGTCCTAGACTCCATGCCCCACCGAGCCCAGGTGGCCCATACCTAAGCTCCGATACTGCCGTGACGCCTCAAAACTAAGCGGGTCATGTTGACAATTGGCCAATCGTTAGAAACCTATGTGTCTCATATCATGAGACCTTATACATGAGCAAATGACCCAATAAGGCCCATCATCCATACTCGTCCATACATTTACCAAAACCATACATTTCTACAGATCCAAGAGTTATTACATCACTCTTAAAACATATATTAAAACTAGTTTGTTCTAATATATACACAAAACATGAATCAAGGCCACAACCGAATTCGCCATAATCCCAAATTTCTAAGGAGCGTCGTCTGTCTGTATTTGTCTTGGTACATGGAAACCACAATGGGTGAGCTTAATGCCCAGAGATAAATCCTACAAGGGCTACTTCCCACCTAGGTGCACTTGCAAACGATCATTTCATGTCAAACCAACCAATTAATCCGCGGCTACATGTTATCCCATCATGGAAAACAAAACTACATGTGCATGTATGAGATTCACAATTTACATACCCCATGTACGGTCAATCCTTCGACCCACCACCCAATGCAAGTGTCAATGGAAATCAATACTCGAAGCCGGCCCGATCCCATCTCACAACCCAGAGTCTATGTGATATTTATTTAATCGCTTTGAGTCTTTTTGGGCAATAAAACTTTCCGGTCTCACTGCTGGATCTCTTACACTTCCAACATTTTTCGCTCATGGATACGCCTGTCAACCAGCTTTTCGTGCTTTTCACCCGAGGGGGATATCTATCCTCACTTGCTACGCCCGTATTAATTATTTTTTTCCATTTTCATTTAATATCATGGAACTCCAATTGACTTTGTCCCATTCCTAAGCCCACACCCGCCAAATCAAGCACCATGTGACACACACTCCATGTAATAGTTGTTACCGCACACCAATGCAATGCAATTTGTGCCATCGCACCCAAACCCATGACTAATGTATGAAGACTTCTATGTTGACATTCTATTAACGCACTATGTGTGTTATGAACACTCAGCGTTCCATTACTACTGTAACATTTCTATATATTTTAGGCCCTTAACATCACATACATGCAAACATGTTAATATTCCATACATTCAAATCGCACATCACAAGCATGCACTACGCCTTTTCTATCATTCAATTAATTCATGTCAACACACCATCTGCTACGTATTAATGATAATTCCAATCCATTACTTAGGCAAGTAATGCCATAATTAATATTCCAAGTCGTGGGATATAGTATGTCACCATACACTTAATGCATACAATTATTTCCATCTTTATCACACATGTATCATATATTCAAAGATGTTATTCAATTTATGGTAATAACACACATTAGCCATTCCCTTAGCCATAACTGGCCATGTCGACTGGAAATAACTGACTTAGTCCAGAAGTCCACTTTAGAAGGTCACACAAATGATCCAACACGGGGCAGCCCCGCTAGGCCACATATACCCCAAGCATTTCGGTCACAAACCGATTTCAAAAACAGAAGTTCCAAAATCCAAAAAGGACCATTCCTCAACTTTCCGTGACCCAGCCCAATGTTCAGCCCATGTTTTGGCTAAGAACTCTATTATATTAAGTTCTAGATGTTGAGGCCAAAAGACATATACAAATTTATAACACTATCACCAAAAGACTATTGTCTAACTCTGAACGGCGCCATAAAATCCTGCTGGAGGCCAAAAGACATATACAAATTTATGACACTATTACTGTGCTGACTATCGTCTCTAATCCGTGAACGGCGCCATAAAACTCATTTGAGCCTTCACCATGTATGCAAGGTTATGACACTATTACCAAAGGATCTTATTAACAATCCGCAACGGCGCCATAAAACTTGTTGACTTTCTACTATATAGACTAAAAATCTCCTATAGTATATAATTTTCAATTTTGGTTTTGGCCTAATATCCTGCAAGTGCACAGGTCGACAAGTAATAAAATGGATATAAGTCCAGATATTGATCCCACAGAGATCTCAAGAATTCTAGATCAACTACCCTGACTACTCAAGCTCCATACTATTTGACTATAACATGATTGTGATCCAAATTTTAAGAAGTCAGAAATATACAAGTATAAGGAAAAAAAATGAACAATCAAATAAACTGGAATCTAAAGAATAAAGAATAATGAATAGTTAAGAAAATAAATGGAAACTGAATAGTTATCTTTTAGAGGACACATCAAGAACACTGCTATTGTGAAGTATCAATTCCTGTAGTTAACACTGATAAAATTGCTTGTGTATTTCAGGTTTTAAAATCTGTCCAAGGCGTTTACATACTGGATCTCTCCACACTCCACAGTTCATTATCTAATTTTCCTGATTCTTTCGAAGACAGGGAATTTTGCATGACTATTTCTAATAAGGATTTCCTTAATCTGGGTATTTTCTTTGCAATACTTCATACCCATTTTATGGACTCCGGTGAAACCTAGCCCCAAGTTATCTGGCTGCCATGATATACAACTTCCTCGGTTACTTCCTCCAAATTAGAATAGATCACCTCTCCTTGATTAGATCTCAGCTAACACGGGATTGGCTTCTACTCATTCGAATTGAGGTGAACTCTCTCGCTTTGTTTAAATTGATAACTCATTCAACTCTTCTTGATTTCAAGTGAGAAGAGGATTTATCTAAGTAAACTTACAAAGCTCATTAGATCTCTAATAGCAGGTTAATATACCTTCAAGGAAATGTTCATAACTCTCAGGAATGCCTTCTCTGTGTCACTCAGAGGACCTCCTTGAAATCAGAGCAATGAAACAAATCTTAAAACGGGTATAAGAAACTGATATTCAGATCAAAAACATTAAACCCATAAGAAGTAAATTCATAAACTCGAAATTCACAAGTCGAAACACCATGTGGAAGATAAATTCTGACTATATCATTCACTTAATGGAAGCTGGGTTTCTCAATTACTGAATTACACACTACAACATTCCTCTGATCATAAGAACAACTGCAATTTGAAACTGGGAAAGTCGAATTCCATAAATTTGTCTGAACTTCAAACATTCCAGGTAGTAATTTGAAAAGAATGGAATTCGCATTTAGCTTCCTCGGCTTCAAAACGATAACATCCCGCATCCGTAAAATAAAACAAAATAAAGAAAGATGAAAATAACTGAACTATAACGACGAAACAAAAATAAAAAAATAAAAGAAAAGAAGAAAAAATGAAGCCTTCTGGCCACCCGCATCTTTCTGCCTCGTCACCACCACTTTTCTCGCTTAGTCATTATTTATAGGGTTTCTCATTATTCTAATTCCAATGCATTCTTTTTGTGGATTTCGCGATTCCGGCCTATGTTATCGCTTCAGGTCGCGACCCCAAATCCTCTGTCATACATTAGTTAGTTTAGCACTCACAAGCATTTATCAATAAGTCATGACATTCCTTTTGTTTTCCTCATATATTATGTCGCTGGTTGAAGGAATCAATGTCGCGACATCATCCATGTCGACATTCGATCTCTTGTCGCAACATCAACTTAAGTCTCGCATTTTCAACCTGCTTCGTTCGGCGTCGCGACATCAATCCCTTTGTCGCGACATCAACTCATGTCTTTGCAAATTTTCAACCGGAGGTCTTTATGTCGCGACATCAACTTTTCATTACTTTACATCACTTTATGCCTCCGTGTGTTTCAATCAGCCCGCTCTCGATGTCGCGACATCAATCCCTTGTCGCGACATCAGCTCATGTCTTTGCAGCTTTCAACTGATGGTTTTATGTCGCGACATCAATCCTTTGTCGCGACATCACTTTATGCCTCTCGTTGTGTTTCAATCGGTTCGCCCCCGATGTCGCGACATCAACCTTTGTCGCGACATCAACCTTAAGTCCTCGGTTAGTCCTCGCCGCCTAATCCTAGGATCCCTCGTCGCGACCGCATCAAATTTCTTCAATCGTCCTAATGTCTGACATCATAACTGGACTGTGCAAGCCCAAAACTGCAACATTAGTTAACCAGTTGCTTTCATTCCTGCCCTGCCATTTTCTGCATTTTTACTCCACCAATTGCTGCATTTTTCTACTGCTTTTTCTTCTTTCTTTCACACTCCCTGCTAATAACAAATTGGTGAGTTTCTTCATATTTCTGCATATTAATTATTCCTTTTCAGATGAAAATCAAACAGTAAAATGGATTAAAAATATATGACTTTAAGCTCATCAAACTCCCCTAAACTTAAAAGTTTCATGTCCTCGAGCAAAGGAAAGAAAGAATTGTTTGTCCTCAAACAAAAAGGACATTTGTTCTCATTTGCAAGAGTGTACTAATCTTGATTGAAATACAAGGAATGCATTGTTTTCTGTACATCTAGCTTCAAGTCCAGTTCAAGGTTAGTTTTTAATCTTTATAGTATACAAAACTAAACTGTTGAAATTGTTTTACAAACAACATAATCATTAGATCCTGTTGAATAATAAATTATTTTCCTTCCTCATCTTCATAATGAGTCACTTAACTCCCTAAAGTCCTTCACAGTTTTGATTGTTTCCATATTTTCCAAATTCCATAGGTTTGTTGTTCATATTGATCTCCACTAATGTAGGTAATTCCAGCCTTCAAGATCAATCAGGTCTTTTGGGCTTATATTGTTAGGCTTGGGTAATGGGTAGGATGGAAGGAATTTTTAGGTTAAGATTACCCTGAACCTTTTCTCTCCTTTTTTTTTTTTTTTTTCACTACGCTCCTTTCTTCTGTAGTTTCCTTTAATAAACTCCCTAAACTTCTGCCTGGGGACATCTCTTTGATTGCTTCAATTCATAACTGTATGCCCCCTATTTCTCACTTGTAATTCAATTGGGGAAATTTCCTTTGTTTGACACCATTCAGGGATAGTGCAATGTTTTACCTTTTTAGGCTTTCTAACACTCTTAGCGAACTTTGGGTTAGTAGCCCTATACCAGATGGCATTAGGTACAGGGGGTGTTGAAACACCCTAAACTTAATTGTTCAAGAGAGTTGTTTCACAAGATAAAACTTATCCCTATGTTTCTTTTCTATTGCATTTTCTGCTCTTTGCCTTTTCTCATTCCCTTTTCTATATTTTTCCTTGAGTTCATCAAAACATACCCCCAAATCCTCATTTCTTTCTTCCTCCTTGAATTCCTAGGTAATCATAGGTTCTTACTGAAGGATTGATTTTTTAGGATGGTTAAGTTTCCATTGGCTTATTTTGAAAATAAGCTTGTTTGGCTCAATTTATGGAACTAAGGTATATGTGACCAAGATATGAATGTGGATGGCTAGGAATTACTCAAACCATCCAAGAATGGCCTCGCATCATCTCGTCAATGTGATAACTCAGGATTTCGCCTCAATCAATAATCTTAACAAATTCTAGAATTTGGATTGAATAGTTGTGACTAACCATAAGGATTTCTTAACTCATTTTTGTTGATGAGTAGTTAAATTAATTGATATTCAATGTGTTCCTCTTGACTTACTGCTCGTACTCACAAACTCAAAATATTTTTTGTTCCTTCTATCAGATACCTTCTCTATTCTTGACTTATCAGTTAGACTTAAGTCACTTTTGCACTTTGTGTTTCAATTAAACTGTATTCATTTGGTCCTTATTCTGCATTTTGTCTGCATTCCAGCTTATTCCTAATCTAACTGCTTCAATCAATTCAGCTTATTACCTCTCAGCAATTTTTATTCTTGAACTAATTCCTACTTTTATTTTCCCAACTATGCAATCACAAAGCAACACAAAATTTAACAAACCAAAGTAACACAACAATTCAATTCAAATTTATCATTTTATTTCTGATTCAATTGCAAATGTTGGATACCACAGTATGGGCTTTGGAGAATAAGGAAGGTCACTTGGGAAGAAGTCTATTTTTTTCTTTTGGAAGAGGCAAAGAAAGATATTAGTGGGGATGCGGTGCTCCAGGTATCCAAATGAGCTGGGAATGGAGGGAATTTCATTTCCCTTCTTTCCTTTCTCTTCTTAGTTTCCTGCTCAACTTGATCTTCAATGAAGATCTCATTGGAGAGATCAACCTTCTTGTTTAGCTCATCTTGTCTCTTCCCCAAGCCATTCATTGTGTTTTCCATTTCAACATTACTTCCAAAAATTTGGAAAGATCATGTTAATCAAATCCAAATTTTCTACCATTCTCTCCGCTCGTAGATTCAAAGATCCTTCGCTTTTGTCTCTATCATCCAGTTTATTCAAAATCTTTTGTAGAGACTTGTATAAAAAAATTTGAATCCCTTTGGACTGCTTCTCCTGACTTGGCTTCCTGCTCTACCTCCTTTTTCTTCATGATGGTTAGACGAGAATCACACTCAAACTCATTGTTATAAAAGATTCATGACTCAAACAGTTTCGTAGAAGATCGTGATCTCTTTCCCTTCATTTCTTTCTGAAGTCCTCTTTGCTGCTGAAGAACCCTTCATCTGTTCTCTTCTTCTTTCGCCTCTTCTTCCCATTGTCGATCTCTTCTTTTAACTCTTTTTCATAAGTTCTTCCTGAATTGTTGTCAAGAAATTCCACTCTTTTCCCTTTCTTCCATCTTCTTTCTCAGATGGCATTGAGGACTCCATTATTCAATTGTTCTTCTCGTGTCTCTTGAGCTTTTCTCCCGCTTCCTCTTAATGTTCTGTTTTGTATAGGGGGAGAACTAGCTAAGGATGGAGAAATCTAAGGGGCTTCTTTCATCCCGCCTTCATTGTCTCAAGCAGAATGTGAAAGTATTATTTTCAGAGGAGTTTTGGGTTCTCTTCTTCGTCAAAGAACCTCAAGTCTCCTCTTGTCTTGCAAACTGAGCTTCTATCTTGTTTCAATCACCCCTTTTCTTTGGTTTCTAGGGTCCCTTGCTCACCCCGTCGCAGGAGTGGTGATGTCATAGGACTTCTTCTTTCTTCTTCCTGCATCCCTCTCACCCCACCCTTTAAACATAAAACAGCTTATTGTCAGCTGCGAGGATCGCACTTCCTTATTTCCTTCATGGTACCCTCATTATAGAATTTTCACTACTATTCCTACATTGAGCTTGTACCCCTTCGTATCAGCATACAACATAATTGCTTCTCGCTCTCACTGCACACATGCTTGGTTTGGGAATTGAAAATGAGGCCAAGAAATAACTACACCTTAAATTTCTCCTCAACGAGGCTTCCCCCGTTCGTGGTTTTGGTCCCTCCTTCCCTTGTCCCAGTTGTGCTTTTCCGTCAGTGAGCTTTTTGGCAATCTTCTTAAAATTTGGGTTTTCCAAGAGCTTTTGAACTTGGACCCATGCTTGTGCTCGCCATTCTATAGCTTCAAGCACGGCCTCTGCTCCATACGCACCCACACCTCCGACGAACACGTTGTTGTCTTTCCTGCCTACCAGATTTGAATAAAATTCTTTCACCACCGGCTGTAGCCCGACTTTTTGATGCGCAAAGCTTCCCAACCTCTTGTTCAATCATCTCCTGAAATGGGTATAGGGTTTCAATCTTCTTTCGATACGAACCCTTGTTGCATAGTGCTTCTTCCATTGAATAAGTTTCAAACAAAATCTTCTACTTCTTCTTCTCTTGCTTTTTCCCTTCTGTCCGCTCTTTCTTCATAAACCGCCGGTGCTTCGGTGCTCGTGGGCATCTCTTCCATCTACTATTCCTCCGGGCCGGATTTCTCTTCCTGCTGCAATATATTCCTCCATGATCTCTTCCAGTTAGGACAAGGCTCAGGTTTCACCATTTGAAACGGAAGGAAAGTTTTCAAGATTTTCAGAGCTGTGGTTTTCTGTGAATTGAGAATCGAAGGAAGGGAGGATGAAATAGCTTTCTAGAAATTGGAGCGGGAGGGAAGATGTTCTCCAATAGTTGCAATTCAATCAAGTTTTGTGGGCTAATTATTATTTCATTAAATCTACTTGTCGCACTTCACTTCGCCTCACTTTCATTTAAGAACATTAATTTCCAGTAGCATTTAAGAGGGTGAGTAGTTTCATACATATTTTTTATGTCGCGACATACTAAGTTTGTCGCGACATAAATAGGTTTTTAGATATTGCGTTGTCCCATGTCGTGACTTTTCATTTTCAAGTTTTTGTTTCTGTCGCGACCTATGCCCTTAGTTTAATGATCTCAAAAACTTGAATTCCTTTATTAAGGAATACTCGTACATTTATTCAGGCATCTCCCCGTAAATTCAACAAGCAATTCACTCATATTTCTGTTTGGTTTAGGGAGAAAGTTACTCCCTCCTGCTCATGTCGTGACATTTCGCAGTTGCCGGAGGTGTCCTCGAGTCGTTTCACTCATGTCTTTCAGCCTTGCAGACGCATACTGCATGATTCAAGAAAATTTAATTAAACTACAATTAACTTCTCAAAATTAAATCTATCTTTATAAGAACTAATCAAAACGAAATTACAGCAAAAAAAAAAAAAAAAATTTCAAAATCTAAAAGCAGAAACTAAATTTTCTTTGCTGCCTCCCATCACCGCTCTTGGAGTCCTTAAATGGATTGCTCGCTTTGGTTCTTCCTTCTAGATAACCTGTTGGAGCTCTTCCATTCCTTCCTCCCTGCTTAGATAATGCTTCAGTCTTTGTCCATTGACTTTGAATTCTTCTCCAGTATCAGTCCTTAATGTCACAGCTCCAAATGTATTGCTTGACACCACTGTGTATGGCCCACTCCATTTCGATTTCAACTTCCCGAAACAATTTCGCCTAGAATTAAACAAGAACTGGCTCCCGCTTCCGAACTTCCCTGTGGATCCTCGATCATGCCATTTTCGGCCTGTATCCTTGTAGATCTAGCATTATCATGTTTCATTTCTCAATTCCTTCTAGTTCGCATAGCTTGGACAATCTCTCTTCCCTTGCGCTTTTAAAATCGAAGTTCAACTACGCCTACATTGCCTTGTATTCCAATTCCGAGGCATATGGCTTTCCAAAAACAATTTGTACTGGGACATTCCAATGGAGCTTTGTATAGCCCTGTAAGCCCAAAGTGCATCATCAAGTTTGGAAGACCAATCCTTCCTGCTTGAGCTCACAATTTTTCTGCTATTCCTTTAATCTCCCCGTTGGAAATTTCCTCGCTTGTCCACAGCTTGGTCCGGGGATGATAGTTAGACTCATTACATGCTTCGATCCCATACCGCTTCATGAGTTTTGCAAATATTTTGTTTAAATGGCTTCCCCCATCACTAATGATAGCTCGGGAGTTCCAAATCCATTCAAAATATTTTTTGCAAGAAGCTCACAAATCAGATAGTATTCCTTGACAGTTTCAATGCTTTCCACCCATTTTGAACATAATCAATCAAGCAAGAAGATATACAAAGTTCCTAAATGATGGTGGGAATGGTCCCATAAAATCTATTCCCATACATCAAAGATTTGCACCACATTATACCCTTAGGGGCATTTACTGGGCGCCGATATTTCCAATCTTTTGGGCATCTATCACACAATTTAACCCACTCCAAGACAATCTCCGAAGATAGTGGGCCAATAAACCAGATCGGGAGTATCTTATGAAATGCTTTTTCCCGAAAAATGCTCTATACGGTGATGCATGGCATTCATTCAGAATTTTGCCTTGCTCATTTTCTGACACACATCTTTATTATCACGCCAAGACTCTTTTAAATAATAGTGGATCATCCCAAATATAATACTCTCGCTCGCCCCTGAAGCTTCCTTCATGGTAGTTGAATCAAGGAACTACTCCACAAGCTAAATAGTTCACAATATCAGCATAAAATGGAAGTTGGAAGGAAACTTTAAACAGTTGCTCATCTGAGAAGTTCTCTGTTAATATTACTTTCTCTTCTTCAGTAATGCTTCTTTCTACTCTTGACAAGTGATCAGCTATCACATTGTCACACCCCTTTTTATCCTTGATCTCCAAGTCAAACTTTGCAATAGCACTCCACCTTATCAATCTTCGCTTAGCTTCCTTCTTGACATCAGGTTATTGATTGCTGCATGACTGGGTATGAATAATAAACATGGGATCCCAAAAATGTATTGCTCGAATTTTCTACAAGCAAATACTATGGCTAGCATCTCCTTTCTTGTTGAGCAATTTTCAGGCTTCATTGAAGGCCCTACTAGCTATAGTATACTAACCTAATATTTTCTCCTTTCTTCGCTCTCTGTGACAGCTCCCATTGTAAAATCATCTGCATCACACATTATTTCAAATCCTTAATCCCATTCCGTGCAGCCATTATAGGTGCTTGAACCAATTTGATCTTGATTTCTTCAAAAGTGAAATTTCTGTGTGAGTCATCAAATTAAACTCAGATCCTTCTCCAAGAATCTCGCATAGTGGTCTGGCTATTTTGAGAAGTCTTTGATGAATCTCCTATAAAATCCAGCATGCCCCAAGAAGCTTCTTATCTCCGTTTACTCGTGGGTAGGTGGTGCAAGAGTTTTGATAAAGGATACCTTGGATTGGTCTACTCACCCAAAGAGGTAGAAATTTTATGCCTAAGAACAATACCTCTCCTTGCTACCATAAAATGGCATTTTTCCCAATTCAGTGCTAGCTGTTTGTCTTGGCATCTTTGAAGCACTGTTTCCAGGTTCTTCAAACACTGATCAAAACTGGATCCATACACAGTGAAGTCATCCATAAAAATTTCCATAACCTCTTCAACCAAGTCTGAGAACATTGACATCATACACCTCTGGAATGTAGCAGATGACATACGTACCCAAATGGCATCCTTCTGAAGGCAAAGGTACCATAGGGGCATGGGAATGTGGTCTTCTCTTGGTCCTCAGGTGCAATAGCAATCTGATTGTATCCTGAATACCCATCCAAGAAACAAAAATGAGGGTGTCCTGCTAATCTGTCCAACATCTGATCAATGAAGGGCAAAGGGAAATGATCTTTTCCTCGGTGGTCGGTTCATCTTCCTCAGAATCAATGCATACCCTCCATCCCGCCAATGTTCTTGTTGAATCAATTCATTTTTCTAATTATGGATCACAGTAAACTCCAATTCTTCTTGGAACCACATGGATCACAACTCAAGGACTATCCGAATTGCATAGATAAAACCAAGATTCAAGAATTTGAGTACTTCCTCGACTACTTCCTTCATCAATCGATTCAGCCTCGATGTTCTACGTGATGGCTTTCGTTTCTTCTAAAGAGAATTTCTCAGGCATGCAAATTGATGGACTGGATACCCTTCAACTCTTCAACGGACTAAGCTATAGACTCTTTATGCTTCTTTAAGATTTTCAAGAACTCTCGTTCCTCAAGATCAATAGCTCCAGCAGATAATCACCGGTTTTCTTTGGTGATTCTAAGTAAGCATACTTCAAAATGACTTGGCAACTCTTTCAACACTAGCCCTCACTGGTTTTCATGAATTTCCTTTTCATTATTTTCCCTTTGTCATTTCTCGCTTTGCTTCGTGCTGCTCTAACACAGCTTATAGAAGAAAACTGCCATGGACAACTGTATCACTTCAACATATCAATTTCAATCTCTTCATCGATAAAAATTTGAGCATTACAATCTATTTCGTGGAACATCAGTGGCTCAGGCATGTACATCATCAACCACATTTCGCAATTCTTTCTCCGGCCTATGTCTATATTCTGCATGCTTTTGATCAAGTTGAAAGCAACAGCTTCCTCTCCAACCCTCAAGGTAAGAACTCCTTTTTGCATGTCTATCGTGCCCAAAGAGCTAGAATGGTCTCCTAATAGCAAGTGGTATTTAGAATCTTCTTCCATGTCCGTAATGATGAAGCTCCATCGGGAAAACAAATTTCCCAACAAAGGGACTGTAAAGACATCTTCCAAGACTCCTTCGTGCTTTACCCATCGACCAGCTCCTCAGCCATTTGAAGAGTAATAGTGGTGGAATAACCTCCCCAAACTTAATCAAGCATAACGTAAAGAGGCACAAGCCGATACTGTACTCGAGTCACAGAGAGCTTTCTGGAATTCAACTCCTCCAATGATGCAAGGAATTGTAAAACTCCTCGATCTCATCTTTTCTCCGCAATTCTTTCTTATCACAAAGATCACAAGTGAAGGCAAGAGATTCACAATCCCTCTTCTACTATCTTTCTTTCTCGTCAGCATGTCCTTCTCACCCTTATAGAGTGGCATCCGAAGCTACCACTTCGTAAAGGGCATACCGATCTCTAGCTTCAAAGTTTTCAAACCTTGCAAACCCGCTTCCCATTCGATTTTCATAGCCTCTGTGGAAATGGGACTGCAGGTCTAGAGCCTTGGATGTCCTTCCTGTCTACTCCTTCTTTTTTTTTCTCCAGTGCTTCTTCCTTTTCTGGGCTTTCTTCTTCTTTGTTGCCGTCATTTTTTTCTTTCATCTTTTCTAACTCCTTCCCACTCCTAAGTTGCACAGCCATGCAGTCTTTTGGATTCATCTTTGTGTCACTTGGGAAGGCATCTTTCCTCCTGCTTCGCGTGTTGCAATACCGCCACTTCAGGTTCCAAGTTCTTCTCGTGGATGCATTTGGTGGTGTTCAAAATTTAAGAGGAATTGGTAGCGCTTGCTTCCAATTCTCGCAAACTTTGTTCATGGAGGTTCAACAACTTCTTATTATCCCCCCATGAACCCGCAAAGATTCGTTTTCAAAAAAGATCGGGCCCCTCCTCCGACCCCTCGATATTCATTTCTCGTGTTCATTTCCTGCCGCGCCGCCGGAACTCGTGGCTGTTAATAACCCCGTTGAGGGTTCTGTCCATGCCTTGGGCCTTGGTGAAGCCCCTCCACCATATGAGAAATTCTCATGGTTCCTCGTTGTCGGGTGATAATGTGTCAAGTGTGTTAGTATTGGGTTTGAAATGGTAGTTTCGTTCACCTGCATACTTAACCTCTTCAAAGATCATAGAATTGTTCTTCGTGTGATTTCAAGACTTCCCTTCAATAACTCCCTTCAACCGCTCCTATCTCATGGGCAAGGTGTATCTTCCTTCTTGCTTGTCCATCCCTCGCATAATGGCATCCAATCCGCCTCCATACCGCCATCTGCTTCAAATCTACGATCCCCTTTCTCTCGGCCGTTTCCTCTTGAAAAACTCGTGGCTGAGTTTTCATATTGCATTTAATGTGTCTTCAATCACTCTTTTGCCCTTCAAGAATTTTTCGCTTGAATGCTCCACAACATGAAGCATCAATGATCCCCTTTGATATATCATTCGTTGCATGATATACAATGTCCATCCTGGTCTTCATCTATCCCATGCATCGACATCTTCTCAAGAACTGCTTCACAATCTTTCTACATATGTGTCATCTTCCCCACTAAACACAATGATTTCCTCCTTCTCCGAGGTGAGGGTCGGGGAGGACCCACCTAAGTGTCTCTACTAACTCCTCCCCAAGTATCACCGTAACACATGGGTAAAGATTCATACCATGTAGCTGTCGATTCTGTGTAGAGAATGGGGAATAGATGCTTGATGACTTCCGGGTCTCACCCCATTCAACTTCACCGTATTAGCCATCCCGAGAAATCTTCCCAGTGTGCTCGCTTGGGTCCTCGTGGGATGACTAGTAAACCTATGCCATTGACCATTGTACTAGCGCCGGTTTAAGTTCAAAATTATTCAGATCAATAGCCGGGTCAGCCTCGACAAGTGCATCACTCATCTTGAATAATAGGCCTTAAGTCCCCTCCAGTTGATTGGAGGCCTTCTAGCCGCTTTCTCTATGCACTTCATTCGACCTGGCTCTTTCATATCTCGCCATGGTTGAGTCGCTTCCTTTATCTTTCTCAAGCTCGGTGTTCTCTCTAATTCCTCGCGTGTCTGCCGGAATCGACGTTGCTCGCTTCATGCATTAAAATTTTGTCCTCAAATCAAAACACACTTACATTATCAGATTTAGACTAGTCAACAAATATTTTCAACATGGTTTGTTAAAGGTTAGTGCTGTAACAACCACTCGCTTGAAAAGTCGTTTGTTCTTTTTCTTCAAAATGTCCAAATTAGCATTTCCTTCTTTCGTCTCGAATATTGATTTACTAAATTCTTTCGATCCTCGACAACTACATGCATAAATTTGTTGAGCTAAAAGACATATACAAATTTATAACACTATCGCCAAAAGACTATTGTCTAATCCCCGGCAACGGCGCCATAAAACTTGTTGAGGCCAAAAGACATATACAAATTTATGACACTATTACCAAATGACTATTGTCTAATCCCCGGCAACGACGCCATAAAACTTGTTGAGCCTTCAGTCATGTATGCAATGTTATGACACTATTACCAAAGGACTATTAACTAATCCCCGACAACGGCGCCATAAAACTTGTTGACTTTCTACTATATAGACTAAAAATCTCCTAGAGTATATAATTTTTAATTTTGGCTTTGCCTAATATCCCGTTAAGTGCACAGTCGACAAGTAATAAATGGATATAAGTCCAGATATCGATCCTGTCAGAGATCTCAAGAATTGGGACTCAATCTCACTCCCCGACCACTCAAGCTCCATACGGACTATAACATGACATTGTGATCCAAATTTTTAAGAAGCCGTAAAATATACAAGTATAAGGAAAAAAAAGAACAATCAAATAACCGGAATCTAAAGAATAAAGAATAATTAATGTTAAGAATAAAATGGAAATCGAATAGTTATCTTTTAGAGGACACATCAAGAACACCGCTATTAGAAGTATCAATTCCTCGTAGGAAGTTAACACTCCAGCAAATTGCTTCGTATTTCTGTGTTTTAAAATCCGGGCCCAAGGCGTTTAGCAAGACAACGGGATTTCTCCACACTCCACACCATTATCTAATTTTCCCCGATTCTCTTCGAAGACAGTGGAATTAGACACTACTTTGAATAAGGATTTCCTAATCCGGGCATTTTTCTTTCAAGAATACTTCATACCCATTTTATGGACTATAAACCTTAGCTCCCAAGTTACTCCAAGTAGCGATATACAACTTCCTCGGTTACTCTTCCTCCAAATTAGAATAGATCACCCTCTCCTTG
This sequence comes from Tetrastigma voinierianum, assembly GCA_016808115.1. Lineage (NCBI taxonomy): Eukaryota > Viridiplantae > Streptophyta > Magnoliopsida > Vitales > Vitaceae > Tetrastigma > Tetrastigma voinierianum. The sequence continues at coordinate 961,853 of JAEQBH010000709.1, read as the reverse complement.
ATTAGATCCTCGCCAACACCTAGATCGGGGTTTCACTATTCGACCGAGGTGAACTCTCTCGCTTGTTTAAATTGATAACTCATTCAACTCTTCTTGATTTCAAGTGAGAAGAGGATTTATCTAAGTAAACTTACAAAGCTCATTAGATTCTAATAGCGTGTTAATATACCTTCAAGGAAATGTTCATAACTCAGAATGCCTTCTCCGGTGGTCACCGTAGGACCTCCTTGAAATCGTAGCAATGAAACAAATCTAAACTGCATAAGAAACCGATATTCGCATAAAAACATTAAACCCATAACCGAAGTAAATTCATAAACCGAAATTTCAATAAGTCATTGAAACAACTACGGAAGTAAATTTCGACTATAACATATTCACTTAATGGAAGCCGGGGTTTCAATTACTGAATTACACACTACAAAGATTCTCCGATCATAAGAACAACCGGCACTTGAACCGAAATGCCAAATTCCGTAAATTTTTCAACTTCAAACATTCCGTAGTAATTTAAAAAGAATGGAATTCATTCAGCCTTCTCGCTTAAAACGATAACATCCAGATCCGTAAAATAAAACAAAATAAAGAAAGATGAAAATAATCTAATCTATAACGACTTTAAAACAAAAAAAGAAAATAAAAGAAAGAAAAGAAAAAAATGAATCCTTCCTGGCTACCCGTGTATCTTTCGCTCGTCGTTTCCACGCCTTTTTTTTTTTTTTTTTCTCCCGGGTAGTCACATTTATGGGGTTTCGCTGGCCCTAATTCCAATGCATTCTTTTGTGGATTTCCGCGACCGCCCATGTTATCGCTCGTGTCGCGACCTCAAATCCCTTTGTCGCGACATTAGTTAGTTCGCACTTGTCGCAAAGATTTATCAATAAGCCTTTGACATTCCTTTGTTTTCCCCAGGTATTTATGTCGCGACAGCGGAATCAATGTCGCGGACATCATCCATGTCACGACATCGATCTCTTGTCGCGACATCAACTTAAGTCTCTGCAGGTTTCAACTGCCGCTCCTCGATGTCGCTTAATATCAATCTCTTGTCGCGAAGATCGCTCATACCTTCGCAGCTCTTCAATCGGATAAGTCTTATGTCGCGACATCAATCCTTTGTCGCGACATCACTTTATGCCTCTCGCAGTTTAACTGTTGCTCCTCGATGTCGCGACATCAATCCTCGTCGCTATTATCGCCTCATGTCTTTTGCGTGTTTTCAACCGGATAGTCTTCTTATGTCGCGACATCAACTTGTCGCGACATCACTTTTATGCCTCCGCAGCAGGTTTCAATCGTTGCTCCTCGATGTCGCGACATCAATCCCCTTTTGTAGCTTATCAACCTTAAGCCCCCGGTTAGTCCTCACCGCTCTAACTTGTGATCCCCCGGCCGCGACCGGCATCAAATTGCCTCTTCAATTTTCCCCGATGTTCGACATCATAACCGGACTCCGTGCAAGCCCAAAAACTCGCAACATTAGTTAACCGCTTGCTTTCATTCCCCGCCCGCCATTTTTCTCGTATTTTTACTTCCACCAATTGTCGCATTTTTCTACCTGTTTCTTCTTTCTTTCACACTCCCGCTAATAACAAATTGGTGAGTTTCTTCATATTTCGCATATTAATTATTCCCTTTTCGATGAAAAACTAAACTATAAAAATGGATTAAAATAGATGACTTTAAGCTCATCACTGTAGTCAACTAGCCTCCGTGAGAGTCCAAGAACGTGCAACCGTAAAGGCTCACGAGAAAGTATGGTCAGTCCGTTGATACTCCGCCAATTCACAAGGGTGTGTGGAAATTGGGCACACTGCTTGCCATTTTGCTCGATTTGCTATCCCGAACACAATGTCTCGGGTTTCTGGACAAATTCCAAAACCCCATGAACCGTCGACCATCACACAATCACAAACAAACCAAACAACATACAAAATCGCCTAAAACCCGATCGAAACCAGCTAGGCCATTACACGGCCCCTAGTCGTAAAATACCCAAAGTAGAGGAAATCCTTACCTCTTGTAGTGCGCTGGGGTTCTTTGCCGTCCGGTTCGCTCATCACAAGAACACTCCTTCCTTTTCTCTTTCTTTTTTCCTCTCTTCCTCCCCTTTCTTTCTCTTTCTTTCTTTCCTTTTCTTTTCTTTTTCCTCCCTTTCTCCTTTCCTTTCCTCCCTTTCTTTTCCTCTCCTCCCCTTTCTCCTTTCCTTCCTCCTCCTCCTTGCCGGCTTCCCCCACGAACCATTTGAGACCCCATGCGAAGGCTCTTATATAGTGCTCAAGAAAGAGCAAGGTGAGTTAGTTATGTGTCACACATGCATGCTTTAAATATATCGTGACACATGGCTTGCCATGTGTCACTCATGAGCCACATGTGTCACCCGACACCTGCTGTCCCTCGAAATACGTGAAATTCGACATCTCGAAATTCAAACGAAATCTCGATCGGTAGATTTCGCGAGACGATTCCAATGGTGTAATCCGTTTCGTCATCCGATATCTATAAAAATCCCAACTTTTCTCCTGACTATTCCGGTAAATTACTGTTTTGCCCCCTTTCTTTTTCTTTTTTTTTTGAAAAAATGTATATTTAAAATTTTCACGGGTTTTTCAAAAACTTCTCTCTTTTTTATATTCTAAAAAGTTCAACAATTTGTTACGTGAAACTCTCCTCAAACTTCTTTAGTTTGAAAAAGGAATCTGCTAGAATTTGGTTATGCCACAATGCTTTCACATTATACAGACTTTTCTCGTTCAAGAACTCCATGCTAGGGAATGACCCTTATGCAGTACATGGTACCCTTTCGTTACCAATATACATTTCCAGTAACTCTGCACATATGAATAGAGAATGAGAAATCAACTGGAAACATGGTAATATGGAAAATTATAAAATTAAATCAGATTAGATGAAGAGAAAAAATACTTCATATTTGAAAAGCCAATGAAACATGGAAAAAAAAAAAAAGAACTCTAGATTTTGCTTTTCAAATAAGGTAATAATAAGAGGAATTTTTTTATTTTTACTTTGTTTTTCCTTTCTCATTTCAAAGAGTTTTTTTTGTTTTTTTAAATATCGATTTTTACTTTTGTTGAAACTATTATCTAGATTTGATACTTCCAAGGACTCCAAGGCTGGGAATACAACTTGTGCGATTGATAATCCCTTTGGAATTAATACATTAATCCCTATAACTATACACGTATAAATAGAATATTAAAGCATGGTTACAAGATTATACACACACACACACACACACACACACACACACACACACATATATATATATATATATATATATATATATATATATATATATATATATATAATATTTAATAAAAATATATACTAAAAAAAATGGTTAAAAGCATGATACATCTGGAAGTACAGATACATAAATCTAAAAAAGCTCATGACTGTTTCTAATTGATTAGCTATTATTTTAAAAGAGTTTTATTAATATGGTTTGTTAAATGTACAAACCATATTGCCTATTAAATAAGAATCTAATTCCCTAATCCCTCCTCAAATAAAATACATCAAACTCAATTTCATCTACAACCTTAACATTTATATATTTCATAATTATGGTTATTATTACTATTATAATTTTCCTGTTAATATTGTTTTCCTTGCATAGCATAATAAACTACAACAATTGAATAATCCAATTACTTGCTACATATACATGATTAGGGACCCCTTGAATCATTAGTGATGTAATAGCTTTTAATGCAATATGATTAAAAATAAATTGTATCATTGGTGAACATTTAATTCAAATAAAACTTCACTATTTTTTTTCTTTTTTTTTTTTTTGTTATATTCTAAATAAACATATATCACTAACAATTAGTTCAATTTAGAATGAGATTCAATTAAACAAAGTTATTCTTAAGTGATTATGTGAGAGTGTTTGACTCTAATATTTATTAAAAAATAATTATATAAAGACCCAAAGCAATTTATCTTCATCATTTGTCAACAAGCTAATTCTATTAATAATTAGTTGTAGTTTATATTATTATCATGGGCAGTTGTTATGTTTGTTGCACAACCAGAAAAAATCTATTTGTAAATAAATGGAGTATTATTTTCCATATTCACACAAATTCATGTGTTGTGATTTGTAAGGATTAATTTTTAGTACTTGAATATAAGAGTTTTTATTTTGTACTACTTTAAATTCTTGAGGATTAAAGTTTTAAGAATAAAAAAATATCACATTAATTAAAAGAGATTAGGAACTTATAGTATAACATATATATATATAATTTAGAAAACTCAAGGAAAGCTAGACTTGTAACCTTGTCAACCAAAATGAGCGACTGTTGAATTTTGTTATCATATCATCTTTCATACCAATTTATTGAAATAGTATCTCCACTTTATCACAATTGTGCACTTCCAATTCCTTCAAAAGTGGCCATGTTGATGTAAACCTTCCCAAGCAAAATGTTTTGAGTTGGGGCAATGTAACGAATTTGAGAGATGATAGTTTAGGGAATGAGAATGAAGACATTTCTTCATCTTCATCTTCATTGGAAACAATTGTTGTTGGGTTACGAGCAGAATATCCAATATGATTGGAACATAAACGCGGTGGAATTTAAAATTTTTATCCCTTAACCCACCAAGGATCACATGCGTTTCATAAAAACTAATGAAGGGTAAACGAACTTACCTCTTGTAGATCGATTCAAGCCTTCAAAGTCTGTGCGTTTGGTTTATACTTTATCTTCAAAAGTGTCGCTCTTCGAAACGACCAATTCTCTACAAGTATCTACACACGAACAAATAATGAACGATCTTGTTGAATGCCAGTTCAGGTTCGCCTTCTCAAAACTAAATTAGTGGTCTCTCTGCTTTGTTGTCTTTAGAGTAAAGATCTAATTAATTACAAAAAAAAATATATATATGTCCTTACATATATATATCTATATAAGTCTCTGCTAGGTTTTTAGTCAAAACTAATTTTTTTTATTATATATTTAAAAACACTTTTAAATAATAACAATTTAATTGAAACTTTACTTCCATAAGGAAAACGAATTTATATTATTATATATTTAAAACTCTTTTAAATAATAACAATTTAAATTCAAATCCTTATTAGATAAGGAAAGAATTTATTTATATTATTATATATTTAAAACTATTTTAAATAATAAAAATTTAAATTCAAATCCTTACGTATAATAAACGAATTTATATTATTATATATTTAAACTCTTTTAAATAATAACAATTTAAATTCAAATCCTATCAGATAAGGAAACGAATTTATATATATTATTATATATTTAAAACTCTTTTAAATAATAACAATTTAGTTCAAATCCTTATCAGATAAGGAAACTTAATTTATATATATTATTATATATTTAAAACTCTTTAAATAATAACAATTAAATTCAAACCTTTATAAGGATAAGAAAACAAATTTATATTATTATATATTTAAAACTTCCTTTTTAAATAATAACAATTTAAATTAAATCCTTATCGATAAGGAAACGAATTTATATAATTGTATATTTAAACTCTTTTATTAAGAAATCTTTACGTATTATTTCCTTATCCAATAAGAAATATAACAAATTAATTAGTTTGTTATAATTTAAATCACAAATTTAAACATTCTTTAAAATTAAATTAATTTAAATAATAACTACTTTTTTATTTGTACTTTAAAAAATACCCATCATTTTAAATTACAGAGAGTGAAAAACCATAACCGTTATTATTTGTTCTTAATGTGCGACCCTATAGGTTCAATTAACATTGACAGTAGGCCCAAATCACATTTTGATCCTACAAGTCATAAGTGGCCTCTAGCAAGACAGATTATGATCACCTGCTAAATGAAACTCATGATCCGAGACAACCTTAATATAGCTAATGACATAATCCTTTTCGTCTCATGATATCTTCGATGTGAATATACAAGCATGACAAAGTCAAATTTTATATCGCTCTATCTTTGATTACTCGAAACCTAATTATACCGACTAAACAAATGACATTGACTTCATCAATTCATTCGAAAGCAACGACTACGTTTCTCAGCCTCTAATTGTCTGATAATCTACGTATATCTCTCTTATAATAAAGAGGGACAAATTCATCTTAATCGCTTCATATCTCACTACATAATTCTTATTATGTTCAAGTATAACCTTTATACCATCCGATTAAAGACAACGCTTGATTATATCAAAACACACATTCCTTATGTTGAGAACTATAGCGATCTCAGGTCAAAGGATTTAATGACACAACTATTAGAGTTTAACTTATGACTTTGATCCATGTATTAATCTCAAGACGGGTCTATCCAATATTTGTTCTCAATAAATAGATATAAATTTGATTTGTATCTCATACACATATTCATCCCATGAATATCAATCAAAACTTTATACTATCTAATTCATTGTTATTCCCATAACAAAAACCGACAGTGGGACATCTAGAATAATTAATAATATTATTCAAGGACATTATATATAATAAACATGCAAATCATCATAATAATAAATTCTCATAAATAGTCAAAATACCATGTCCATACAATAGGCCTAGAGCACTATTACTAACAATCTCCCACTTGCGCTAGGCCCATTCATCAATGTATCTAATACTTCAGAACCTAGCATGACAATCATGCTTTGCTTCAGGGTAGAGGCTAATAATGGATCAACAACATTATTTCATCAGTTTGAACCCGTGATATCTTAACGTCACCTCTCTCAATGATTTCTCGAATGAGATGATAACGCTTAAGAATGTGTTTGGATCGCTGATGTGATCTAGGTTCCTTTGCTTGTGCAATAGCACCATTATTGTCACAATAAACATCAACAGGATTTGTAATGCTAGAACCACTTCAAGATCAATAATGAACTTCTTGATCCAAACTCGTCACGTGATCGATGCTACTATGTATTCAACTTCGCTTGTAGAATCGCACGTGCTTTGCTTTGAACTTTTCCAAATTAACCCGCACCACCATTTAAACAAAACACATATCCCGACCAAGGACGGAATCATCTTTGTCAGATTCAAGTCAGACCGTGTAACCACATTTACAACCGTATTATCTTCCAATCCGCCTCATACACCAAGAACATATATTTAGACCTTCTCGATACTTGGCAATGTTCTCGATACCGCCCGCGACTCTCACCGGATCTCGATCGGTATTCACTCGCAGTTTAAAGCATAAGATACATCCGTCTAAGGCACAAATACGGGCGTATATGATAGATCCTATCACGAGGCACAAGGAATCTTACTCATCCGCTCTCGTCATCTTGTTAGGACACCGAGATTTTCTAAGAGTAATACCATGCACATGGGCAAGCATCCTCTCTTGAATCTTGCATACCGAACCATTTAAGTACTTGCCTATGTGAAGCACTTCACTTGCACCAATCACCCTGGGATCTATCTCTATTGCATCTTTATCCCTGTGGATACAGTGCCTTCACCTAAGTCTTTCATCAGAAACACTTCCTAACCAAGACTTGACATTCAGAAGGTAGGATATCATTCCCAATGAGTAAATGTCATCAACATATAAGCACTTCAAAAATACAATCAGGTTCCCACCAATTTTCTTATAAACATAAGGCTCATCTTCACACAGCAAACCCCTTTAACCGATTCATCAAAACGAAGATTCCAACTCGAGAGGCTCTGGCTTCAAACCATAAATGGATCTTTGAAGCTAGATACTTTACCGTAATTTTAGGTCACATTAAAACCCTGCTGTGTCATGTACATTATCCTCAAGTAAGTTTCCATTAAGAAACGCAGTTTTAACATCCATTCAAATCTCATAATCATGATATGCAAAGAATGGCAATAAGAATTCTCGATAGATCAAGCATAGCTATAGGTGAAAAAGTTTCATCATGTTTATACCATGAGTTTGTTTGAAACCTTGCAACTAGCCTTGCTTTGTAGATACTGCCAGTCCATGCTTTAAAACCCATTTCAGACCTAATGGTCTAGATTCTCTTCAGTGGTAAATCAAGGTCCATACTGACATCATACACATTGAATTTCGCACTTCATGGCCTCTAACCATTTCTCGTAGTCTGATCCAACATAGCCTCTTGATAGGTAGTGGGTTCATTTTGATCCAATTAACAATAACATCATGGTTATCATCACAAGAAATCCATATCTCTCGGGGCTCAGCGACGATCCTATCAGATCTACATAAATTCTTGCGGCTATAGAGGTGTGGCCAACAATAGTTTGCTGACTATGAGTATCCACAAAAGTGGGCCTAATGTTATCTTGTGGTTCTTTAACTTCTTCGAAAGGTACCTTAATACTCCCACGGTTCCTTTAGAAATAAATTCCCTTTCTAAAGACACCATTCCGAGCAACAAACACTTCTTGCTCTCTACTGATCAGAAAGTAGTATCCCTGGGCCTCATTAAGATACCCCACAAAAGACATTTATCGACTTAGGTCTGAAATTTATTTGAAACTCGACGCTTTACATAAGCCTTCACAACCCCAAATCTTAAGAAAAGACAAACCGCCTTTACCGCACACATCTCATATGGTGTCTTTCAACCGCTCGATGGAACTCGATTTAGTGTGAACGTTGTACCGCTTCTGCAAGGCATAACCCCAAAGGTAAATGGAAGATCCTCGATGGACTCATCATAGATCGAACCATATCTAATAAAGTTCAATTCCTCCTCTCGACACACCATCTGATCGTGGTGTTCCAGGGGAGCACTGTGAAATGATTCCACAAGTTCTAAGATGATCATCAAATTTCGCTTCAAATATTCGCCACCTCAATCGTATCAAGTGCCTTGATTGTCTTGCTAAGTTGGTTTTGTACTTCATTTGGAAAGGATTTGAATATTTCAAATGATCTGGGATTATGTCTCATCAAGTAGACATAACCATATCCCCGCCGGGTCATCGCAAATGTAACAAAGTACTTGTAACCTCCTCTCTAGCATCTAAACTTAATGGTCCACATACATCTCTCGTGTATGAGATCCACACCATCGCCCTTTCAATCGTGTCTAGTAAAGGGATCCTTCTTTGTCATCTTACCCACAGACAAGATTCAAATGTATCATATGATTCAAAATCAAATGAATTCAAAAGTCCAACCTGATGGAGTTTTGAGATGCGTTTCTCATTTATAATGGCAAGGTGACAATGCTATGTTAAAGATAGGTTGGAATTTAAAACTATCGGACTTAAATTTTTAGTAGTTATGTTATACATGAGAATTGCTGATTTTTGATAGTTCTACCATAAAGACCATCATGTAAATAGGGCATTTGCATAACATGTCTTTGCTATGAAAATGGAGCAATTATTATTCTTAATAATAAAAGAAAAACCATCATTATTCAAACAAGAAATTAAATAATATTCCACATATTGTAGGAACATAATAGCAATTGTCCAAAACTAACAAAAGCTCCACTGCATAAAAAGGTTCACACCTTAAGGTCAAACAAAGCAAGAACTTTGCTCCATTGCCCACTCAGAGATCAACTTCGCCTTCAGCTTGTCTAAATTTTCGAGTCCCGTGATATTTGTACAAATGAGATCCACATCCAAGATCTAATACCCGTGGAACTAGAAGGAGAAAAATTTAACTCCAGATAACATAACCACCAAGAACTAGTCCTCACCAGCTCTCTTCTTCTTTAGATCCTCTAAATACAGCTTGCAGTTTCTCTTCCAATGAATTGTGTGTTCATTGCAAAAAGAAACAAAACACCCTCCTTTGGGGCTTTAGCCTGTCTGTGTTTAGGTTCGGGGTTGAGTATCGACTTTCCTTCGTCTCTTTCCTCGCTTCTCGTTTCAAGCCCTTTCACTTTTGAACCATCAACATGGCCAGCTTAGATTTAATATTCTACTCACGGCTTTAAGCATCGTATGCACTTCAGATAGATTTTTCCATTTCATTCATGTTATAGTTCATGAAAACTCACTTCCTAACTATCCTGGAAGTGAATTGATCAAATCGCTTCCAACCTCTCAATAATGAATCCAAGCCTATCAAGGTGCTCAATATAGCCTTCATTTTTAGAACATGAGCACTAACTCGAAGCACCCTTAGCCATTTTGCAAGAATGCAAGGTCTTGGTAGTTTCATACCTTTTCATTTCTTGCTTGTCACGGAACATTTCCTTAAGATCAAGATCATATCATAAGTTTCCATATTTTCCATCCTTCTCAAGTTCGAATCATGGTAGCTGAAGCATCATCAAGCATGCAACATCAATAGAGTCATTATGATGCTTCATAAGCATTCTTTCACTCTAGAACATTTTCAGCTGGTTCTTCGTGAGTAGGTTCATCCGTGACATAAAAGCTTCCTTCTCTTTGCTTGAGAACAATTCTCAAATTTCAAAACCAAATAAGGAAGTTATCCCAAGAAGTTTATCCTTCTCAAGGACTGATTAAAAAGGACATAGTAGAATTACTGTTGTTATTGTTGGCCATCTACAATGAATGCAAAGTTCGATAAGTATTTTGATTATATACTCACTAAATTAACAACCATCAAAAAATAATCATATTTAATCTAGTGAGCTAAGATCCATATTTTACTCAACTTTAAGTCGTAAATTTCGTAGCCGACACTTAAAATTAAGATATTGTAGGTAACCTTACCAATTACATCTCATGCAACTCCTTAGATATTTTTATGGGATTTTGACATCATATGTCTCTAAGATGTTTAAATCCCATCTAATGCCATTAGGCTCCAAACCGTTTTGATAACCTAATAAAGTTAAACCATTTTTAAACATATGCGGTAGCACCATTACTCATCTTGTCTCATTAATGTAACCTAATGTACTTCTACTTGGTAGAACCCATTAAGGTGATAAAAGGTTTGACAAGTGTTTAAATATGATGGTATGTTAACTTTAAATTTTTATGTGAGGATTCTGATTGATTTTAATTTTCAATTAATAGATCTCATCATACATCTAGTATCACATACTCATAACATCATGCATAGCATCTCATACATGCATATAATAAACGTGTCACACTATGGCTTTGAATCTGCATTGATCTCCATAAGCCAATATGAAGATCAACAAAGCCATTCCAGTAGTAATAAGAAATCCATTACGATGTCGATTTGACCACTAACTACGATAGACACCTAGCTCCTCCATCATCACGGTTGATCAGATGACTCAAATGGCTTGTATTGTCTCTATTTTATTACAACAATTAAATAAATACTACTAATAGTAAAATAAAAATTACAACAAAACAAAACGGCATGTGCTCTATTTAATACTACAACCCTTAAAACAATAATAACCCGCCAATCACATCAGTCAAAAGGCCATATCATGCACCATGTGAAGCAACACAACATGCAAAAATATATCATATTATCATATAGCATAAACAATTTGCATTAAAAAGAAATAAATTATAATAGGCGGTGTTTAAAACCAATTAAATTCATAAGGCGCTAATGTTGTAGTCAAGTACTTGGCTGCCCTTCGCTTAATCCCATTCGATTCTTAATTATATTAATCTAATCCTTTTAGGTTTTGATTCAATCAATTAATACCTTAACAAAACCTATTAATTATGTCGTTTGCACAAACCATAATATCACATATATTCAAAAACGCAAATCATGCCAGAATCATATACATCACATACATACGATCAAACATGGCATTATCGATTTTTATGAAAACACAAGTGGCTCGATACCATCATGGTTACGTAATATCCAATCTGATTGGAACATAAACGCAGCGGAATTTAAAAATTTTATCCCTTAACCCACCAAGGATCACATGTGTTTCATAAAAACCGAAGGAAGGGTAAACGAAACTTACCTCTTGTAGATCGATTCATTGCCTTTAAAGTCCGTGGTCTTTGCTTATCTTGGACCAAACACTACAAGAAAAAGGTCTTGGTCGACTTGCCATCACAATGTAAGACCCGAAATATCAATTGAATAAGGGCAAAATAGTAATTCATTACAAATTGTGATTTCAAGTAATTCTGGTGATGAAACTGATTTCACCGTTGAATCGCCTCGAAATCTTAGCTAGCACGTAGTAATTCGTCAATTTCAGAAAATGCATCTAGCTCAAGACGTTTCTTTCAAGGCATCGCTTTCTGGGAGCCAGAACGAATTCATGCGACGAAAGTCACATATAACCAAGATCATGTGCCATAAGTGGTATGAGAGAGAATAATGAAATGGATCGGTTTGTAGATAGCTTAATTTAATGTCAAAATGGGAAAAGAGGGACAAAATTGGTATTAATGGAATTGATTTAAATGATAATAAGACAAAACACTCAAATAGTGTGTTGTCTTCTTTAAAAGGGAAAAGGAGAAAAATGTGGGAAGGGGAAAAGGTTTTGCACAGAAGCTTCGATCTCATTTTTTGGAGAGAGGTCTTCTCTCTCTCTAGGTTTCTCGAACGATCCACCGCTCTACAGCCTTCGACAAGAAGGAGAACCGCTCGACGCTGCAGAGGGCTTCGCGGATACCTTACTTAGGAGTTTCTCAAACCCGAGAGGTAGGGCTTCTCCCTACTCTGTGTTTTATCTCCCATTTTAAGTGCTTTATGAATGTTTGAGTTGAATGAGGCCGTGAGGGGTCGTCTGATCGGTCCCAAAACTTGGGACCGAATTGATATAATTTTTGGAACCAAAATGGAGCAGCCCGTGACTACTCCACGACTGGTTTGGGTGTTAAATGGTGCTTTTGCATAATAAATCATGTATTGATTGGATGAGGCGTGAAATGGTCAGAAATGCTGGCGTTCAAAGTGAACCAAATGAACGGATGTGTGTCGGAACCGTAAACCCCAGTAATTTCACCGCTCCTAGTAATGTTATGACACGAAAAATGTATTTTTGTGTGAAATTGTGTTTGATCGAGTGATTCAAGTTGAATTGCTCGTGTTTGATAATTAGCCCAAGTGAGCTAATTTTATTGTATGAATTGATTAATTACATGACATGAGAGTGTGATTTGAATTATGCAAGTATATTCATGTTTATATATTTGCATGGGATTAGATCGGTATTGAACTGCATACATGTGCATTCCATATGACCGAACACCCTAGGACCAGGAGTGAGTGCATGAGATGGGTCTAGAGAAAAAGGTCTCTGGAGGGGTTGTCTAAACTATTTAATAACTCCAGGGTAGTCCAAACAAAATAAATAATATATCAATCAGTCTAGAGACTCACCCAATTGATATACATCGTGAGGGTAGTCCACACCAACAATATATCAATCGTCTGAGGCGCCCAAGTGATATATATAAGATCTAGAGGGTTGTCCACAAACAAACAAAAAAGAAATTCTCATACGAGGCTTAGGCGAGTGTGAGGGAGCCTGAGGACTCTGGATCCGAGAGCTGTTCATGGTGACATTCAAGTAGATCATGCACTCCGCTTGAATGTTTAATTTGGAACATTGCACTGCACTTAGGTGGTGAGTAGGCCACTTAGGGCGATTCCACTACTAAGCATTAGCTCACCCTGTCGAGGGATACATTTTGGCTGTGCACAGGAGCGTGTGCGTAGGGACTCGCCGTCCTAGACTAAGGACTAGAAGAAAGCTCTGTCAAGGGCTTTGATGATGCATACATGTATTAGAACTCGTTAAGTTTAATATATGTGTTGTGGCAAGAGTAAACATTTGAACTCTTAGAACTATTGGATATAGTTGGTATGTTTTATGGATATCAGAGTATGGGCCCAAGAGGCCGTTCATCCATATTTCAGGATTACTCGTGATTATATCAGACCGCTGGGGATAGGGTTTCATGCAGTGTTTTATCTGGGTAAAGCTCCCATACAAAGGAGACTCTACCCGATTTTCAAGTGGCGCTCTGCAACCCGACATCCACTTGTATTCCGCGGCCGACTGATAGTCAATCTTAATTCCCCCTGCCTGGGGCGCCACAAATAATGTAGGATTAATATGTTAAGATAGGTTACTATTCATATATGTTATCTATGCTAGTGTCAAGAAAAGTTTAAAACTACCTTGACATTTATATATGTCTAGGTTGTTTATCCGGTTGTCAAGGTTGGATTCAACATATGTTAAGATTGCTAAAACTTATGCTCAATATCAGCATTAAAATATGTCAAGATTGCTTATGAAAAATTTATTTTATTTTATTCTAATTCCTATTTTCTAATTGAAAATGATCTTGTTGTCAAACAAAAACTATTTCCAAAATATATTTTGTACCCATTTAACTACAACATTACAATAATAACAATTAAGTCCTAAAATAAAGAATATAAACTAATATTCAAGGAAAAGCTATTATACATGCATTGAAATATAAAAACAATTGAATAAATATTTTTCTAATTACTCTTCATTTTATTTATACAAGAAAAAACAACCCTAATTAAAAATACAAACATAATCATTGAAAAAATACAACTCAGTCTTCATAAGAGGTGGTCTCGAATTCTTGATCATTTTCTTCAAGAGGTGGTCTCTAATTGTTGAACATCTTCTTGCTATATGTCATATGGATCTAAGACAACATTGACAAAAATAATCAAAAAATAATAAAATAGTAATTTTCAATAAAGTACTTTTAATTAAAAGAATGCATCAAACATATAAATGTAATTTGTAAACATCATATGCCTAATCTTGAAGCACCTCCCTTTGAAAATATCCCAACATTGTCAGCACCTCCATTGAAAACCTATAATAGAAAAAAACAAATCATATTAACAAAAGGAAAGCTCAAACATGTTAATGATACATCTACACCTTTACATTTAAATGCTATACCCAATACTTCATTATCTATCAAAATCGCTTCATCACGATAAGTATAAACTAAACAACTACATCATGGTTTAATTCTTACCTTATCAATTTATGCATCAAAGAGACAATAGAAAGTTATTTAATAAATTATTTTCATCAAATATTTCATGATCCTAAATTTGGCAGAAAACAAGACTCTACAAAAACACGCATTTGTTTCTTACTTGTAAATAAATTATTTTTGGCCTCTAAATGAAATTCCGAGATTGAGTTCAAGAAGTCTCAAATGCTATATAATTGTAGGAAAATTTTAAAACAAAATTAAGAATAAACATAACCAAAATTTAACTATAGAAAGAAAGCAAATCAGCAAGCTGATAACAAAATATATATATTTTTAATTTCTAATCATACGGCCGCATCACAACCATCACTAATACATTTCTTTCTTTATATTGATCTACATTGTTTCTCCACTCACATATCTCATAAACCTTCATAGAGAAGGCCACATAAATATTCACATATTAATATTTTTTTATAATTCCACATTCATAATTTTCCATTGTGGCTACTTTGTTATGTAATGGAAGCTTATTTCATTGTTTTTTACTCAATCACCAAAATCACAACAAATCGCAGTGATTCTCTGCTACACAACCACTTCAAATTTTAGAATTTCAAGAATCAACAAATAAATAACATTTTCATATTTATTTATTCAAATGCAACAAATAAGTTAGAACTTACCTTTATGAAGCACTCAAGTCTAATGATAAAGTAGCATAAAGTAATCCCGTGTTTTCTAAATGATACGCAAATGATACTAAGTGGGCTATTGTAAGTTTTGAATGATATGCCTGTGATTAGTCAAGGAAGTTGATCGTGTGAAGGTTGAAGCCCGTCTTTTTTAATCTCTTCCTAATACATCTGACCATCCTAAAAAAACAAAAAAAAAACAAAATTTCCTTTGGGGTTAGTAACAATATTTTACCATGCCATGCCTCCAAATCAAAGATCCATTTGCCCCTCCTCAGATCTCCCTCCATCTCAAGCATCTCTTCAAGAAAACATCTTTCACCGGGTTAAAGAAAATGTCCATTTTCTCCAATAAAATGTGTTGAAAAAAATTCAAAATAGTTGTTTGATCTTTTCTAATAACAAGAATGAATATCCTTCCTAACCACAGTTGAATCCCCCAACCAACTTTCTCTTCCTAACAGGTATGGCAAAATATCTAAGGGCGGGTGAAAGAAAAAAAATGAAAGAAAGAGATAGAGAGAGGGCGATGAAGGGAAAATAGAGAGAGGCAATATTGATCACCATCAGTGTTGTTGGGAACAAATATCAATGTTGTTTAGCTTCTCGAATAATGAGACAAGACAACAAGGTCAAACAATGGCAAA
This sequence comes from Tetrastigma voinierianum, assembly GCA_016808115.1. Classification (NCBI taxonomy): domain Eukaryota; kingdom Viridiplantae; phylum Streptophyta; class Magnoliopsida; order Vitales; family Vitaceae; genus Tetrastigma; species Tetrastigma voinierianum. Next base: position 945,634 of record JAEQBH010000709.1, on the reverse strand, counting down.
TATAAACGCTTGTCCGACAAATGGCAGATATGAAACGACTCATGGAAATGACTAGCGTGGTCCATAAACAATATAAACATCAAAGATCGTCGATGCGCAAGAATGGCGACAATGGTGTCATTGCTAGCCAAGAATGACTTGTGGCTGATCATATTGCTAGAGATGGGTGAGGGTGTTGAGAGAGAATGGGGAAAGAAAGAATGGGGAAGAAGAAAAGAAGGGTAAGCGGCGACCCTAGCAAGTGCGAGAAAATCTATTCCTTAGGGTTTTTAAATCGAACAATGAGGATGAGATTTGAAAATGAATGGTCTTGATTTCACCACCTCAAAATTTAAATTCTTATTTTCTAAATCAACTTTTTTTTCTCTCTCAATTTTTTATCTAGATAAGGGAAGGCTAAAAATATTTTTTATTCACTAATATTAATATAAATAATTAAAATATTTTTATTCACTTATATTAATAAAATAAAATATTTAAATACTATCAAATAATTGTTACAATTTTCCAATAAACTAGTTTTTATTAATTGGATATAAATAAAATCATTCCTTATAAACTTTTTTTTCTCATTGATATAAATTAGTGAATCAAACAATAATTTATTTCATTATTGTCTTTTATATAGACTAAAAAAATTTACTTAGTTTTATTAAAATTCCATTAACTTCGTTTTGTGAAAATAGAGGATGATCACCCCAATTTACAATACTTAGTTTGTAAATTAGATTTACACATATCAAAAATTGTTTTTTTTATTGTTTTTTTTTTTTTTATTAACTACATTGAGACATGCACATAAAAATTATATGTCAATGTTCTATCAAATAAGTCATGGAAGAATTCAACAAATTTTATATATGTCATTATTAGTATACACAAGTTATATATGTCATAATTGTTCATTTGAATAGACAATCTTGACATATATTACCCTTAAGTCAAGATAATATATGTCAACAATGACCATTTTTCTTGTAGTGAAAGGTGTTGTCTTTCTGAAAAGCGACCACCCTCTACAAGTATCCACGAACAAATAATGAATCCATCTTGTCAATGTTAGTTCGTGCTCGTCTTCAAACGAAATTGCAGGTCTCTGCTTAAGTTGTTCTTAGAGTAAAAGACAACCACTACAAAAAATATATATATATGTCTCACATATATATATCTATAAGTCTCGTTAGGGTTTTTGTCAAAAAAAACGAATTTTTTATTATATATTTAAAACTCTTTAAATAATAACAATTTAAATTCAAATCCTTATCAGATAATGAAACCACTTGCAAAGCACCCATATTTAACCTAATATCAATAATCAATCCAACTATTATTGATGTTATTCATCTGTTTATACAATAATATAAAACCCTTTCATTACTATCCTCAACTATCCGATTATATGAACATCTATATTGATTATGCTCAACTTTCTTAATACAGATAATCAATCTATCATAATAAACACTTCATATTATTAGATAATAGAAACTTAAAGATATACATCCATCCAACTTTATCGATAAGGAAACGAATTTATATTATTATATATTTAAACTCTTTAAATAATAACAATTTAAATTCAAATCCTTAATGCGATAAGGGAAACGAATTTATATAATTATATATTTAAAACTCCTTTTATTAAAAAAAACCCTTACGTATTATTTCCTTATCCAATAACAAATATAACAAATTAATTATTTGTTGCAATTTAAATCACGAATTTAAACTTTCTCAAAATTAAATTCGAATTCTAAATAACAACTAATTGCGTTATTTGGAATTTAAAATAATCTCATCATTTTAAATTTACTATAGAGAGGAAAACCATAACTCATATTATTTTGTTTCCAATGTGCAACCCTATAGGTTTAATTAACACTGCAGCAGCCTAAATCACATTTTGATCCTACAAGTCATAAGACTCCTAGCAAGACATTATGATCACCTGCTAAATGAAAAGCCTAAGTGATCCGAGACAACCTTTATTATAGCTAATGACATAACTTTGTCTCATGATATCTTTGATAGAATATAAGGCATGGACAAAGTCAACCTTATATCGCTCTATCTTGATTACCTGAACTAATTAGACTGACTAAAGAAATGACATTGATCTCCATCAATTCATTTGAGCACGACTCATGCATTTCTTGGCCTCAATTGTCGAGGGACCTGTAGATATCTCTTATAATAAGAGGGACAAATTCCATCTTAATCGCTGCCATATCTCAGCCTACATAATTCTTATTATGTTCAAGTATAACCTTATAGTCATCTCTGACATTAAAGACAACGTTTGATTATATCAAAAACACAATATTCTTATGTTGAGAACTGGTAGCGATCTCAAGTCAAAGGATTTAATGATACAACTATTAGAGATTAACTTACACTTTGATCCATGTATTAATCTCAAGATTCGTCCGTCCAATATTTGTTCTCAAATAAATAGATATAAATTTGATTTGTATTCATAGCCACATATTCATCCCATGAATATCAATCAAACTTTATACTTCATCTTAATTCATTGTTATTCCCATAACAATAATCGATTAGGGACATTTAGGAATAATTAATAATATTATTCAAGGACATTATATATAATAAACATGCAAATCATCATAATAATAAATTCTCATAAATAGTCAAAATACTACGTCCATACACAGGTCAGAGCATTCACATGAAACACCATTCCACTCGCAAACTAGCTTTTCAGTCTTGAAGTCGCATAAGGGTTTTTTTCCATAGAGACAGGAAAAACATATTTCGAACGATGACAATTGTCACACCGACTTATCTTCAATCGCTTTAGTTTGGAAAAGGAATCTTCTAGAAGTTTGTTGTGCCACAACGCTTTCACATTACTTAAAAGATCTATTGACAAGAACTCCAAGCTAGGGAATGACACCTATGCAATAGATGATACCCTTCATAAGAATATACATTTGCTGGCCAACTATACACATATGAGTAGAGAATGAGAGCTAAAATGTGAATATGATAATATGCAAAGTACAAAATTGAATCATTTGGAGGAAAAGAGAAAAAACAAACTCTTATCTTTTATCTTTTCAAAAAAGGTAATATAATAAGAGGAAATTAATTTTTTTTTTAAGTTTTTCCCTTCTCTTTCAAATTTGATGAAAATTTTCAGAAAATATGTAAAAATGACATCAATTCAAATAAATTGGACCCCTTAGTAGTGTAATAGGTTTTGATGCAATATGATTAAAAAATAAATTGGATCCTTGGTGCACAGAAATTCAAATCAAACTTCATTAGTTTTTGTTTTCTTTTCGTTATATTCTAAACAAACATATAATAATTAGTTTAATTTGGAATGAAATTCAATTAAATAACATCATTCTTTGTGCTATCTATTATAAGGAAAGCGTTTGACTCTTATATTTATTAATTAACATTATTATATAAAAATTCAAAGTAATTTATTCTTATCATTTGTCAATAGGCTAATTCTACAAGTAATTAGTTTTTGTTTCTATTATTATCATACACAATTGTTATATTTCTTGCACCTCCAAAAATCTAATTGTAATTAATGGTGTATTATTTTTGTCCATATTCACACCAATTTAGCAATATAATATAAGTTTACTTCAAATTACTTTAAATTCCTTTGATATTAAAGTTTATGATTAAAACAATATCACATTACAAGTTTTAAAAGGAAAATAATACTGAGACTTGTACCTTTTTAGCCAAAATAAGCGACTACTAAATATTGTCATCAAGATCCTCTTCCAAACCTATTTCTTCAAAAAGTATCTCCACTTTATCACAATTGCGCATTTCCAGTTCCTTCAAAAGTGGCCATGTTGATGTAAACCTTCCCAAGCAAAATGTTTAGTGTTGGGACAATGTAATGAATTTGAAAGAGGTTAGTTTAGGGAATGAGAATGAAGACATTGCTTCATCTTCATCGTCATTGGATATCCTTATAGAAAAAATTCCTTGATTGAGTGGTTGCAATACCCTCTGTTTCTTTCCCATTTATCCCTTTCAAATCAAAAATCTCCTCTAAAGCATCATAATTCTTTATTTCCAGAATTTGCAAACTTTGTAACCCTTTAAAAATATTGGATGGAAAAAGGTTCAACAATTTGTCACACAAACTTATCTTCAATTGCTTTAGATTGGAAAAGGAATCTTCTAGATGTTCATTGTGCCACAATGCTTTCACATTACTTAAACATTCTATTGTCAAGAACTCCAAGCTAGGGAATGACACCTATGCAATAGATGATACCCTTTGGTTAGTAAACAAATTCAAACCCATAACATATTGTAGCAATCAATACGTGGAAATATCACCATCACCCACCAAACTCCGCAGGCGGAAACAATGACTCCCACTTCACGCTTCCAAACGGTGGTAGCGCTCAACCGCAAACATGAGCAACACCTCTCATTCCATCTGGCGTTCATCGTGTAGATGTTTTCAAATTATTCTAAGGCGTTTCTCCCAAATATAAGATCTTCTCACTTTAATGCTTTGGAACGTGATGGGCTTGCAATGGTAGATCATGACATTCTTGTGTACATCAACTTCCACGGGTGGCATCAAGAACTCCGTTATAATCACGCCCTATCTTCGTGGAATAAATTCCATGATTCGACCACTTAAATGTCAAGGCAGAATCGCTTCAGTACTCCATATCTTTAGATAACACTGAAGCTTCTGAAGTGAGCAAGACTTTCACCCCTTTGTGATCATTCCATCACGAGGAATTCTATTTCTTCTTAAATCAAGTTTCAGATATCATCTAAGATCACTTACTTTTCCAATTTCTTAATATCTCTCACTGAGTCAAGCATATCTCATCCGTTTCAAATTTGAACCAAATCGACTCAGAATCTTCCCGAATTTATATGTCGAAGCTTGGGTAATGTCTAATACAATTCATCACCTTGTGAAAGAGCTTTCTATTCCTCCATTGTTTGGCTACTTTGTTTCCTTGACAAGAGGGGTTTTGCCTGACTCGCCATTCCCCAATACACCAATCATAAAGATAGTTTGCTAGACCATGAGGTTTCTTATACTATCACTCTAAAGCCTCATAGTCTGAAAAGAAAAGAGCCATGAAAGTTAGAATGTATAGGATGCGAAATGATAAATATCGCTACCAAAGTCACGAGCCCCATTGATTTTAGCAAAGATCCCCTCTTACTCGTGATACTTAGACCTCAAGTGAATTTGAAATAGAAGTAGTTTCTGCTTGCTTTCTTTCATCTTCGTTTGAAACTATCTGCTTTTGGATGATCACTTCTCGCATACGTCACCCACTCCTGAACATGAGGATAGATTTCATCCCTTGCTCAAGAAGGTATCCACATCGACCAGAGCTCTCTCCCTCGCATGATCGGCACTTGATTTGTTGGTTGACATCCGTGAATGTTGCAAATAGAAGGTGAGATGAGGCAATCAGAATTTAGAAATAAAATTTTGATGGTTATACTTTTTAAAATTTTGGGAAAATAATAATAGTGTGATTAATGTTTTAAAAATCAGAGCCACTGATTATTTAACAGGGGAACCTGCTCACAGTTCTCCAAACATCCATGCTAGAAGCCCGTGATTATGGTGGCAACCTACTCGAGCCTGCTTGATCTTTATTAAAAAAGAAATTATCCTTCCCCGAGTTCTACATTTAAAGAGAATTGATAAAAAAAAAATCTCCCACATCCCTGGAGTCCTACAACCTACTAGGCTATTAATCGTGTCATACCATCCCAATTCAATCACCTGACTCTTTGAGCTTTTGTCCCCGGCCAAGCATTTAAAGCACTACTGGGCAATTATTGATGCCACACCATCCCAATTCAATGACCATTCTGACTCTTTGAGCACCATTATGACTCTCACAGCTTTTGTCTCAACCCAGTATTTAAAGCCCTAGATAAATCTTGTTGGAGATTTTTCTTGTGAGGCAAAAATAAATCACATGTTTTGAGTCAGTCAAATTCGATGTCACAACCCTTTTTGCACAAGTTGGTGGATTAAGCTATGTTATACAACTTATCATATTCAGTTAAATCTAATTTTGAAGTAAATATTTTGCAGATCAAGGGTCAATATTCACTGTGTGATGGATAAGAAAAAGTAGAGAATACTATTGGGAAATATCGAGCATATCAAATTTGGAAGATTGGATCTTATTTGGTGAGATTTATATGGGATAAAGATATAGTATGAAATCATGATCTTCTAGCTAGCTTATTCAGACAGATTAGGAATAAATATGAGGTAATATAATATTAAGAGAAGATCTCCTAGAGACTGTTAAATAGAGGAGAGGTCACTAATACAAGTAGAAGTTTTGACACACGGAGGAGATTGGTTTTAAGAAGCTGTTGATGACGTGGAGAAGCTAATACAACTACTGCTCTTATTCATGACAATGAGTGTCACACCCCCAATCCCCGCTTAGGCGGATGAAGGGGGCGCGAAACTATACTGGGACTCTTTACTTGCTTTTTCAGACATTGGTGGGCCCAAGTCTTATAACTAAATCAAAATATCATATACAAAGATACAAAATAAAACTACCATCATAGTGCTGTTTACAGTGTCAATACATACAAATTCCTCATTTACATATACATATACAAAAACTGTAGAGCATTTGATATTTCAAGTATAATCGAAAGAAAACCAATTGTATGGACTCCTACTAGTTTGTCAGCTCCAAGACATGCGTAAGATCGCTGACGTCCCTCCCTATACCTAATCGAATTAAAAAACTCGTGCTAAGTTTTAATCATTTAGTGGGAAACATATGACTTATACGTATACACATGCATTAATACTCTTTTATAGTAAGCATATATCAGAATTTTTCATGAATTCATATAATAAACTTATACACATACTTGTACTTATAGAAGACTTACACTTGTTCAGTTCTCCCATAGGAGTTACAGAGCATATACTTGTATGGAGGTACCCGTAGGTACTACAGAGCTTATACTTGTACAAAGGTACCCGTAGGTACATTCAAAGCAGAAGAATGTACATTACTTTACTCTTATTCATTATTTAGACTCTTATCATTTAACTATTTGTTTACCTAAACCAGTAATAAGAAATGAGTAGGACACAACCTAAATAAGCACCGAAGGTACCTAAGATATACTAAGGTGCCATAGCAAAAGAGGGAGTGTCGGCACCACTAGAGAGAGTGTCGTCAGCACTAATTAGAGAGTAATCATACTAAATGTGTCAAGCACTACCAGAGTGTCGTCGACTAATCGAGAGCACCTAAGTACTATAAGTGCTTGCTCACGAACAAGGTGTCAGGTCATCTTAACATCCAAAGCCTTATACCCTACAATTATATGTGTTCAGAACTTACTATCTTATCATAGCATTAAGCTACAAATACTACCGGTGCTTATCAGTACAAGTATGCTAATTTAGTTTCATACTTATTCAACCTCGTTAGTCATTTATTGTGGTTCCTATACTATCGGTGTACGAGAATTTAGCTTCTAACAATGCAAGGGTACAAAAATCGTGGCTGTTACACTCCAGATCGGTACCACTTTGATTGTACTAGTACCGTGCCTTTATCGTGAATGGGTATCAGTACCACATTGACCGATACCGCAGATCACTTTGCCTCCGTCGAATGGGTACTGCATTCACTTCTCTGTATTGATACCAATGTGCGAGTTCTGCCTATAAATGGCAGATTTTGCCATTTCTCACCCACAAAAACTCAAATTACTTCATCCAAACTCATGTATCTCATAATCCACCATGGAATCCTACCAAAACCACTCCAATAATGGGTTAGAATCAATAAAACCTCTTTTCCTGTTGTGGCTTTTCCAAAAATCAAAACCACAAAAAGGGAAAGTTAGGGTTTTGTTTCTTACCTTAACCTCTTCAAATCTTCACTTCTAAGTTGCTTGATCACAATGGAGCAAGAAAATGGGAAGAAACCCCACCAAAACTTTATCTTCTTCAATCCCTAGCTCTTCTCCCTCTTTCTCCTCTCTTTCTCTCCAAAAAATGGGATTTTCTCAAGAATGAGCTTTCTAGACCAAAATTTGGTCTTTAAACCCCATTTAAGTGTAAGGCCATGTTTGGCCTTCTACACTTAGTCTCATTTCTCATTTGTGGCATTGAAGTCTCCTATCACTCCCATTTAAAATACCACTTAACATTTAAATCACTTTAGCATTTAAGCTCATTTTCATTTAACCCTTAGGTCCTTATTTCACAAATTCCAAATTTGCCCCTTTTTCACTTAGGTTAATTTTCGGGTTTCAATATTTTCTCACTTAGCAAAATAATAATTGTGAAAATTTTCAAAATGCACTTATAATATACCCTAATTATGTTTGAAAACGACTAGGTGTATTTTCCTTGTGGTGTTACAAATGAGCAAAGGTTGGAGCAATTTATCGAATGAGTGATCAAGGCTGTATGAGTCCAGATGTCATTGTGTGGTGAAATAAGGGGAGCTTATTTCTATGTTTCACTATGAGAGAATTAGGTGAAAGAGGATGGAAGAAAGGGGGAGCCTTGTCTCACCTAATCCTAACTTGTAACCTGATATATATCAAATCCTTATATCTGTGCTTAAATTCCATGGAAGTGTTTTTTTCGAACCGTGTACCGCAATCGCCTGTCTCCTGTGTGTATGGTGGTTTTTTTCTTACATCTATAGCAATTTTATTTTCGTGATTAATCATATATATATATATATATATATAAATACATCACTTAATGTCATCAATTAGTAGATCACTGTCAAAACAAACAGTTTTTTTTCTCTTTCAATTGGTATCAGAGCAAGTCACTCTAAGATAGTGAGTGAGATCCATGGATTATTTAATTGTTTGTCTCAAAGTGTTGTCAGGTAGTGAAGAATCTGAACAAGTAAATGAAAGGTACCTTCCCTTAATACACGAATATGATTTATGTCCCTAACCTCTTCAATGTTTCTCATAAAATAAACAAAAATTAGGGATCTAATCTTGATGCAAAGAACATATACTTGAGGATCCAGTGCATGAAATGTGAAAGGTATGGACATATTCAACCTGAATGTGTTAATATGTGGAGTGATGATGAGTTTGAAGAATGCAATGAGAGAGAGGACTTATGCAATGAATCGGTGGCACTAATTAATCTTCTTGCAGTAAAGCAATGCTGCAATGATTTGAAAATTTATGCGCCTAGTGCACCAATTGATCCATCAACATGTGAGTCGAGTGCCATAGGTCCATCAAATGTTGCAACAATTGATGCGATAAGGGATGATGATGAAGAAGTTTTCGACGAAGCAATGACCCACTCCTAAGAAATCATGTATGAGAAGTTGGTGGACACTGTCAACAAGAACATAAGGCCACTAAAACAAATCTCTCAACTATGTAAAGAGAAAAATGAGTTAGTCAAATAAGTCAATGTGTTAAAGAATGAAAATGAGGAGTCTTTGAACGAATTGTAACAAATTAAGAAAAAAATGCGGATGATGAATTCTGATACCACAATCATAGATCTGATTTTGATAATGGGGAGAATAATAAAAGCCACGAAAATGTAGGCTTCAAGGATGAAAGCTAAGAAATTAGACCTCCTACCCACAATAATGCTACACTAACAAGCAGAAATTACTATCACAAATGTGGTAGGAAGAATCATTCATCAAGGAGACAAAGACTCGGATGATACTACAACCAGAAGTTAGGACGTATTTGGAGGGAATGTTCACACTTCTTGATGCACTAGAAGGTGAGACAATGGGAGCAACACCCTAAAACAAAGCCGATCTGGGTGGTAAAAAGAGACGGAAGGTGTTTGGTGACCTGTACATCACTCAAGGTGAATGTTGAGCAAAAATGGTACTTTGATGGTGGAAGCTCTAGGAACATGACAGGTAATAAAGAATTTATGACCAATCTACAACCTTGCAATCTAGAGTATGTGACATTCGGTGATGATGCTAAAGGTACTATGATTGCTAATGGCCTCCTAAAAGTTCCATGTATGCCTAAATTAGAAAATGTTCTTCTTGTGAATGGGCTACAGGTCAATCTTAAGCATTAGTTAATTGTGTGATCATAATTTTTTTGTCGAATTTTTTAAAGACAAATGTTCAACCATTGACAATACTAACACATGTGTTATGGAAGGAACAGACAATTGATATATGCTAACCTGTTCAGGAACTTGTTGCACCACCTTGTTAGACAACTAAGATATTTAGTATAGAAGACTCAACCACATCAATCACTAGAACCTTAGTGACACTATTACAACTGATGTCGTTCTAGGAATTCCAAAGATAAAGACTGGTCTTCAAAAGGTGTGTGACCCATGTCAAATTAGGAAACAAATCTAGATGTCTCACAAGATAATGCAACATCTTTCTACCACAAGGGTCCTAGAACTCCTTCACATGGACCTAATGGGACCAATGCAAGTTGAAAGTATAGGAGGTACAAGGTATGTGTTTGTATGTATCGATGACTGCTCAATATTCTCATGGGTAAGCTTTCTTAGAGAGAAATCCAACATGTTTAATGCCTTTAAGATATTGTTTCTAAGGTTGATGCATAAAAAGAACAGACAACTCAAGAAGGTTATTAGGATAAGGAGTGATCATGGGAAGGAGTTTGAAAACTATTTGTTCACTAAGTTATACAATAAACACTATATAAACCATGGATTCTCTGCTCTTGATAGACCTCAACAAAATGGGGTGGAAGAAGGGAAGAACTTAGCACTTCAAGAATTAGCTCGGGTTATGCTCAAATCAAAAAATGTTCCAGCAAAGTTTTGGGCCAAAGCCTTGAACACAACATGTTATATTTTTAGCATGGGCTACCTTCGCCCAGGAACAACTATGACACCTTATGAAATCTAGAAAGGTAAGAAACTCAACCTAAAGTACTTTCATGAGTTTGGTAGTACCTGTTTTATCCTCAATGTCAGGGAAAAAGGATGTAAATCGATGAAGGCATTTTTTTAGGATATTCCCTAAAAAGTCGAGCCTACAAAGTCTAGAACAAAAGGACTAACTCGGTCATGGAATCCATTAATGTGGTGGTTGATGATCAAGGATCAAAATCTACTCCAACAAGGTCAGACGATTCAGATGTTGACTTCCTCATATTCAACTGGTATAACAAATACAAGCTCCCATACAGTAATGAGACTATTCAAAATGATAGTGTCTCAACAGATGATGCATCACCTAGTAGCAGCAACAGCCCTGTCGTAGAAGGTGATCCACCATTTGGTGACTCATACCACCAACAATGAGATATTGAGACTGATATGACCATTGATATCTTAAGTTGTGTGCCTTCCAAATGAGTTCAGAAGAACCATTCAGCCTCTAACATTATTGAAGATTCTAAAGCTGGTGTTCATACATGTTAACCAATTTTCAGACACAACTACCAAGGACTAAACTAAAGTCCCTAGCAACAACACCAAAAACTTGTTAAGACCAAATGATGTATATATGAAAATATGGCTAAGGGAGTGAATGTGGTAAATACTAAAAAACTGGTTAGAAACAAAAGTAAGTGTACTAAAATCAAATGAAAGTATTACTAACACTCAACCCCCTTTCCGCAAGTGCACCTGATCATACAAATAATAAAAGTGGACTCTAAAAGTCCCATATCACCACAAGGATTGTGAGGTTCCTTCTAATATGAATTTCATCACCCCGACATAAGGGCTCACTATTTAGGTGGACTAAATAGGATGGAATAAAAATCAATTCAATTGAAATAAAAACTGATTTAAAACTAATCCTAAAATCTACCAAATAAAAACCTACTTAATTCTAAAAGGAGTGAAGAAAGGCACTAGGGATGGGGATAATTATTTACAAAATAGTTTTACTTTCTTGAAAGGCCAACATTTGTGAGTCAATGTTGATTTTCGAGGAGAAATGTAGTATAGCTTGGATTTCTCCATACACCATACATTTCACTAATTAGAGATCCATGTTCCTTTCAAATACATGAGTCTAATTAGGTACTTGTAAAATATGACCCTCTTTAAGATTTGATTTTTTTTATTTTCCAATACTTCACAACCATTTCTTAGGACTGAAGAATTCTTGCCCCCATAGACAAGATTATGCAAGCCTTCTCCAATCTAATTGGCATCTCGTCCTTTAAATATAATAAAATTTTCTATCTCCCTGATTAGATCATTGCTAACACAAGATCAAGATCATTATATCAATTTGAGGTGAGACCTCTAAACATTAAATCGCGATACACACTCCACTAATCCCTCACACCATGAGTAAATTAGTGATCTATCAAAGTACCTTGTAGTTCATTAGTTCCATAATATTAGTCTAACATACCCTAAGTTACCGCGCTCTACTCTCGCAATCTCCATCTCTCGTAAGGTTACCTGTAGGGTCTCCTCGAAATCAAAGGAAAGATACTCTTTTCTAGGTATAGTTGCATTAATATTCAAACACTTAATTATATGAATGCTATCTCATTTATATAAATTTATTCAAACCAACAAAAATAACCGAGAATCTTCAAATCAATGTTCAACAATTAACTCCCCACCCCTGTAGGGTGTTTAATGTTCCATTACCGGATTCTAAATTCATCACCAATCAAACAAAAGTAAGAAAATGTGAAGAAATAAATTAAGCAGATAAGGAGTTAGAGAAAAATCCAGATTTTAGCTTCAATATTTGTCTCCAATGCATGAAATATGAATCTCTATACAACACCTAATCTCTTCACAGAAATGTAAAATAGTCTACTTCCAAGATCTATTAAAAATCAAAATCTGGAGCAAAACTAAGAAAAATGGGTAGTTTCGAGAGAGAAACTCCATGAGAGGTGTTCTCCCACCTCCTTGTTGCCCTAAAAACCTAAAATTGAGTATCTATAGTCCTTGGATGAAATGGACTTGAAAACAAGCCAAAACAATCCATTTTCGGCCTTTTTTTGGTTTTTTCCAGCGTTTTTGTAGCAACACAGTTTTTTTCGGTTGCGACATAGTTTTCTTGTTGCGACATAGTTTTTCTATCGCGACGTAGTTTTCTATCACTACTAGAAAATCCTGAAATAGCTACTAAATAAAGCATTATCAAGCCACTGTGAGCTATTTCTTAACTACTACACAACTACTAAATAGCTTCTAGTATAACAGGTGTTAGGCTTAGCTACTAAATAGCTACTATGTAGTAGCAAAAAGTGGTTTCACCAATGTTAGCTACTAATAGTAGTAGCAAAATAGTAGCTAAATACTAACTTCTACAATTATCAAAAATGATGACATGGCTCAATTGTATAAGAGATCCCAATATTCTACAAGTTTCAGCGCATATTCCCACCTAGCTTTGACTGATGGAGCATTTCCAACTGTACACTTGCTCATATGAAGCTGACTTGTCACAAGGCAATACTCCGTGATGGTCCTTCGAAAGGTAATTTTGTTACCATGATTACTACTTTTCACTTATGCAAATGACCAATCGAGACATATAATGTAGGTACCTTCATAAGCTAAAAAATAAGGCACGTGTTGAAGGTCCAATATGCAATGCCTATTTAGTTGAAGAAGCTTCATTATTTTGTTCATACTATTTTGAGGGAGCATGTATATCACAAGGCAACAAGGGTGCCGCGAAATAATGATAAGCTCAGGGGGAGAATCGGATGAAATGAGAGACATTGTCTATTTTCAAATATCCCAGACGAGTACTGGACAGCCACATCGAGGCAACTATCAATGGAAGAGTTCTCATGTCACATGCCTATATATTGTTGAATTGCTCGTATGGATCCTTCTATATTAAGTAAGTATTCGTTGATTGTATAATGTTTGTAATCAACTTTCGTAATTTTTATGTAGTTATCTATAATATGACTATGTAAATTATTTGGTTTATAAGGATTTATACTCATGAGCTAAGTGCAAAGTCGAGTGGACATAACTCGATACCGAAATAGATACACACCAGAAAAGGAATTCGCCTCCCGGGTTCAATGGTATATATGTAAGTGTAATGGTAAGATGCCATTGAAAAATTACTCATCAAATATATATATATATATATACCCATTCTTATATTAACTATATTCACTATGTTTTATATAGGAACAATCTTTCAAATAATATCATGAACACATAACTCAAGTTGATCTTTAAGCAACCACCCTTTGAGGACTATAAGAACATATCCAGTAAGTATTTTCAGAATGTATATAAATCGACTAAATGGGGCATGGAACCGTAAGAGGCACAATGAATAGTGGTGTCTGCATCAAAGGGTCTAACTATAGTGATCATCATGAGAATGACTACTATGGTCACTTCGTGAGTTGTAGAGTTGAACATCCCTGTCAGCGCTGTTTAACCCGTATTGTTCAAGTGTGAATGGTTTGATCCAACACTGAATATCGGGACAAGGGTTCATCCTAAATATAACATTGTAGAGGTAAACCACCAACGTAGATTTAACAAGTATGAACCTTTTGTTTTGGCTCAACAAGCGACTCAGGTGTATTATTGTCCATATCCTAGCTTGAGATGCGATAGAGTCAATTGGTGGGTTGTTAATAAAATAAAAGCTGGCTATTGTGGAAATTCCTCAATCATTTGAATACCCATCCACCACCTCGGGGTTCAACCATTCTAAGAGGACGCTATGAAATTCATGCAATAGAGGTTGTCTCCGATGAACCAATGTCCTCGTCGATCCGGATGGAGTAGTGGGTCACAAATCTCGATTCGGAGTCTAAACCGAAACACTTAATTCGAGTCGATCCGATCTCGTAATAACCGATGATAATGATAATGATTAGTGGGTGATTTTGATCACGCGCTCATAATTTTTCACATATGTTTTATTTATTTATTTATTTCATAAACTCGTACTAACATGTTTATATATTCTAACGTTGCATATGCGAGGTCGAGGGTCAAATGAAGGGGGAGGTCGAGGTAGAGAAGGGCGGACGTCACGGGGGTACACTATCCCATGCAGTCTAGCTAGTACCACTCCACTAGAGGAATTGCATACCTCCATACGGCCATCTACGGAATCATTCGTGCATTCGACTGCGTCGACACAAGTTGCGACCACGCCTTCACTACTAGTTGGGTCTACACCATCGACCATGTCTAAATCCTCGTGGACTTCAAAGATCCGTAAGACTCCGCTGATTGTGGATAATGGGAGGTAAATGAACATAATATATTGAAATATTTTAGATTATTGTTCTTAAATTTTTTTTTTTTATGTGTGAAAATTGATATTTGCATGCTTTTAGGTTTGTCGAGTCTTACCGATGTGCGTCTCGCATCACCTCCATTTTCAAGGAGCGGGTTGACATTGAAGGGTATAAATGGAGCACCATCACAAAAAGAGAAGGTACTCCATATCACAGAGTCCGCATTCACCACTTATAGCCTTATATAAAATGTGTACACATAAATGAATATATGAAGTGTTGTGTTTATCGTTGATATGTTGTCGGGATTAGTTGATGAGTATTATATAAGTGTCTTATTATATTGCCAAGTACTTATGTTTGTTTTATTAGGTTGATTATTGCCTATAGAGAGAGGAAACTCATTTTAAATTTCCTTAGAAATATCATTATTAATTATTTTAACATTTATTCTCGCACTTATATGAGTAACTGTCAACTTTCTTTATAGAAATATTTCTCATGGGATGTTGTTGACTGGATTCATTTGATGTGTATTACTAAATTCTATGACGTCATCACCAAGCAGACTATTGTTCAATCCCCCGGCAATGGCGCCTAAATAAACTTGTTGACCTGACGTAGTATGTTCACAAGTCTCATAACACAATAACTCCAAGGACTATTATCTAATATTTGGAAAACCCACCATAAAACTTGTCAATTCAATTTCTATGAATTTATATGGATCAAAACACCTATTCAAATTTATGACTTATTACCCAAGGATTATCTAGTCCTCAAGAGAATAAAACCATTAAACTTTCGAAAGTGAGTTTCTTTTAGCTATAGTGTCGATTAAAAGATATTTTGTAAGAGTAAAACCATTTTCTCTTTTGTGGTTTTGACCAAAGATACCCGCAAGTGCACAGATCGAACAAGTAGTAAATTGATTTAAGTCCTATATCGATCCCACAAAGATCTCAAGTTAAGAATTTTTCAATCAACTACCCCAATTACTTAAGCTCCATACTATTTGGACGACACATTATATCGATTTTGCTTTGAAAGCCTGAAGATAATGATGTAAAAGAAAAATGAATGAATAAAAAATGAATTGAATATTGAAATATTAAAATAGCAAATTTAGATTGAATGCGCTTATTCTAAAGAAAACATTCAATAATCGCTATTGTGAAGAATCAATTCCTAGAGCCCGTATCGTCTTTTGCTTTCTCAACTACTGTGATTTTTAAAACTAGTCCTGGTGAATAAGATAGTGTGACCGGGATCTCCAAAACCACGCTCATCATCTCCCACCTTAACTCTGCTCAACACAATGGGTGAGATGACTACTTTTAAATTCCGTAGCCTTGTTCGGTATTTTCTTCTCAATACTTCATACCTACTGGAACATGGACTCCAAACCCGAGCTCCTTAAATATACCATTGCGCAGGTTCGCTCTATACTAGTTCCTCATCCTCAAATTAGTAATGTACCTTTACTCTTTCCTTGATTAGATCCTTGCTAACACCTGATCGAATTCACTATTCGAATTGGAGGTGAACTTTCTCGCATACTTAAATTAATAACTCACCAACTCATTCCTACATACAAGTGAGAAGAGGATGTATTAATTTAAGTATACGATCACATTAGATCAGCAATATCAAGTTCAATACCTTCCGAAATTAGAAATTCCTTACTCTCAAGAATGCCTTCTCTCAGGTTACTCGTAGGGCCTCCTGAAATCGTGAGCCGGAACAAATCTCGTTATGGGTACAGTGGAGACTAACGCCGATTCACCCCCAGGAAACAAGCAAAAACCAAAGAAGTCATTTTAATATCCTAAGTTCACATAATGAATAAAATATCAGTAGAAAGATAATTTCGGCCAATAACGGCCAAATCAATGGAAGCCTGGTTTAAACACGTATTATACCATACATTGGCTTGCCGATCAAGAAAACCACATCAGAATTTGAACCGGGTGTTCCCAAACCAAAATTTGTTTGGGAATTCAAACAACCGTATAGTAATTTCAAGAAATATAAATTTTGCATTCACTAAACTTTACGCCTAACGCTCGAACCAAATGAGAATGAAATACAAACTAATATATAATCTAAAAATAAAAATGGAAAGAAAAACTTAAAGGAAAATAGCTAGAAAATAAAAATACTGTGAGCCTTCAAAGAACCCAGATCTCTCTTCAAGTCGCCAAGAGTCGCTGCTTTCTTTGGGTAAAGAAACTGTAGATGATATGGTTCCTCAAGTCAGCCCTAATTTCGATGCATTTCTTCTCGACCTTAGTCAACCGGCCCAATAGAATGATATCGCCGCGACATCGCAGCCCCCGTCGCGACCCCGTTTCGCTTCGCCGGCAGCCCTGTCGCAGAGAGCTCTATGCGCCGCGAGCATGTCTTGCGAGGCCGTGTCGCTGACAACTTAATTCGCCGCGACCTCTTCTCATTGGAACTCACGCCGCCGGCAGCCCATCGACGCCGCGGACCTTCCGGTCCTTGTACCGATGTCACAGCCCGGTGTCGGCTGCGGACTTCCATTCGATATCGCGGTCGCCACACCCGATGTCGTCGCTACCTCAAGTCTGTATTCTTGATGTCCACACAACCAAAGTTGTCGCGACTTTATCTCTCTCGTGGAATTGCTGTCGCAACAATCCTCTCTCCTTTGTAAACCCGTAAGCCGCGATCGCTTTCCTCGATGTAAGGTCGATGTCGCGACTTCATCCGCATGTCGACATCGTGTCTCTTCTCTTCTTCAATTCTCGCTGTTTAACTTTGAGTTTCTTTTACTCCCAGCTCATTTTGTTTTCAATAAGCTTCATTTGCGACTGGAGTTTTACTGATGTAACCTCGAATACGTGAGATTTTGATTGGCTTCGCCTTCAGCCTCGCGACATCCGGTCCTTTCATCTCTAAGGCCGTTCGCGCCACCCGCCCATCCCATTATATCGGCCCCGCTCCGCCACATTCTCGCCTCCTTACCCACCCCCGCTGATTTCGGCCGCACGTAAATTTGGTGAAGTTTATTCCTCGATTCTCGCATATAAACTCGCCTTTAATATAAAAATAATTAGAAAAATCAATCAAAATATGACTTTTAAGCTCATCAAACTCCTCTAAACTTAAAATTTTGTCAGTTCCTGCAAAGAAAAGAAATATTTGTTTGTCCTCAAACAAAAGGACATTTTCCGTTTCTATTCAGCTGCAACCAATTTAATCGAAAGACTAGAAATGTACCTTTTCTATGTATTCAGCTAAAGTCCATCAAGGCTGGGTTTCTACCTTCAATCAGTGTACATAACTTAAATTGTTGAATCTGCTTTTACAAACAAGATAGTTAAGTGATCCTCATTTAAATGCTATTTTTCTTTCTCATATCCTTAATGAGTCAATTAACCCTTAGAGGATGTCTACACAACTTTGATATTTTCGATTTTCCAAATTCCATAGGCTTGTTGTTCATATTGATCTCCTACCATTATAAGTTATTACAACCTTCAAGATCAATCGTCTTAGCTTGTAATGTTAGTTTAAAAAGGGTAGGATGGATGGGATTTTTAGGTTAAGATTACCAATACTCCTTTTTCTTTTCACTCACATACTGCCCTTTTTCTCCTTGTAGTTTCTTGAATAAACTCCCCCAAACTTCATGTTTGGGATACCACATTGATTTTCTTCTATTCAGAACTGTATGTTCCCATTTCTCATTCACAATTCAAACTGGGGAATTTTTCTTTTTCTATCGCCATTCAGGAATAATGCAATGTTTTGTCTTCATAGGCTTTCTAACACTCTTAGCGAACTTTAAGTTAGTAACTCCCATACCAGATGCATTAGGGTACTAGGTGTTGAAACACCCCTAAGAACTTAATTGTTCAAGAGTAGCTACGCCACAAGACAAAACCTATTCCTCGAGCCAGCTTTCTTTCCACGTATTTTTCTCATGGTGATCTTTTTTCTTTCTTTCCTTTTTTCTGTATTTTCTCTTTGAATTCCAAAAAAAAAAAAAAAATTTACACTCCTCAAACTTTATTCCTTCTTTGACTTAAAGTCATCATTTTGATCCCATTTTGTTGTTTTAATGTGAAAGAATAATTAAAGATCTTGAAACCATGAAGAAACTACCCAAATTTGTTATTGGGGACTCATAAAGAAACGAAAATTACGCGGTGGAAAAATGACAATGAAGGTGAATAAATCTGAGGTAAGGCAGGCGGGAATGACAAACTGGTGGAATTAATTGATGGTTTTAGGTGCCCTGCGATCAGTTAGCGGTGCGACGTTAGGATAAGTGAAATAGCTTGTGGTGGCAGCCAAGAATCACCGAACCAGCGGTGGATTAACGACTAAGGAATGATGTCGCCATGACGTGATGTCGCGACAAGGGTTGATCTTCAGCGACGGGGTTGGAGTGCGCGTGAAGATCGCCTTGGCTATGGCGGGAGTTTAGGAAGGATGGTGGTCGTGGCGTGTTGTCGCGACGAAGGCCGAAGTCCGACGCCGCAACCTAACGGGTGAAGCCTCCAAGGCTATCAGCGTCATTTGCGACGAGGATTTGATTGTGACGTCATGACGCGCGATTGGATTTGAAGGTACCGAAGGCTGGCGCGTGTGGCGACAAGATGCTCGAATGTGCGACATCGGGAAAATGTCGCGACGCTCAGGAGAGACCGATTAAAACTGCTGAGCGCCAAAGTGATGACGAGGATGCAGATGTCGCGACATCAGAAAGATATCGTTGAAATTTGTTGAGGATTGGTTGATATGCGACATGAGATGATCATGCTGGCGGATCGACAGCGGGAGTTGAAGTGTGACTTGACGATAACTTGGGGCGATCCACTTCCGGAATTAAAAAGGCGCATTGGAATTAGGGCCCAAGCGACACGCAAGCCGTGCTTCTGAGATGAAAAAGCGACTTGGCGCGACACAGACGAAGTAAGGTGGCGAAACTCATTTTCATTTATTTTCCTTTTGATTTGCTTTTCTTTTATTTTCTTTTATTCAATGTTGATGTTAGAAATTGATTGAATTTGTCGTTCTAGTTTCCGTTTATTTTAAGATCTGGGTGATATCGTTTTATTGAGAAGCCCGAATAAGAATTATTCTTTCAAATTACCATGGAATATTTGAGGGTTAGGATAAATGAATTAGACTTTTAAATTTTGAATTATGATTATTCTTATGATAGAATG
This sequence comes from Tetrastigma voinierianum, assembly GCA_016808115.1. Lineage (NCBI taxonomy): Eukaryota > Viridiplantae > Streptophyta > Magnoliopsida > Vitales > Vitaceae > Tetrastigma > Tetrastigma voinierianum. The sequence continues at coordinate 925,217 of JAEQBH010000709.1, read as the reverse complement.
TTGTAGATAATTATTAATTAGAGGAATGACTTCCATTAGTGAATCTTACTTAATTAAGTATCAGCTTCATGTAAGTGGTTTCAGTGACTTGTAAATTGGTTATCAATTTGCATACGGTTTTGGGTTTAATATTTTATAGTTTTGAATATGGGTTTCTTATACTGGATTTGGGATTTGTTTCATTGCTGATTTCGGGAGATCTCAGGTGACCAGAGAAATTATTCAGGAAGTTGTGAACACATTTCTTTGGTGTATTAACCTGATATTAGAGATCCTAATGACCTTTGTAAGTTTACTTGGATGATCATCTTCATGAAATCAAGGCAGTTGTTTGATTATCATTCATTTCAGCAAAGGTTCCACCTGGAATTTGGATGATGGGAATGATCAGTGTTCATTGAGGATCTTAATCAAGGAGAGGGTGATCTATTCTAATTTCGAGGAAGTAACTTTGAAGTTGTATATCCTTGCTTGACGATAACGGGACTAAGGTTCTGATCATAAAATGGGTATGAAGTGTTGAAAGAAAATACCGGATTAAAAATCCCTTTTAAAGTAGTTATATCATTCCACGTGTGAAAGAATCGGGAAAAAGGTCAAGATAATGATATGGAGTGTGGAAGTCGACTTGCTAACTATATATGGGTGATTTTGGAAACCTGAAATATTAAGAAGTTTTATGATATTAACTCTGAGGAATTGGTACTTCACTATACTTGATATACTTGATATTATAAAGAAAGATAATTATTAGGTGTCCATTTATTTAACTTCTTCTTTATTCTTTATATTATTTGATTGTTATTTATTTTACTCATGCTAGTATGTTTCTGAAACTGTTTGGACTGATATCACTTTGTAGATTACGAATAATAGTATGGAGCAGGTAGTCGAGGTAGTTGATTTAAAATTCTTGAATCTCTTGGGATGATGCTCTATCCATTTGTAACATTGACCTGCTTCTGTTATGCTCAGGCGAAAACCAAGGTGAAAATGATTAACTCACAGGAGATTTTTTGGTCCTAATAGGTTTTATGGTGCCGATTTTGGGATTGGAACACAATAAATCCTTTATTGGTGTGCAACTAGAAATTTGTATGTTTTGTTGAGAATTAGCAGGATGGGTTGAGTTATTTGTTGGCTTATTTTTAAATAAAGGAGCTTGTTTTAATGGTGGAACAAAGTGTGAAATATGAATAGGGATAATGAATGATCAAACTTTCAGGATGGCCTGCATCATTTCTTGTTGGTTAGTAATACTGGATTTGTATGATGTGTCCAACAGTTATGAATTTGGTTGGAGATCCTTTATTGATAACATGAAAGTTTTCTTGGCTGCATCGGAGTGGATGACAATTTTAGATGATGTTATTTCCTAGTTCTTGAGCTCTTTGTTACTACCACAATCAAAGTGTTTTGTTCCTTCAATTGTATAACCTTCCTTATCTGGACTTATTAATAAAATTCAAACTAATCATAATTTATATTTAATTAAATTGCATCATTTAGCTCTTGATAGTTTGTAGAATTATTAATTCGATTCTGATCAGAAACTAAAAATGAATAAAGTAAAATTCGGATATGCTGAACAGCCAATTTACAAATCGAAGGAAATCTGCCTTCAAATATAAAACATTTGGAGTTACAATGAACCACTTAGTTATTTGTATCTAAGTTCGAAAAAACCTTTATTTCTTGATGCAATCACATATCTTCTTAGGTGCAGCCCACAACGAAATTTAGCTCTTGGACCTTGAGCTTATTCAAAGAGATGGTCATTTGTTAACAGGTTGTTTGCTGGTCAGGGACTGCCTCCCTTTTCTTTGGAGCTTCTTGGTTGATGGATTCTAACTAATCCATATTCCCCTTCATCAACCAATTCTTTTATTACACCAGCGTTTATAGATAAAGAATGGAATTTATTTCTTTTCAGGCTCCATTCATTCCATAAAACTTGTGTGGTTAAACCATAGACTCTTCTTTTCTCTGTTCCCACTTCTCTCCATTTCTCTTTGACTGAACCTTCTGTCGTTCTCCGTCTTTTTATAGTGAATTTCGTTTCTAGGGAAGAACAACCATTTCTTATTTATTTATTTTTATTTCCTACTTGAATGGATTAAATGAGATTCCTCGAACCTTGCTCTTACGGGTGTGAACAGCATGAGTTCGTTGTTTTGATATAGGTTTTGAGCGTTTTCCTCAGGCTCATTAATTTCCTCAGTTATTCTCAGAAATTGAGTGTATTAAGCACATTGGTTCAATCGGAATTTAATTTACATTTTGCACTAATAACTATTTATTACTCAGTTCAAATTGCGCTCTTCTCGTTCTTCTTCAGAGGTGAGAATGTGTACTTTCATTAAATTTGGGCAAAAATTAGGCGCCCATTAACAAATTCCCTCTTTGGCAGCGACAACTATTGTTGTCGTGACGTCCTGCCGGAGGACAAGTCATAACTGGTTGCGACTGGGTCATTTCATTTAAAATGTCACTGACCACATCACTCTTTTGAAGGAATTGCTCTTGTCGCGACATAAGTGTTTAATCGCGACATTTCAAGCTATTTTCTTCCTTCAGTTTTTACTAAGTCGCGACATCAACCTCATTGCGACATCGATTTAATGTGACACTGGGATTTTTAATCGTGACTTTGATGCGCATTGCCTTAAATTTTAATGAACATCGGCTTTTACATTACTTTATCAATTCTGAATTCTCGATGTCAGCTAAATCAATTCCACACGTGATTCGAACCTTATGTTGAAAACGTTGTATAGGAAAAGAATGTCCTTTTTTTTTCAAAAAGCTCCTTCCTGTGTGAATTGCAGGTGCTCTGGGTGTCTCCTTCTCTCCCTTCCTTTGCATTTTTGCACACGCGTGCATAACATTTATAGAAAGTTTAATTAAACAAAAATTGACTTCCATATTACTAACTAATCATATAAAAACTAGAGAAAACAAAATCGAGTGGATTCACAAAAATATTCAAGTCAAAGTAAAAGCGAATTAAAGTCTCATGGGTGCCTCCCATGTTTCTTTCGGTTTGATCCTCATTTGGACTTGCTTTGTTTTGATTTTCTTTTTCTCTGATAGACCGGGTTGTAACCTTCTTTTCTTTCCTCACCACTTTGATAATGCTTGGTCTTTGTCCATTGACTTTAATTCCTCTGGCATCAGTGCGAGTGTTACTGTAAGTAGTGTTTGACACCACTTCATATAGTCCCTCCACCTTCGTTTCCAATTTTCACAGGAACAATCATAATCTGGAGTTAAAATAACGAGAACTCGATCCTTCTCTAAACTCTTTCCTAAGAATCCTTTGATCCCATGCCATTTCTTTGTCTTGTCTTTGTAGATCTTAGCGCATTATCATAGGCTTCATTTCTCGATTCTTCCGAGTTCATTCGGTTGAAGTAATCTCTCTTCCCTTGCCATTTTGAGTGAAGTGCTTCTTGATGGCCCACATGGCCTTGTATTCCTAGTGTCGAGGAAGGTGACATAGCATAAATACGTCGTATGGGGACATCGATAGGAGTTTTGAATCTGATCTGTAGGCCAAGAATTCACATCATACAGTTTGGAAGACAATCCTTCTGGCAGATACAGTCTTTCCAGGATCCTTTTAATCTCTCTGTTGGAAATTTCTGATTGCCCATTAGTTTGGGGATGATAAGTCAGGCTCATTATATGTTTGATCACATATCTGCTCATGAGCTTTACGAAAATTTTGTTTGCAAAGTGGCTTCCCCCATCACTGATGATAGTCCTGGGTGTTCCCGAATGCGCTTTCGATATGTTCTTTTTTGCGGGAAACTCTGGCTTGTGTACATCATTTCTTGGGCGAAGCTGCTATTTCCACCCGTTTTTAGAAACATAATCCCGCACTGGCGATATACAGAATTCCGATGATTGTGGAAAGGTCGTAAAATCTATCCCCATACATGAAATTTACTGCCGATATGCCTCGTAGGGGCATTTCATTTCTAACTGTGATATTTCGATCTTTTGGCATCTATCATAATTTGACCCATTGATGCAGGTCCACGAAAACGGTTGTGATAAAATCGATTGGAGTATCTTGAGCTGTTCTTTCTCCGGAAAAATGCCCACACATAGTGATGCATGGCATTCATTCATAATTTTGCTTTGTTCACCCTCGCACCATCTTCTTATAATCATATCGACACCCCTCTTAAACAATGAGTGGGTCATCCAGGATATAATACCTGTTGTCGGTCGGGGCTTTCTTTTGTTGGTCATTTGAATTGAAGGAACTACTCCTGTTAAGTGATTCTGTGCTCCGACATACCATGGCATTTGGAATGATATAAGCAATTTGTTCATCTGGGAAGTTCTCTTTTGAATTACGTCTCCTCTTTTACGTTTGATACGTTTCTCTGGACAAGTGATCGGCTATCACATTGTCACAACCTTTTTATCGTAATTTCAGGATCAACTCTTGTAGTAGTGCTTTCCCGTCTTATCGATCTTAGCTTAGCTTCCTTTTTGACATCAGATATTTGATGAGTGCATGGTCGATATGAACTATAACATGGGGATCCCGGAATGTATGCTTTGAATTTCATAAGCAAACACTATAGCTAGCATCTCTTTTTCAGTTGTGGAATAGTTTTCTTGTGCTTCATTGAAGGTTACGCTAGCACTTGTATAGCTCTGAATATTTTCTCCTTTTACTGCCCCCAAATACAGCCCATTTGCGAAATCCCTGAGGCATCACATTACTTAAGTCCTAATCCCGATACGGTGCAGCCAAGATAAGTGCTTGAACCAATCTGATCTTGATTTCTTCAAGGCAACCTTGCGGAATCATAAATTAAACTTTGTGTCCTTCTCCGATGTCTGCATAGTGGTCTAGCTATCGGCCAGGAAATCTTTGATGAATCTCTATCGTCGATGCCCCGAGAAACTCCTTATCCCTTTTTGCGTAATTGGGAGGTGCTAGAGTTTGATATGAAAATCTGGGTGCTTAGTCCACTTAGTCTGGCATGAAATTTTATGACCAGAACAATACCTTACATTTACCATGAAATGGCATTTCCCGATTTAATTGCTAATTTGTTTGTCCTTGCATCTTTGAAATCTTGTCTCAGTTATTCCGGTTGTTGTTCAAAAGCGGATCCATACCTTTGTGAAGTCATCCATAAAGGCACCTGCTTCTTCTGATAGAACATGACATCGCATCTACGGAAAGTAAGCGGGGCGTTACGTGAATGGCATCCCTTACGAAGGCAAAGGTGCCATAGGGACATGTGGACTCATGGTCTTCTCTTTGTCCTCGAGGTGCCGATTGCAATCTGATTGTAGCACGAATACGTCAAACAAAAATAAGGATGTGTGTCACGATGTCTGTCGAACATCGATCGTGAAGGGCAAAGGGAAGTGATGCTTTCACGGTTCTTGTGTTCGGCTTCACATAGTCAATGCATACTCTCCATCACATCTTTATTCTTGTTGGAATCAATTCATTTTGTCATTACGGGATTCGGGTAAATCCACCTTTCTTTGGAACCATGGTGGGCTAAACGAGAGTATGCGGGAAATTGCATATATAAAACGGCATTTAACCATTTGAGCACCTCCTTCATAGCCCCAGTTGATCTCCTTTGATGTTCAACATTTGGTCTTGCACTCTCTTAAGTATTTTATTGCATCCATATTGATGGGTGATACCTTTTAACTCTTCAATAAACCAAGCTATAGACTCCTTATGATTTCACCAAGAAATTTTTGAGCAACCTCTGTTCCTCATCAGTAGCTGCTTGAAATTATTCTTGGTTTACTCTTTAGCGGCTCGGGTAAGCATACTTTAAATGACTTGGCAGCACCTTTAAAACTAGCCCTTTCTTGGTTTCTTGATGAAATTCCTTTTCTTCATTTTTGTCTCTTTGTTTTATCCCGTTTTTGTTTAAGACTCATCACCTTTTCGATAGATGTAAATTGATGTGCAAAAATACGAATCAAAACCTTCAAGATCTTTGGAAATTCATCTCTTTTCATTGATTGAAAGTTGAATTATTACAATCATATTAAAATCAGAGTTGTTGACATAGACATCTTCTACTGACTTGATATCATCCCTTTCTATATCTAAATTCTTAAAACTTCTGATTAAATTGAAATCAGATGTCTCTTCTCCAACTCTGAGTGTGAGAATTCCCTTTTGCATATCGATTAGAGCTGCTCCAGTTGCTAAGAATGGCCTTCCCAGCAATAGAGGGACTTGTGAATCTTCTTCCATATCCGGCCCGCGGCCAAGTCTCTTGGAAAAGTAAAGTTCCCACGCTTCACTAGCACATCTTATGATGCCTTTAGGTTTGCGGGGTTACATACGCCATTTGGAGGTGTGATGGTGGGGTAATCTCCCCCGAACAACTTCTTGGCGGTAAGGCGTTGGGTGTTTATCTTGGCACGCCTTGAGTCACAAGAGCTTCTGGAACTCAAACTCTCCCGAGATGGTGCATGGGATGGTAAAGCTCCTGGATCCTTCGTCTTTTAAGTAAGCCTCTCTTGATCACGACAACTGCTGAGATTGCGAGTCAAATTCACAATTCCTTCTTCAGCAATCTTCCTCTTTTTGCTCAGTATGTCTTTCAAAATTTTGCATAAAGTGGCATCTGAGTAACCACTTATGTGAAGGCATGCGTCTCGAAGCACGAAAGGTCTTTAAGAACCTTGCAAGCTGTTCCTCTGTCTTAGTTCGGACCTGCAACATTGGGATGTTCTTGACTGATTGATTACGGTTCTTCTTCTTGCACTTCCTTCTTCTCACGACGATTTCATTCCTTCTTTCTTTTTAAAGATCCTCGGTGTTCAGCGATTTATGGGCCTTCTTCTCACTGGTTGCTTTCATCTCTTTTAATCCTCTTCTCGAGTCTTTCCAGCCATTTGCCTGACCATACGATCTTTGGATTTTCTTGATGTCCTTTGGGAAGGCATCTTTCATCGATTTTGCGGGTTCAGACGGGTTGCCTGTCTGGCTGTCTCAGTCCTTGAAGCATTAGTAGTCTTACGAAAAAATTTGAGAATTGGCATTTGAGGCTGATTCTGCGAACTTTTGTTCATGGAGGTTTGCTGACTTCTTGTTGTCCCAATGAATTCTCGACAATTGATCTTCCGGAGTAATTGACTCTCCTCGACCACGATATTCATTTCTGCTTCCTACTCCTTGCTGCTGCTATTGGAACCTTAGTGGCTGATGATATCCTTTATGAGGATGTTGTTCATGCCTTTTGGCCTTGTGAAGCCCCTCGCGTATAGAAAAATTTTCATGGTTCCTCAGTCTTTGGATGATAGTATGGCGTGGGTTAGGATTTGGTTTGAAGTGATAACTTCTTGGTTCTCCAGTACTTGACCTCCCTCGGCATCATAAGCAGTTCTTAGGTATGAATTACCTCGGCACTTCCTCTCAATAGTTCCCTCGGCCCGCTCACATTTAAATGACGATTGCATCTTATACTTAGCATCCATTTGTACATGATGGCATCTAGCTTTGCCTCCATGTTTTGGCGCATCATCTTGTTTCGACTCATCGACTCCTCTCTTCCTACGCCAGTGTCACTCTTGAAAACTACGTGGAACTTTCATGCATTAGCCAGTCTGATAGGATCTCTCTGCATCTTGACGCACCTCGTTTGAATGCTCCACAGGCATGAAGCCTCGATAATGCTAGATGTATCGTCGAGGCATGATACACTATGTTCATACGGGTCTTCAAGTCTATCCATGCATTTTGACACCTCTTCGGCAACCTTTGGATCTTTCCCGAGCTACGTAAAGGCTTTCATCTTTACGCTGCGGGGAACACGATTATCCTCCTTACTGCGGGGTAGTGAGGAATTTGGAGAGTCCTACCAGTGACCTCACCAGAGCTCTCCCTCCCAAGTATCAGCGGGAACCATATGGTAGAGATTCGCCTCACTTTGTAGGTACAGCTGTATCTCTTAGAGAAAATGGGAATAAATGCGATTTGCCGGCCTAGTCTCTCATTCAATTTCTTGTGTTTGCCATTACGAGAAACCTTCTGGGTGTTCATTCGGATCTTAAATGGGATGACCAGTAAGCGTGATCGCGACATTTATGTCGATCGCGCGAGTTCAAATTATTGGCATCCAGCTGGTATTTGTTGCCACGAATCATTTATCTTGTTAATTGGTCTCGAAGTCTCTCGTGTGATGATTGAGCCTTCTATGTGATCGATTGTCCTTGAATTCTGAGTGCGGCCTTTGCTTCACACCATAGGCGGGTTTTCGACCTTCCCAGCTCTATAACCGAGTGTTCTTTCTGATTCGGTATCTGGAATCGAAACAAATTATTACATTTCACATGCATTATTGAGTTTCCCGAAATCAAAACGCGCCACATTAATGGATGGTCGGTAGCTCAAATATTTTCAATATGGCTTTGTTAAAAGTCTGCATTTGGCTAAAAACCAACCGCTGCTTGAAAACTATTTTTGCTGTTCTTTTTTCTTTTAAATGTCAATTAAGCATTTCCTTCTTTAAAGTGAATGATCATATGGTCAACTGATCCTGGCCCGTGATAAAACTTGTTGGTGGACCAATGGACCTATGAGAATTTGTAATGATCATCACGAGGACTATTAATCTCAATCCGACGTGAAGTAATAAACTTGTTGGTGGGATCGGAGTATGTTCTAGTTCATAAACCGATTGCGAGGACTATGTCTCTAATCTTTGACTACCATAAAACTTTGATGATGACATATGAATTGATGTGGTCAACCACTATTCAAATTATGACTTTTTGTAGGTAAACTTTATTTGTGGTTTTGATCGATGCCGTTATCTTGCAAGTACCAGATCGAACAAGTAGTAATTGGATTTAAGTCGGATATCGATCCCGAGATCTAAAGAATTTTTCAATCAACTACCCCAATTACTTAAACTCGGCACTATTTGGGCGATAATATTACTATATTGATTTTGCTTTGACTTCAGAGATAACCGATGTAAAAGAAAATGAATGAATAACATTGATTAAAGATAATCTGATGTCCAAAATATGTAATTTAGATTGAGCAGGTTATACCACAAGAAAGCGAACGAATAATCAGCTATTCACGAAGAATCAATTCCTACGGCGTATGCGTAACTTTTGCTTTACGAACTACAGATTTTTAAAAACTAAACCAAGGAATGATAGTATATTGGATCTCTCGACACCTGATTCATCATCTACCTTAGCATTTCTCTCAGAGTACGTTTTGGTGAGATGACTCTTAAATCTAGTAGCCTGTATTTTGGGTGTTTTTCTTCCATTATTCTGCCCTGACTTTTGACGGGCGTTTTCAAACTGAAATCGCCAAATATAGTCATTGCGGAAGAGTTTATATCTTTGGTTCCTCATCATAAAATTAGACGACTTACCTCTGCTTGCACTTAGATCTTTAACACAGATTAGGTGTACTATTCGGGTGAGGTGAACTCTGCTGCATGCTTAAATTAATAACTCACTCAACTCTTTCTCGGTTACAAGTGAGAGGAGACATGTTGTTAGCTCATGTGAGCCTGATGAATACGACAATATGAGTTTCAAATACACTTCAGAGTGTTCTTGCTCTCGAGAATGCCTTCTGCGTGTGGGGGATATCATGAAATCATCATTGAACAATCTCGTTATGGGCTCTGAAGGCGGCGTTGGGATCAATTCGAAGCTCAATAATAGCCAGTAGTTTAATATCAAGACAAACCATGGCGAATAAAATCTCTGAGAAAGATAATTACGGCAATAACGTCGTTAATTTGGAAGTGTGAGTTTCTAAATCATTGGTGCCACCGCCCATTGGCGATCGAAAAAACCCGCTTTGTAAATGAGGAAGCCAGGTGTTAGTAAAGGTATGGAAATTCAAACAACAGGAGTAATTACAGAGCAAATATAAATATTAATTTAAGATCTTCATTATGGTGAATCAAATGAGATAGAAATAAAAATAATCTAAATCTAAGTAAAATGGAAAGAAAACGAAAGAAAAATAGAAAAATAAAAATACGGGGGCCTTGGCACCAGGATCTCTTTCCCGGTGCTGAGAAGTTTGTTTGCAGTAGCGACGTGTTATGGATTCGAGGGGTTGAGACTTTGTTCGATACATTTCTTTTTGGACCTTAGTCGGTAGCCCGATAGGCCCGATGCTGTCGCGACGCCAGGCTCGTGGAGCCTGCATTCTTGTCGCGGTCCTTGTCGCGAGAGCCTCTATGTAGTTGCGACGTGTCTTAAGTGAAGGCTGGTGTCATGACGACAATCTTATGCGACCTCTTCTCATTGAAACTGTGGCGGCGACTTTAAGCGTCTCGACCTTGGTCTTGGTGATGTTGCGTGGCTGGTGCGGCTGGCGACTCCATTCGGTCTGATTGTTGTCGCGACAACGTGTAAATCGCGACCTCAGTCTTCATGGCGTTGACCGAAGAACGCCGGTGCCGTGCGAAACTTTATCTTTCACGACAGATTGTTGTATGATGACTTTCTCATATGGCCCGGTGTCCAGCGACTTCTTACGATGCGGTGTTGATGTGCGACTTCATCGGATATCAGCGACATTATGTCTTCTTCTTCTTGATTCATGGTTGTTTAACTGAGTTTCTTTTTACTCCCATTTCATTTGTTTTCAATTAAAGCTTCGTTTGTGGAGTTTTGCGATGTAACACGAATCGCATTTTGATTGTTATCGAGCTTAGCGACATCTGGTCCTTTCATCACCTGTCGTCGTTCTTGCGCCACCTTTGTCGCTGTGTCGTTCCATGCGCTCACGTACATTCTGCTCGCGCCACTGCTTTTGAAGTTTACCTTTCCTTTTGGTTCCTCTTTGCATAGAGATTTGGTGAAGTTTATTCAGTTCACGCATATAATCAGTCTTTTAATAGCAAAGGTAATCGAAAAATGGTGAAAATAGTGACATAGCTCATGGAATGTAGGAATGGAGGAGTGTCATTAAACCGCTTGGAGATGACATGATCTGATCCTCTGGAATCAGTTTGATAGGCGGGGAGGAAACCGCTGGAGAGACGTTGCATCTTCATAGACCAGATGGCCAAGTGAGATGACGGTTCTTTGTAGGTTGAGGCATGATGAAACAGATATCTCTGAACCGCTTGTGGAAGAGTGGTTGATGGACATGAAACCCTACCAAGGTTCAGTTTCATTTTAGACATCTTAGTTATGGAAGAGTGTAGACTCTTCATTAATTTCATTTTGATTATAGATCATAATAAATCCTCTTCTCATTGTCCGCTAAATCACCTACATATTGGGAAGAAAAGAGGCGGGAAGCGCCATATGGACTATTAATGTGCATTGAATACGCTCATCCATGGTTTGTGGAAGAACCATGATGAGGTAAATAATTAAAAATGTATTCATCTGTTCAAAAATTTTTAATTCTGTTTCATATCTTCATGAACCATCTATTTCAAAATCCGTGGAAGACATTGTATTAAGACCATAACGGATGTTTCGACCAGATGATTGAAGAATATTAACCATCAGCGAGAATGAAATGCCCGGGGTTGCTGGTGTGATGGCATGACAACTCATATCGCGGATTAGGTGACCGATCTTGACATACAGTGGCCCATCTTACCCATTTCCCTTGCATGCTCGTATCGGGGAATGATCATGAGCTACGTGAGGCGGCTCGGGACGAGGTTCGACAGGAGGTGTAAAAGGAAGTGGATACTAAGGTTAAAGTGCTGCAAGATCAACGATGAGGACAAAGGCTCTTGAGGGGAGGCACAACTCGATAAACAGTCTCCTCATCATTTGACTCGGCTCCACATGGCATGGATGACCCCACAAATGACCCCCACCACGGATGATCCCCATTGGTGATATGTGAACATTCCTGGTATTGAACTTTTTTAGTCTATTGTATAGCTATCTAGAACATGGGATTTAGTACATGTTATTTTGGTTTATACTATTCGGTGGGCGTTAGTTTTCTTGATAATAGAGTCTTATAATTTTTATTTCATTTTAATTTTTTTAAGGTTCTAATAATTTAATTATAAATTTAGTTACTACCTTAGTTTAGTCATTAACTAGCTATTCTTTGTTTACAGCTACTAATTTAGTTTCACCTTATTAGCTACTACATTTTTCGGTCGCTAAATAGCTACTTTATATTCTTATATTAAATAGTTATATATTATAATGTTAGCTACTACCTAGTTCGGTCACTAAATAGTTTACTACGTCGTGGTAGCTAAGTATTATATAATGTTTAGTAAACTAATGACATGCTCAATTTAGTTACTATGTGTGAGTAGCTAATTATTAGCTTATAAATATTCATTATATTCAGTATGTTAGCTACCATTCTTTAATTAGCTACTACTATTGTTGGTATCTGTACTGCTACGTAACCTGGCCTTCGTAGTGAATTACCTACTGTGCGGCCTCACTAAGTAACTTGGCTTTCCTTTGGCTACTATTATTTTTAGAAGCTAATTAGCTATGACATTATGGTAGCTAAAGTAGCTAATAGCTACTACTAGTAGCTCGTTAAATAGCTACAAGGAATTTTGCTACTAAATCTATTGCTATTTAAAGTAGCTAAAGAAATGTAATACTAAAATAAATAGTTTAGCTACTACTTTTTTTTAATAGCTAAAATCAATTTTTCTAGTAGTGATGTCGCGACATAGTTTGCTCTATTTCAACAGAAAACTATATTGCGACATAGTTTTCTATGTCGCGACATAGTTTCTCTGTTGCAACAAAAAACCATGTCGCGACATGGTTTTCTATGTCGTGAAATAGTTTCTACATTACGTGAGAAAACTTTATCGACTTGTCAGGCCGCAACGCCGTTTAACCGGATTTGGGCGTGTGAGGTGTCTTTGGAAAGCTATTTAAATGTAGACCATGAGTAGATATGAACCATTTGATGCTCGAGATGAAACAAAAAAAATTATCTTCTCGATGACGCACTATGAGACATCCAGTTAACTCTCTTTTTGGAAACATTTTGCATATTTTCTTACTAAATCACTTGCTTTCCATCAAAAATCCTACAAAACCAAGTTTAGAGGAAATATTATGAGCTCTGAATGAATATGGATATAAAATGCTCAAAATAACATGTGAAATGAACTCAAAACATAGATGAGTTTTACACTCATCAATACATAAGGAAATTCAAAAGTCAACTATAGAGAAATGATTGGGCACATATGCTACACCTAAAAAACAGAGTCAAAGAATGTCTACTAGTTCACTGTTGTGCGGGAAGAGTTGGGACAATTCACAAAGAATGGAGCTTGTGACTTGGTGCCTAGACCTAAAAATGAAAATGTCAGTAGAACCACAAATTTTGAACTATATGCACTCATGACTCTATTGCCAGTGTAAAGGGTTGTTGTGATGCAGAAACAAAATACGTAGTCGTTGGTAGTAGTTGTTCCTAGCTCATTTGGATTAAAAACATGCTCAATGATTATGGTGTCTCATAAGATGGTGCAACATCTGGTATGACGTTGTTGTGTGACAACCTTAGTGCCACCAATATCTCCAAAAATCTAGTGAAGCACTCAATGACCATCCATATCGTCATTAGACATAACTTCATAAGAATCTTGGTTGAAAATAGAGTGATAGAGATATAGCACATTCCCATTGAAAGACAAATAACCGATATCTTGATGTATCTCATTTTCAAGCACTTAGATCCTCTATTAGACTATGCTTCTTCGATTGTTTAAACAAGAACATGACCAAGGGGGAGAAAATTTGGGTCGTGTTTAGTGATAATGGGCCTTGATAGTTGAACTAATTTAGAAGTGCTTCACAAGGTGTTCCACCATCTGCTAGACTAAAGATACACCTCTTGTTCCTTCTCTGGTGTATTTATCTCTGGCTGTGCGATGGTAATACCAAACCAAGTATCTCTGTTGGGATAACTTCTGTTTGTTTTCTTCTATGGCAAAAGAGAGGAGATATGTCGAAGTCTCTTTATGATTTTTAAACGTGTGGATATTTGGTTTTTAGACTAATGACATTGTATGACATCATGGGTTGCATAGTCTTTGGTTGATACAACATGTTGGTACTTGCCTCACTAAGGGTTAATTTGTTGATGGCTCTTCAAATGTCTATTTGCATATCTTGTTAGTCTCTCTGAAACATGCTTCTCTTATACTATTCATTTTTACCAAAGAAATGCCAAAGAGGGATATTGTTTGGGATATTTCTTGTCATAATCTTAGGAAAAAATAAATTGCATGTTTTGCAGTAGAAAATTCAATATCCTGATTGTTGTACTTTGAGGTTGGTGGATCAAGTTATGTGACACAACTTATCGTATTCAGCCAAATATGATTTTGAAGCAAATATTTTGCAGAATTACCCTTACCACGAATATGGAAAATATGATAAAGATAATTTATTCATTTTAATAGTGAATCAATTTACTAATAGACAAATTTAGACCATGGTTCTCACTTGTGTGTGTGTGTGGTCTTCCCTTATCCAATCAATTTGCGAGCTAAATGAGTTTATGAGAATTGAGATAAGTAAGCGGATCTCCTAAGATAATTTATTTAGGTTCCATAGGCTTGTTGTTCTTATCACTCTCCACTAATGTAGGCACATACAACTCTCAAAATCAAGTAGGTCTTTATAAGCTTATGTACTAGGAAAAACTTTGGGCTAAAGAGGAGTAGTTGAGTAATCATTTAGGCTAAAACTTACCTAAACACACATCTTTTGCATTGGCTTTCTACTCCATCGATTCTTACCATCGACAGTGACCTCTGTTCCTAAAATCTGTTTAGGTGCATCCTTCCATACTCCTCATATCACCATTCTACACAAATTCTGCATTCTTTCAGTAAACACCAAGAAGCCTTTTTCTTTAAGACAAGGTTATTAGTGGTGCAATGTCAAAACCCCCTTAAGCTTTCTGACCCTTGGGAGCTTTAAATCGGTAGCTCCCGAGACCCGATTGGCCTTAGGGTACTAGGTGTTGAGACACCTTAGGATTTACTTACTCTAGGGAAGGGGAAGGCTCTGAGCTAGATATCTCCATATTGTTAATTATTCATATTTTGCTTCTTTACACTTGATATTTTTGTTTTTTCTTTTATTTTCTCCTTCCTTTACCAATCTCTTTTGATTTTCAACAACTCATTTCAACCAATTTGGAGTTATTTTCCTATGAAAAAATAACTTCCCAACTAACTACTTTCATACATTTCTCAATTATGTTCAAATCCTCATGTTATGGGTGAGTTTGGTTCTTTACTGAGGGATAGTGATGTATAAGAAGGTTATTGGTTTCAAACTCGGTTCTTATTAATAGAATTTTGGTTCTTTAAGGCTCAACATTATGGTACTAGAGGAATATGAATATGCATATGCATGGCATAATAAGATTTAGCTTGAAGGCACAATCTTTCCAAGGATGAAAACATATAATTTCTCAATTGTTATGTTGCTAGAATTTGCCTCAAATAATAGAACAAGTTCTATAACATATGGAGATAAAATTAGATGGATTCTCATAAACCTTCTCTAACTTGACAAAAGCGCTTTTGGTACTTATTGACGAGTGCATGGATTTTGAGAAACCAATGACTAAATAGCCTATTAGAGAGATAACTCATTACAAGCGTGAGTCTTATTATCTTGAATATTGTCCATATCTAAAGTTTAATTATGATCTTCATTGACATCACGACTACTCTAAACAAAACTCAATTAACTCAAAACTCCCCCAACTAACAAAAATAAGCAGCTTAAGATATAGTTAGAATAAAACAAAGTCATCATCTATAAAGCACACCATAAAATTTCATCCTCAAAGTTATCATGTGCAACATGTGGGGTGTGACATGATAAACTAACTAAAAATAAACACCTCAAAACTTTTAGGAGATGAACATTGTCCTTAATATCTAACAATGAGCAAAATGAAGCAATAAAGTAAAGGGTAATAGAAGTTGGGAAAAGCTTGAACTCCCTTTCTAGTCTTGTGCACGAAAAGAAACCTTGAAGATTTTCAGACCTTGACATTAGTATCTTTGCCCCTTGATATAGTCTTTGCTCTTACGAGCTAGTCATGACAACATGTTGAGCTTAAACTTGCTGATAAGAAGCACTAACAAACAAAGTTAAAAAATGTGAATTTTCATCAATAGTAAAAAAATAGCAACAAATAAAGTAATTGAAAATAGACAAAGAAAGAGAATATTATGGATAGAATCCTTATTACTCGGCAGGTTGCACTACTAGAAGAATTTGCCGTTTTTAGAGTCTGAATAGACTCATTGAAAAGATATGGTGCTTTCATTTGACGATCCCATCTTGGAAACCAATTTGACACCTAAAACCAGGGGGTCCGGGTTGACCAAATCAACTACGAGCTGTGTGTCTCATATCCTGAGACTCATGCTTGAGTAAAATGATGATAGGACGATCATCCATGCTCGATCCCATCACTGGTTACAAGACATACATTTCTAGATTCAAAGTTATTACATTACTCTTAATACAAAACATATATTAAAACTGGCACCGTTCTAATATATACATAAACAAGAATCAAGGCCCGCAGTCCGGCCCGACTTCATAATCCGGCCTCTAAGGAAGCGCGTCTATGCACGAAAGGGGTCCCACGGCAGGGTGAAGCTAACGCCAGTAGAGATAAATCTACGAAAGAAATTATTCCACTTTAGGTGAACATGCAAATGGGATCTTTACGTTGAAGCCAACAACGATCCATGAATACATGTTTTCTTTATCATGGAAAAATCTACATGCATATATGAGACGACACTCTACATGCTTTGATTCTGGGTCAACCTCAGGCCCACACCCGATGCAGGGTACTTATTGAGTCATCTTAAGTGGATCCAGGCTCGTTTCACAACTTTGTAGTCTATGACTTTGTTTAATCATTTCATCTTTTGACGTACATAACTTTTCGAGGGTCTCACGCGGGTCCTGCCACACCCTCAGGCATTTGTGTCAGGGCTTTCCATGGAGTGGATACGCTTTCTAGTGGGTTTCGAACTTTCACATGGGGTGTCATCCTGCCCACTCACATTTCGACATTTCATTTTCCATTTTTCGTTTAACAACTGTGGAACTCAATTGGACTTCGTCCATTCCTAAACCCACATGATTCAACGCAAGCCTTGATGCCAAATCGATTACCATGAACACACTTTCATGTAATGTGGTATTCTGCTTTTAATCTGATACCATTTACCATTCATTGCCTTCGAACCCGCTGACTAATGTGAGGAACCCCTGCATAAATGGACATTCTACACCACTTTACTATGTGTGTGCTATGAACACTCATGTCTAATGCACCACAGCATTTCATATATTTAACAGCATGCAGTCATTAATATTCCATATTCAAATCAATACATCACATAAGCATGCAGCACATCTTTTCTATCATTCGATTCATTCATATCGACACATCATTCAAGCATGTGTTAAAATAATTCCAACCATTACTTAGGCAAGTAATGCCATAATTCATATTCTTGGGCGAGACATAGTATGTCGATCCTTCTGACCAATGCAAATAATTATTTCCATCTTTATCACATAATTTCACATATTCGACATGTCATTGAATTTATGCGCGATAACACACATTAGCCATTCCGTATAAATCGGCCATGCTTGGCCTAGAGTGTCTGAGTTAGTCCAAAAATTCGATTTTGTAAATACCACCACCGAAACATCCAACAGCATGAATTTCACTGCTCAAAGCCGTATCGGTCGAAGCATTTTGATTACAAGCGGGTTAAAGCGAGTTAAGAGCAGGAATGGACTATTCCTCAATATTAGTGACCATTAATTATTTGTTTATTAACGAAATTTATTTTGACAAATTCTAGACTCAGCGATCTTCAGTAGAGTCGAACGCATGAATCGGAGTTCGGACGAGAAAGTTATGGCGATCGAGCTTGATGCGGCGTTCTACAAGGTTGTCTCGGAAATTTGGAGGCCACCGTTTGCCATTACGCTGGATTTTGCCATCCCGAACTACAGTGTTTTGTCTCGGACGATCCTGAAACCCGCTAAACTTATCTTTTGACCATCACCTGATAACAAACAAACCACACAACATACAAGTCGCCGAAAAATCGGATGAAACGTGAAACCATTACGGCCCCTAGGCGTAAAATAACCGGAGTAAGACGAAACCAACCTCTTGTAGCGCAATTAGGGTTCTTTTAGTCGAGTGCACTCCTTTAACAAACCTCCTTCCTTTTCCTCTTTCTTTTTCCTCTCTTCCTCCCCTTTCTTCTTCTCTTTTCTTCTTTCCTTTTCCTCCATTTTCCTCCCTTTCTCCTTTCCTTTCCTCCCTTTCTCCTTTCCTTTCCTCCCTTTCTCTTCTCCTTTCCTCCCTTCCTCTTTTCCCTTCCTCCTCCTTCTCCTTGCTGCTCCCACGGACTGCTTCTTGCTGCCCCCCTCCCACAAGCGATTTTGAGACCCCCTTTATGCTAGGCTTTGGCATGCATGGTGACACGCTGGCATGCCATGTGTCACACACATCTGTCACCTTTGCATGCATTGTGACATGGCTTGCCATGTCACTCCACGTCTGCTGCCATGTGTCACACATGGTTTCCATGTGTCATCCACATATTTCGCCATGTGTGCTTAGACACAGTTTTCTCAAAATACGTGAAATTCGGAGCTATCTCGAGGTGTGAGAGTCATTGGGTAGCTAGATTTCATGAGATGAATTCCCAGCCCAGGTGCAATCCGTTTGTATCAGAGATCTAGAAAAATCCCAAATTTTCTTTGGACTATTACGGTAAACCACCATTTTGCCCCTTTTATGCGAAAATTTTAAAATTTAAATTTTCTGGGTTTCTCTCCCAGCCAAAATAATTTCGTCCAGGAATTTTTGCATCTATACACATTCAACTTCACATACATATGCAACAATCATTTGAAACATTAATGACTAAGCGCCTTCAGTCGAACAAGAGGGATAATTGGCGCCTTACGGTGTCACCTCGTAGCTCCCATCTTGTCTCCCTCGACTCCTCGGTCTTTGCCCGCAAACACCTTTACAAGCCTCATGATCTTGCCCGACAAAACCTGCTCTGAGATATCCATGATACGGACCCTCCTCGAAGGAACTCATCGCATCGACGAGCAAGCTCTCCCCGATCCACTATGGGTTTGGATTAGGTGTACTTAGAGCGTAGAGCGTGAAACACCTTATGAGCGTTTCGACAAACTTGACGGCGCTAGATCTGTGACCATGCCACGCCCTCTCGGAGTACCTCGAAGGGTCCGATATTACCTCGACGGCTTTGCATTTCTGGGGATCTAATCACTCCTCTCTTAGGCATCACCTTGAGAAGACATGATCACCCTTATGACTAAGAGATTGTGATGATGCATCAACGTAACTCTTACCAGGCTCACGGCGTGGGAGGCGTTTAGGATCCATTCCACCTTCTCAGGAGTGTCTACGATCAAATTGGACCCGTTGATGGAGCTCTCTCCCACCTCTTGTCAACATATCAGGTGATCGACATGACCTCCTTAGAGAGCCTCATGGGGCGCCATGCGGATACTACTTTGATGGCGTTGTTGTAGGCGAACTACATCGAGCCAGTCTCGCCGACCTACGCGAGATCGAGACGCATCTTTCATGACATGTCCTCTAAAATCCCGAATGAAGATCCGGCTCTAATTGACCATCAGGTCGAGGGATGAAAGCGGTACTCATCGAAAATTGTGTCCCCATGGCCTTCTGGAAACTCTTTGGAGCGGGCGTGTAGGGGATCAGATCGAATCTTATGGAGGCCCCAGATTCCATGCGGCCGTCTTATCTTTCGTATATACAACTGAAATTCCTCGGTCATGAAGTCGTCATACGACGAGGAAAATGTCACAAACTTGGTGGTGAGTCCCGCCTCTTTCCATGTCGCATCATGCTTAGGGATGTCCATGGCGGTGAGTCACGGTCGTATCGTGATGTGTTCCACTTCCATCCGCCTCCGATGCATTTGGAGTAGCCTGGCGACCTCTGGTGCTCGGCCTTAACCTGCTAGCACGTGAGACAGTAGGACAAAATCCCAGACATGCCTCTTCATCCCGCTCCAGTAATACTAGCGACGAAGAAGGTCCTTGATACATCTTTATTGCCACTGGATGCCTGTGAATCGGGAAGCGATGGAACTCCTGAGGATCTCCTCCCTAAATCGTTGGCGGGGACCACGGCCATCCTATATCGAAGACTACCATGCATGTGGATGGCCCGACCTTAAACCACATGCTGACGTACTCGGCCCACGATGGATACTAGTTAAGTCACTGCTGAGACTGTTACTCACGCTCAGTAGAGGCGAAGTGGCCCATCGTGCTTCCCAGTACCCCAGGCACCTCCTTATGCTAAGTCTAAATTGCCCCCCTTTGTCTCGAGCATCAGCCACTCCCGGGATTACTTTGCCAGTACTCCTGTGTGACTCGAGTTAAGCGCATCAGCCACCACATTTGCCTTGCAGGGATGGTAATCTGAAATTAGTAATCTTCAAACATAAATCCCACTTTTCTGTGCCTCGTTGGTGAGGTCTGCGCTACGTGAAGATTTATTTTAGACTTTTGTGGTGAAACACCTCCCGAACTACTCAAATCTTGAGTGGGGAAGCTACGACTGACTCCATGTCTGTGCGTGGGATAGTGCGCTCGTGATTCTTCATTGCAGAAGACCATAAGCCTGACCTTCGATTTGCATCATAACACACCACAGGTCTTAGTCACTTCGAAGGCATCACGATTTTCTTATGTACCTTTGTCCCCTTTCCGGGACTATTAGGATAGGAGTGAAGTAAGCCTCCTATCTTGATTCTGGAATGCTTTTCGCTCACATGAGTCATCCTTACAAACTTGACCTCCTTAGGGTCAATCTTGTAATGATGCGCTAATGTGAAATCTGTAAACCTCACGTAATACCTTGCGATCGAAACTACGTGTCTTGAAGGCTAGGCTTTGGTCTCTCGACTCATCACGATATCGACCTTCCACAGGGTCCGCGAGCCGCTGGGAAAGTGACATCAGCATCCCGAAACCCACCTCAACAATGACTTTGAACTTAGTGAACTTGGCCTGGCGATGATCCTGAAGTTGTAGTACGATTCTGATGATCCTCGTGCCACTGGTAGGAGTAGATCGGGATGTGTCATCAGCAAAGGCTAACAAAGCGATCTAAATGGGGTTGGAACGCCTATTCGCGGATCCGTAGATGCGCCGGTGCATTCGTCAATCCAAAGGGCATCACGCTCAAAATGCCTATCTGGCGTCTGACGTCTTAGGAGATATCTGCCTCCTAAATCTATTGATGGTAACCCGGTCACGAAGGTACATCTTGGGTGGCTAAAAAACTTCCACTATTGTCAAACGAGTCATCAATCACCGGTAATAGATATGATTATAGTTGCCAACCTGATGACGATGCATGTCGAAGCATAGTCAAGAGTCTTATCCTTCTTCTTCTGAATAGAACGGGCGCCCCGTGGTGAAGTGCTCGATCTAATGAAACCCTTGCCCAATGATTCTCGTATCTGGACCTTGAGCTCCTGCGTCAAGAGCCATCATCGCAGTCATAGAGATGGGCGGCGTACCGGAATCTTGACTCAATGCGGAAGTCGTCCCTTAGTGATGGAGGTAATCCTGTGCTTCGTCGGGAAAAACATCTCGTACTCGCAAACCACCGCGAGAGGTGAACTCATATCCTGTCTCATTTTTGTCCTCCGAGGTGGAGTTAAGTAGCCAACCAGATCATTTGCCCGATATAGTAAAATATTACAGGTGTGGGGTGAAGCATCGTGCCTATTCACAAGAGCACAACACAAGTGCCAGGTAAGCGTGTAGGCGGTAACTCTCATACGGTCACAATCTATTACAAACCGATGTGCCATCAACTAGTAATAGACCTAATATCCCGAACCATCCGTTTGTTTCTCGAACTCCTAAGGTTATGTTTCTCAACCCTTGTGTTCGTATTTCTATGCGATACATATATGTTGCAGTTTGATAACGCCGCATCTGATCAAGCATACAGAAAACACTTGATGCATGATGTGATATAATCTGTCACCGTGGACTCTGGTAACATCCTACCTGAACCTTGATACGAACTATGATCTGAATGTGATTTAGGAGCACTAGGTAACTTTCCCAACTCAAGCTCGACACCAAGCTATACAGTACGTGATGCTCCACACACATTAACGACATGTCACAGACCCCGCTGCCCAGAGCCACAGGTATTCGTATACCCTAGCTCGATACCAGGCTTGTGACACCCGGCTTAGGGTCCACGTTGATGCAGTCGACCTGCTTGAGCTTTGTGTGTCTCATATCATGAGACTCATACTTGAGTAAAATGACCAAATAGGACGATCCTCCATACTCGTCCATGCAGTTACAAGACCATACATTTCCTATAGATTGAAGTTGTATTACTCTTAATACAAACATATATTAAAACTAGCTCGTTCTAATATATACATAAAACAAGAATCAAGGCCCCTGATCAGGCCCTTCATAATCCTTGCCTACAGGAGCGTTATGCACTGTACTGTCTATACTGAAGGGTCCCACTGACGGGTGGTGCGCCGTGGGAATAAATCCTAAAGTATTCTGCGCCTAGGTGCACATGCGATGATCATTTCCGCAGTCAAACCAACAACCAATCCATGCATACATGTTGTCGATCATGGAAAAAATCTACATGCATGTATGAGGCGATACTCTACATGCTATTCTGGCGAGATTCGACCTCGACCACCGCAATGCAATCTTAATGGGAAATCGTCTGAGTGGAGTCAGGCTCCCATTTCACAACCATTAGTCTATGTGATATTTATTTAATCATTTCATGTCTTTTGGGATATAACTTTTCGAGGTCTCATCTGTGTCTCTTACACCCTCACTGCGAGTTTCAGCGTGGATCACATTTGTCCCAACAGGTTTGGAGTTTTCACTGCGAGGGGTATCTATCCTACACTCGCCCGACACATTTCATTTCCATTTCGTTTTGTAACATTGTGGAACTCAATTGCACTTAGTCCCATTCGAAGCCCTGCGATTGACACGAAGCCTTGATTCCAAATCGATCTGTGAACACACTTTCATGTAATGTGAATTATTCTGCTTTTACAATCTGATACAATTTGTGCCCTTGCTTTTTCAAACCAATGACTTAATGTGTGAAGACCTCTACATGGACATTCTGCACCATACACTATGTGTGTGCTATGAACACTCATGTCTAATGCACCATGGCTTGCATTTCTTATATTTAACATACATGCAGTCATGTTATTATTCCACATATTCAAATCAATACATCACACCAAGCATGCCTTACATCTTTTCTATCATTCGAGTTCATTCATGTCGACACATCATTCAAGCATGTGTTAAAATAATTCAACCATTACTTAGGCAAGTAATGCCATAATTCATATTCTTGGCGCAGGGCATAGTATGTGGAGTCATATAACAATCACAAATAATTTCATTTCCGTCTTTATCACATAATTTCACATATTCGACATGTCATTGAATTATAGCAGCTAACACACATTAGCCATTCCGGCCATAAATCCGGCCATGCCTTTTTAAAATTAATCTGGACCCAGTCGAAAGTCGATTTTTATAAATACCACACATAACATCCAACATGCAATTCCTTGCTCGGTATATCACGATCCCGAGCATTTTGATTTAAACGATTCTGAAAGCGAGTTCCGAAGCAGGCGAACTATTCCTCAATGTCCCGATTGACCAGCTGAATGTTAAGCCTACATTTGTTTGAAATTTATTTTATTAAAGTGAACCAAACAAACTACGTAGAGTGAAAAACGGCAATCGGAGTTGGATAAGAAATCTTATGGCCAGTCCAAAGTTGATGCGGCGATTCACAATGTGCGAAATTTAGGCACACCAGTTTGCTCGATACGCTGAGTTTGCCATCCCATAACCTGATGTTTGGTCGCCGAGACGGTGATCCGAAACCGTAAGCGGTCTTTGACCATCACCACGATCCTGAAACAAACCACACGAGCTATCTGAGTCGCGGAAAACGGGAATGAAACATGGAAACCATTACATTTAGGCATAAAATAACCAGTGTAGGAGGAAACCTACCTCTTGTAGCGCAATCACCAAGGTTCTTTTAGTGCGAGAGTGCACTCCTTCTGTGACCTCCTTCCTTTTCCTCTTTCTTTTTCCTCTCTTCCTCCACACTTTCTGCCCTGCTTCTTCTTTCCTTTTCCTCCATTTTCCTCCCCTTTCTCCTTTCTTCCTCCCTTTCTCTGCCTCTTCCTCCTTCCTCTTTTCCCTTCCTCCTCCTTCTCCTTGCTTTGCTCCCACGAATTTGCTTCTTGCTGCCTCCTGGCCAGTTTTGAGACCCCCTTTATATAGGCTTGCAGAAGGCCATGCATGTTGACACATGGCATGCCATGTGTCACACACATGCATGCCTTTGCCATGCATTGTGACACATGGCTTGCCATGTGTCACTCACATGGCTTGCCATGTGTCACACATGGTTTGCCATGTGTCATCCACATGGCTCGCCATGTATTAAGCTCGACACAGTTTTCCGAAATACGTGAAATTAGACTATCTCGAATTCAACGAGAATGTTCAGTGGGTAGCTAGATTTCATGAGACGATTCAATGGTGCAATCCATTTTAACCATCTAAGGATCTAGAAAAATCCCAACTTTCTTTGGACATATTCCATTAAACCACCATTTTGCTACACTTTTATCTGAAAAATTTAAATTTGCAGAATTTTCGGGTTTTATTGTAACTCTTTGCAAACATTGGGCTGGGGATGATTCTTGGTTTGGAAGAATGAATCCCCTTTAATTGTGGCTGGTGGTTTAGCCACAATTCTTCAAAGTATCCCTTTATGTGATGCGGATGCAAACACGAGTTAATGCTTAAGAGGCCCCATTCAAACATGCGATGGAAGCCGGTACGAATTTTCTACACATGGTTCCTCTTGCTCAGGCTGAGGTAATGGGTAAGTGAATATTGAACTTTGCTTTCTCCTCACTGAGAGAATTGGGTTCCCTTGTTGATGTCAATCCATGTAAGCAAGGGAAAGAAGTGGTCTTTAATATCATGAATTTTAGATCCCGCTTCCAATGCCCAGAAACCACAAAATCCATGGGAAAGTAAATGTGTCAATCTTCACCATGAACATTTTCAATAGCCATCCACTTGACTTTCTTCAAAAAGTCAATTGATCCACCTAATGACTTTCATTCTCTAAGTTGTTTAGGAGTACTTATTTTCTCAATTTCGCATTCGTTTTCACTTTCTTCCACAAATTTCGGGATAGGAAATTTACTTTTCTCGAGGAAGTGCCATGTTCAGCTGGGATTTGGAAGAATGTTACTAGGAGAGGTCTGGAAATTGTTCCTTCAATGCTTGGACCAAGTGTCTATTTGAACTAAGTTTTCAATCTAGCACTAGTATTGATTTTGAAACATAGTACGTTTCTACTCATGAAGATTAATCATCTTCTTGTTCCCTTCCATGTAGATAAAATCTGCTCCTTAGCAGAGCAACTCTTCTTCCTCTCACGAAATGTAGGGTTTGAACTCCATTAATAAGGAATACTCCTTGTTTCAACAATTAATCCCCACCACCAGGAGTAATTTAATGTTCCATTCTTTAGTTCGATCATCACGATCAAACGAGTAAGAAAATGAAGAAAGAAATCAAGAGACAAGTAGTGAGAGAAAAAATCCAGGATTTAGCTTCAATCTTTAATACGAAACGATGTGAAATCTGAATCTCTATTATACAACAGAAATCTCTTCAATATAAATAAAATATGCTCTAAAACTATAAAGTCTATTAAATCAAAATCTGCGACGATACTAAGAAAATGGGCGAGTTTAGAGAAGAAACATGAAAGTGTTCTCCCACCTCCCCGTTGCCCTAAAAACCTAAAAAATAAGTATTTATAGTCCTAGGGTAAAATGGGCTTGAAAACAAGCCAAAATATCCATTTTCAGCCTTTTTTGGTTTTTTCCAGCGTTTTTATCGCAACATAGTTTTTTCTGTTGCGACATAGTTTTTCTGTCACAACATAGTTTTCTATGTCGTGACATAGTATACCTACTGTTGCAATAGAAAACTGTACTTGCGACATGTTTCAATGTCACGACACTTGCAAACTTATTGTGTGACAAAAAACTTTGTCCAACATGTCGGAGCCATAACTTCTTCATTTTAACTCGGATTTAAGAGTTTGTGGTGTCGTTGGAAACTCTTTGAATGTTGAATGTAACCATGAGTAGATTTGAACCATTTGATACTCCAGATGATATAGAAAAATTTATCTTCTCAATGACGAACTGTGAGACATCCGTTTAACTCTCTTTTTGGAAACATTTTGCATATTTTCTTAATAAATCACTTGCTTTCCATCAAAAATCCTGCAAAACCAAGTTTAGAGGAAATGTTATCAGCTTGAAATGAATATGGATAGAAAATGCTCAAAATAACATGTGAAATCAACTCAAAACATAGATGCATTTTACCTCGTAATAAAACGAGAAATTCTAAGTCCAGTATAGAGAGAAATGATTGGGCACATATCTACACTAAAAAGCAGGCGAAGAATGCAGTTCCTTGTTGTCTTGGGACTGGGCGATTGAGAATGGGCACGTGACGCGGTGCTAGACCTAAAGATACAAATTCAGTAGAACAACAAATTTTGAACAATATACACTCATGACTCTATTGCTAGCGTAAAGGGTTGTTGCTTGATGCGAAGCGAATAAAGCCGTATGTTGGTATTATTGTTCCCAAGCTCATTTGGATTAAAAAGCAGCGCTCCAAAGATTTTGGTGTCTCACAAGATGGTGCAACATCTGGTATGACGTTGTTATGTGACAACCTTAGTGCCACCAATGTCTCTAAAAATCCAGTGCAACATTAAATGACCATCCATATCGACATTAGACATCACTTCATAAGAATCTTGGTTGAAAATAGAGTGATAGAGATCAAGCACATTCCCATTGAAAGACAAATAACCAATATCTTGATGCATCTTATTTTCAGGCACTTAGATCCTCTCTTAGACTATGCTCCTTTGATTCTTTAAACAAGTCCATGACCAAGGGGGAGAAAAATTGGGTTGTGTTTAGTGATAATGGGCCATGATAGTTAAACTAATTTAGAATTGCTTCACATGGTGTTCCACCATCTTCTGGACCAAGGTCTAACTCTGTTCCTTCTACAATTGCTTCTTAGCCTACTACCAATGGTAATACCAAACCAATGCATCTCTCTGTTTAGGATAAGTACATATGCTAATTTTTTTTCTTTTATGGCAAAAAGTAAAGGGAGATATGTCGAAGTCTCTTTATGATTTTTTCTCTTGATGGATATTTGGTTTTTAGATTAATGACATTGTATGACATCATAGGTTGCATAGTCTTTGGTTGATACAACATGTTGGTACTTGCCTCACTAAGGGTTAATTTATTGATGGCTCTTCAAATTTCTATTTGCATATCTTGTTAGTCTCTCTGAAACATGCTTCTCTTATCCCATTTATTTTTACCAAAGAAATGCCAAAGAGGGATATTGTTTGGGATATTTCTTGTCATAATCTTAGGAAAAAATAAATTACATGTTTTGCAGCAGAAATTCAATGTCACAATTGTTGTCGCACAAGTTGGTGGATCAAGTTGTGTGACACAAGTTACCGTATTCAGCCAAATATGATTTTGAAGCAAATATTCTACAGATCAGGGGTCAATATTCACTATGACGGATAAAGAAGAATAGGGAGTGGGAAATATTGGGCAGATCAAATATGGCATATTAAATCTTATTTGGTTAGATTTACATGGGAGGAAGATATTGCATTAAGATGGATATGGTCATGAGTCTCTTTTGTGACTTTAACAAGTAAAAAGTGCATGGCAAGTAAAATTTCAATCAATTTAGATGCACAGCTACAATGAGAGAATCTAGCATTATGGCTAAAGCAAAAGTTTAGTAGAATACTTAGAGAAAGAAATATGATCTTATTTACTGATTTAGATACACTTTCTTTCTTTTTATTTTTTATTTTTTATTATTTTGGAAAAAAGTAATAATTTGATCACATTAAATAATACAAGAATAATTTGAAGTAGTAATCTAATCTTGTATTTTATTGTATCCCCTCCTATATGAATTTTCTCCAAATTATACTAGCTTTCATCATTATAACTTTCATCTTTTCTACTTAATATAAGGCTCTATGTTTGTAGAATACTGGAAGAGAAAGATTCCACAAAATTGGATTCTAACTATTAAGATCTTAAGGAAAAAGAATTTAAAGAAGATCGATTTCATTTTCTATTTTTAAAGAAGAAAGAAAAGAGATGTTTTTTTCTACATAGTATAATGTAAGTGAAACACTACCTTCACCTATCTTTTTTTTATCTGTGCATATATATTCTCACATGTTAGAAGGGTTGTTTTTGTTCTTAACGCTTTTTTAGGTATGTTGGACTTTTTCTTTGAGAAGATGCATAGATTAATAACATCTACGGCCCGAAGATGCATCTGTTTCATTATTTGACATTTAACTAGAAAGATTTTTATCTCCAAATGTCTAGCTTTTTTTAAATAAATAAGTTAGATATCCTTGGTATATTTTTTTTCTAAAGATTGAAGCATGTAGTTTGTTACAAGTCTACTGCTTACATTAATATAAAATGTTTTCTAATTAGGAATGTGCACTATTTCTTTATTAGTACTATTCTTATTTATTTGAGCTAATACTTTATAATGACTGAACCATATAACTTACTGCAAGTCAACTACTTAATCTAAAATGTGTTAATATAGGAATTTGTGCTACTTCTATTTTAGCATTATTATTGCTTATGTGAACTAATACTATATAATGAATGTTTCATTAAGGATTATGTATATCCATCCAAATTCATAAATGTTTTCTTAGTAATTTCTTATACATTGTAGTTATTTTATCAAACACTAGATCCAATGGTGATATCTCATACGTAAAAGAAAAAATGGGAATAGGAAACAAGAAATAAAAGATGAAAACAAGAACACTCATATTTACATGAAAACACTAAATAGGGGTAAACTACAAGCAAAGGAGGAGAAATCCACTATCTGAATATGAAACAAGATTGAAATGTTAAATCATTCAACTATTGAAAATTAAAAACACCCTAGAATGCCCACAATACCACTCAATCCCTTAGAATTCCACGAAATTACTCAAACCTTAAAAGGTACATCATAAATTTATAAGCATTTCAAAACTAAACAAGTTAAACTCTAATCATTTTAATAATGGATCATGGGGTCTTTACTAAAAAAATCATTCAAAAAAATCAATACCGTTGCATCACAAGAACTTTTCAATTGAGGTCACATAACTTTAATACACTCCAAATTGACACAAATTCGAATGAAAGGAATGAACAAACTCCAATCTTTAAGAAAGAAAGTGTAAGATCCAAGAAAATTCCAATTTTCGGAAAAATGGTAAAACGGTAATTTAGATTCAAAGGCAAAATTTTAGATCTCTCGGATAACAAACGGACTTCACACGTTGGAATCGTCTCACAAAATCTAGCTACCATTGAATTTATTCGAATTCAGGGACCTTGATCGAGTACACGTTTTCGAGCCAAGTATCGAGTGCAGTAAAACGATATGTGATGTGAAAAAAGTCACCTATAACATGCACTCATGTGACATATGTTGCATGAGTAGAGAGATGATGGAAATGGATGGCCGAGATAGTGCCAAGTGCCAAAAATCCAAGAGAAGGGACACATAGGGAATTTTGGAAAATAATAAATGAAAACAAAGACAAAATTGGGAATAGTGTGGTCTTCTCCAAATTAAAAGAGACCAAAACGGGTAGAAGGGGAAAATGGCTTACAGTGGGCTGGTTTTGTGATATTTTTAGAGAGAGAGCACCTTCTCTCTAGGATTAACCGTCGGACCGTCGGTTTTGGCGGGGCTTGAAGCAGCTTTTCTAGCGGCAGAGGCTGTCACTTGGGCCTTGATTTGCCGGGAGTTAAAAGCCAGCTCAGAGGTAGAATCTTTTCCTACATGCGTTAATCTTTATACAGGGCCATGTAAATGGTTGAGGGTATTCTAGGCTTGCTTTGGCACATAAATTCGGTCTCAGCTTTTGGTAGAGTGGAAGAACCTAATTGGTGATGAAGTGAACGATGGCAGGGTTTTTCTTTGTTCACATGAATAATGACACAAAATAATTTGTGTGCAAATGTGTTGGTTGAGTGATTCAAAATGAATTGCTCATGTTTGATAATTAGCCCTTGAGCTAATTTTAGTGTAATTGATGGTGAATTTGCATAACATGTTTTATGTGATTTAATTATGTTAATATATATGCATGAAGTCTCTTAGCATGAGCGTATTGGAATTGGCATCATGAATTCCCGCATATGCAGTGGGCTCTAGAACCAAGCCAGAGAAGTAGGAGTGCATAAGGTGGACTTCTTGAAGGAGATTGTTTGGAGGGTTGACGATAATATGGTGTGCTCCGGATGTGTCCATTTACAACATCGGAGGGTTGTCCGTATAAAATATCGTGCGTCGAGTCGTGATTGATATATATCTCGGAGGGTTGTCCACAAAATAGGTTATCGAGTCGGTCCTGTTATATAGGAGGGTTGCCATGGTTAAAACAAATACACCTTTGTTTTGAAATGGTTTCTCTTACATAGTTTAGAGTGTGAGGAATCGGTGGGACTTCGATACATGGGTTTGACGTGAACGTTAGTGGGTTCATGGGAAATTGCTTGAATGCGATTGTTTTGCCATGCCATGTGCACGCCAGGTGGGAGTAACCCATGTAGGAAATTATCTCTATGACACTCGACTGTCGAGGATCACCATTTCGGTCTGAGGAAGCGATCGGGGCGATGCCATTCGTAGTTTTAGAAGAAAGTCGGGTTGTGGCTTTGGTGGTTATTATGCATGACATGTATTAGAATTTTATAATTTTAATATATGTTTGTATTAAGAGTAATGTGTTAACTCTTGAACCATGTAAGATAGTTGGTTGGATATTTTGTGAGTATTGATGCAGGGGCCCAAGTGGCCATTATTTTACTCGCATTTGGACCCTGTGTGGTTGTTGTATATGGTTGGGACAGGTTATGTATCTTGGGTAGAGCTCCCCGTACAAAGGAGACTTTGCGAATTTTCATATGGTGGTGTCGATTTTGACATCTCGATGTCATGGCGAGTTGTGAGGTTGTCAACGGACCCCCGGGTTTGAGGCGTCACAACTTGGTATCAGAGCCTAGGTTTATAAATACCTAGAGCTTAGTGTCGATAAGTTAGGTATGTGATTACCTAGGGCTTGAGGGACTTGGGCTTAGGCCATGGTCATGAGGTGTAAGGACATCACCACTTGGTGTAGCTCGATGTAGGGTTAGGTATGTGATTACCTAGACAATCACAAGACAGGATTAGAACACTGTATGTACTGCGTTTTATGCGTGATTGGGTGTATAACATGTTGATTGTCATGTATGTTGTGTGATCAAGTGATTGTTCGATGAATTGTTGTGTATGTATGTGTGAATGGTGTGCATAACATGGATTGTTATGTGTTGTGTGATTATTGTGTAGTAAGTAGCATAGAAAGAAAAAAAAAATTTAATGTTGAACACTAAGGTTAGTATGAGAACATGAGGGTTGAGAATTTTGAATAAATAGTTCTTTCAATTAAATGAAAAAATAAATAAACGAGGTGAAGAAATTTATAAGGTTTTTACAGTGTGTAAAACTTAAGAAAATTAAATAAATTAAATTTTTATAAATTTATTTGGGTGTACTGGAGAATGAGAAAAAAAAATGTGTATATATATTTTTTAGGTGTTTTTCGAGTAGCATAAATGAAAAAAAAATGTGTGTGAAAAAAAAAAAAGCGGTGCGGGAATTATTTTGACCTCTTTACTTGGCTGTATCCTGATCTGATAGAATTTATGTTGTGAGCATAACGACTGGAGTGCAATTTGGTTGGAGGGCTGGGTCAGCGTCGATAAATTGTATCGTGACATAAACAAGCATAACTGCGGTTGGGCTGGGAGTGTGTCCGTCTGATGATGTATCGTGACAAGCGGAGGTTTAATGGCTGGTGAGTGCGTCACGATACAACCATTGTATCGTGGCGAGGAGCGGTGGCCGTTGGGGTGGGTCGTGATCACGAGTCGTGTATGGCGGCGTGAGCGACACGATGCGATATGCGATCCTGATTGGTTAATATCGTGGCGGAAGCGAGGCTAGGCCGCGAAATTTGGGTCGCGATACAAAATCGTGTGTGACAGAGGGGCGCCGAAGCGAGGCGTTGTAGTGCAGGGCCACAACACGAAGCCAGTGCCGGCCGCGCGTGACGGGCTCACGACACGGCGTAGTTGGGCACGGTCTGCGGCGTTGTGGGCGCTGCGACGGCACCCGGCCTGTGGCGTACTCGGCTGGCGCGGTCGCGTGCGTAGTGGGCGCCCGGCTGGTCAGTTGGGTGTGCTGTACTGACCCGATTTTGGACTTCAGTTACCTTGTTTGGACCATTGTTCATGAGCACTCTTCACAAAAAATAAATAAATAAAATTTTCAAAAAAATAAAATTTTTTGATGTTGAATATGATTTGATATATTGAATTAATTGTCTTGCATTGCCTCTGAATGCAGGGACATTATGTATGAAATATTTCTATATAAGAATAGTGTCTCGGGGCTGTGTTTGAGCCTTAGAGATACTGCATTGAATTTAACTTGTCATTTGACATGTGTAGATGGCCTAATCAGGCGGGACGTAAATTAGATCCACGGGAGTACTGGTCAGGCACCACTTGATGTTGAAGCCGATGGTGGCACTGTGAGGCGATGGGTATTGCGAGTGGCTGCTGTGCGTTTGGTAGTGTAGCAAGTAACCCGGGGAAATTCAGAGTAACCTCCGGAGGTTTAGGGCATCATCCTCAGAGCATTCACGGGAGGAGATCAGATGGTGGCGAGACCATTGATTAAATGTGGTCGAGAAGGTGTTAGAGGTTATGGAGATTACCTCCCAACGACGAATTAGACTAGCTAGTTCCGGCCTAGAAATTGGAATAACCAAATTATGGTGGAAATGGGCAAGACCTCCCAGAGACTGAAGCTGACAGCGTGGCCCGAGTTCAGGGTTCGTGGTGTCTTTGGATCTTACTGAGGCATCACGAAGGCTTTCGGGAGTTCTTAGAAATTGAAGTAGGGGATGATGATTGTGATGGGTAATGTGACTACATTCACGGGCTAACCCGTTTCTTGATGACTACGTGGCCATGGACATGCGAAGGTCGAGGTCGAGAATGGTGAAGTTGGCCAGGTAGAGGCGAGGATGCGTGGGACCAGCCTGAATGTGGTTCGCATGGTTGGGACATCCCTGACCATAGAGAGAGAGATTGAGGATGCTTGGAGCACTCGGGATGCGGGTGTTAGTAGCAAGAGGAAGGAGAGTCAGTCTTCTTCTAGTTCGGGAAAGAAGCAGAGAGGCTTCTAGTTCACGAGGGTTCCAGAGGCCGCGGCCATCCATGCCGGGGGACGGATCGGGGTTCTTGGGTCGAGAAGGAATTAGATGGTGTCTTTATCTTGGCGCGGCTGGATACATGAGGAAGGATTACCCTAGAGACATGGATCCGGGTTTGGGGCGTCTGATCCCGGTCAGTGGGACGGAGAGGATACGGTATATTCCTCCGACGCCTAGTACAAGCAGAGGCCGATTTGATCTCAGGGCGTGTTTTTATCAGATTACACGGCGGACGGAGAGGGGCCGGAGTTAGGGGCGAAGCGGAAGAGACGAGCCCACATGCAGAGACAATTGGTGGGTTGGCTAGAAGCCTTACCTTACGAGGCCAGAGAGTGGGGCGCAGCTTGAATCTGCCTCGAGCTCGTTTTTCGGAGCAGAGGGGATGTTTTGGATGAGCTGGGATTGCCTCGTGGACATGGAACCAGTCTCTCCAGGCCATACGACGCATTCATCTCTAAGCGACTCATTGGATTGTTTTTTGGTCAGTTGCGAAACCGGGAATATTCCCGAGAGAGACTCACGGACAGGTTTCATTCAGACTAGACGGCACTTGCCGGCGCTCTGGATGTTTCATGAAGAAAAAACAGATATCTGTTGCATTGACATGACGGTTGACGGGTTAAGATAAAGACCAGTTGCCTTCAGAAGATTGGTGATTTTATTGCAGATCGGTTGAAGACGCGGAATCTGCTCAGAATGGACACTTCTCATTCGTACAACCGAGGTGGGGTTAAGGGGCGAACTCATCCCCAGGCGTGCCGACGGCGTTATGGGGCACTTGAGTTCACGGTGATGCCCTTTGGATTAGCCGAATGCGCTAGCGCATTCATGGACCTCATATAGGGTATTCCACCCCTATCTATGATAAGTTTGTGTAGTCTTCGTGGATGACATTTTGATGCTCATTCGGGAGTGGGAACATGAGTATCATAAGGTTGTCTTGGGTTGTTGGGGCCATGGCGACCTCCCAAGTTCAGTAAGTGCGAGTTTTGACGAGGGTGAGTTACACCAAGACACGTGGTGTTAGCATCAGCGCGCAAGGTGGACCCGGAGAAGGTTTAGATAGTGATGGAGTTGGGAGAGGCGAGGGGCTAGTCTTCGAGTTAAAGTGGTTTCATGGGATTAGTTGGGTATTACGGAGATTCATTGAGGATTTCTCTGAGTTAAGCGGCACTATGGCCAGGGTTATTAGGAAGGGTCAAATTTGATTAGGACCAGCCCAGATCACGAGGGCTTTATTTCGAAGTTGAAAAACTTATGGCTCTATCGCGATGTCCGGATTGAGGCAGGGGGTACCACGGTGTATTGCCAGCTGATGCTCGAGGCGGGCGGATGTGTTTTGATCTGATCGGAAGGTAGCCGGCGCTGGGTTCCTGTCGGTTGAAGGATGGCTGACTGAAGTCACGCTGACATAGAGTTAGCGGTAGTGATGCCACGAGGAATTTGGCGCCATTGCCTATAGCGAGGAGTTCGGTGTACTCGGACCATAAAGTACAGAAGTATATTTTCAAATGGTGGGACGCAGCATGAGACATGGTCGGATTAAGTTCTGAAGTTATGACTTCACTTTGCATTACCGTGCGTGAGCAAATGTAATTGGCGATGCTCTGGTGGGAGATGGCGGGCGTTAAGTGATATGGCTTCTGCGGGTGGGGATGCCGGGGCGCTAAGGCGGTTGAGTGATCTGACAATGAGCTGGGATGTTGGGGAGTTCGTAGCTGTAATCTTTCATTGGTGGTGATGAAGTCTGGTGGATCAGAGGATGGTGTCCATCGGACCGGGTATGGTCGGGAGCAGTTTGTGAGAGTTTGGACGTCCACCACAGATGTGATCTTCGAGTGAGGCGGGTAGTGGTTCCCAGTTAAGTGATTTAAGAGAGGAGATTCAGAGTTCCTTGCTCTCCAGATTTGCCATGCATCTAGGTGGCACAAAGATGAATCGAGTCTTAAGTCCTTGATTACTACTTCGGCGGGATGAAGAAGAGACCTGTGAGACTGTTGGAGATGTCTCGTGTGACCAGTTGGTGACTGGCGAGAAGCGATAAAATTGCTAGGCCGTTGGGTGACCGGTGCGAGGTAGAACACGTCGCGATGAATTTGTGGGCCGCACGCGCCATGGGCCGCGCGAGGCATGGCGTTATCGTTTGATGGTGGACGACTCCATGGTGACCACACCACAGTGAGGATGACGTACATTGGTGGAGATTAGTGCCGGTTGTATGTTCCGAGAGATAGATGCGTACGTAGATGTCGTCTTAGTATCGGATAGGACTGGGGGTTGGCGCCTTTTTGGAAGGATTTCAAAGGCTATGAGCCTACGGTGACCATGAGTACAACTTTCACACCCATCTGAATTGTGATATGAGAGGACTTCAGATTGTTGGGGGACACTGGAGCATGCCTTGGATCATAGGGTAGGCCGGGAGAGCGCGCGCCAGTGGATGCTTTACCAACAACGTTGGTGAGTATCAGGATTATTTCATATGAGTATGGGAGATGTAGCAGATCCGCCCGTTGTATTGGCCGGTGGGAGAGGAAACCGTCTTAGTCAGACCAGTTGAGACACGAAGGTGAGTGGGCTTGATAGATAAAATCTTCTGTCAGGCCGTGAAGGCCCATCTCTCTGAATCATCGTGTGTTATGAGTTGAGTTGGTGATCATCTTCATGAGAGTCACCACTGAGAGGTGTAGGTTTATGGCTTGAGAAAGTTATCACCGAGTTGTGTTGTTTATGAGATGTCGAGAGGTGAGGCGTTGTAGCGTCTGGAATTGGATTTGCATTCAGGTGTCTGCGGTATTCAATGTCTCATGCTCGGTATCGTCGGATCCGACTCGCGTTGTGGATTGGGGAGAATTGATGACACTGGATGGGACCTTGGGGAGGTTGATTGCTGCATTTTGGATAAGCGAGATCAGGTTTTGATGCGAGGCGGTGAGGTAGTGGGGTCTTATGGCGACGCGGGTGGTGGAAGGAGTCGGCGATGGGGCCCGGCGGGGACACGATCTGGACCGCCATCTACCGCTATTGTTGGCGGGTTGAAGTGGCAGTGTGATGTTTGTATTAATGACCGGTTGCATCATGGTGGTACGTTGCATAACTATGTGTTTGTTCTGTGAATTGCATGTTTGGAATGAAATTCGTACCCAGAGGATAATCTTAAGTAGAAAATTCCAATTTTGGAAAAAGATTATGTTTGGTCAAAACCAGAATTTTTCTCGATCTGGTGTGAAACAGGACTTGTCGTTTGAAACTTCCATGAAATCTAGCTTCTGCGTCGAATTTTGAAAAATGCGAGAGTGATTAGGCCTCATGATTTTGACATGGGTATGGTCGCGTCATGATATATGATCTCAGAAAAAATCACCTATAACATCCTCATGTGCATATGTTTGTATGAATGAAGAGATGGGAGATGGATGTGAGATAGTGTGATGTGAATCGAGAAAGGATGCATGGGGTGTGGAAAGATAATGAAGGAAAAGAACAGATGGATAGTGTGTTCAGTTAAAGGGTGAGCAGACAGAGAGAAACTTGACAATTAAAGTTTTGTGTTTTGAAGGCACATATCTGCAGGATCAAATAAATGGAATATTGAGTTTCAAGCTGAAGATGAAAATAAGCTTCTCTGGCAGAAGAGCTAAACGTGCCAGGTTTTATGTAATTCAAACGAACCGGAGGATGGGATCTTTATGCCCAGTTGATCACGTCACAAGACCGTACCGTAGTTCGAAGCATATTAGAAACATTTTATTTTAAATTAGGTCTCGATAGCAGCTTTTTGGTAGTGGAGAAAATTCTAGTGGTGATGATGAATAGTAACGGGGTTTTCTTTATTCATATTAATAAATAATAGCCTAAAATAATTTCTGAAAGTAATAATTTGATTGAATTAGTTAAAAATGATTGTAATGTTTTATTAAATCAACCACTTGTGTTTAATTTTATTATGAGTGATGATGATTCATAACATGTTTATGTGATTTAATTATCGTGTTTAATATGTCAAATGTGAATATATTGGCATTGAGCGTCGATGGAATTGATATCGCCGTTCTGTGTAGCTATCTGTTTCAGAGAAATGTATATAACAGTAGGGTGATTAAGCAGATGGTTTCTTAAATTGTTTGGAGAGGTTGACTGATAGAATAATTATCGGGATGTATCTTCAACCTTGGAAGGTTTATCCATTCAAAAATATGATCAGTTGAATTGGCGTGATTTAGATATGACAGGAGAAGTTGTCGTAAAATATCAATCGTTGGTGTTGCGATTGATGAGTTATCGAGTGGAGTCCTTGTTATATGGAAGGGTTGTCTGGTTAAAAACAGTACTTTGTTGATATGTTTCTCATATGGCTTGACGGTGTGAGAGTCGTGGACTAGACATAGGTTTGGAGCATATGGGCATTGAGTAAGTTCATGAGAATTTCTTGAATGTGATTGTTTTACCATGCATGCACTTAAGGTGGGGAGTAACCCATGTGGGAAATATCTCTTGGGTTTGCTCACCTATCGAGGATCACCATTTAATTCTGAGGGACGATCGGGAAGTACCAGTGAAGTGGATTTAGAGGGAAAGAGTGGATTTATTAGCTTTACAAATTAGTTATATAATATATGACATGTATTAAGATTTTATAATTTTTAATATATGTTTATGATAAATAATATGTTAACTCTTAGACCATGTAAAGATAGTTGGTTGGATATTTTGTGGGAGTATTGATCAAAGGGACCAAAATTGCCATTCATTTTCTTCTAGCATTTGGACCCTATGTGGTCATTGTATATAGTTGGGACACGTTATGTATCATCTTGGTAGGCTCCGGTGCAAGAGACTCACCCAGGTGCCATAAAGTGGTGAACCAGGGTTGCAGGCATACGAAAATATTCCGGGTTGACAGATTGTCAGCGGACCGGAGTTTGAAATCCTGAGAAGTCAACATCTTCCACCAAAACGCGAAAAGCCCCATTCAACGATACTAACAGGATGACTTTTATCCTTTTGCCAAGTCTTGATGGTCTCTTAAACTCATCTATTTTCATCCATTTTACATGTTTTTATGGATTTGACTCATTTGTATGCAAATTATGGACACATTCTCTTTGCCTGCCAACTTTGTGTTTTGCGGATGGTAATTTAGAAAAATGAGAGAAAACAAGTGAAAAATAAGCAAAGAAATTGCGGTAGTCTTTGTGCCTTGTTTTTGTATGTCGCGGCACAATTCAACAGGCGAAGCTTATGTCAGCGACGACTAAATGTAAATCTATAGCTTCTGGGGCGCGTAACTCATGTTGAAAGGCGTTCTGTCACATTAGAAGGATTTTTCTATGCGACATTATTGGAAGAAGATTGTGAGAAAAGCTATCACGTGATCCTTAACTGTCCTTGACGATCGTAAAGCAGAGGAATCAAAGGGAAGCGAATTAATAAGAGCAATGTTTCCTCTGTGTCGCAGCATAAAAATTTGAGGACTAACGGATGAACTCTAATAAGGCAAAGACGATTCTTTCATTGTATAAATTATAGGCTGCAACATGTTATTGAGACAAGTATTTTTATGTTGAGACCAAGTTTTAGAACCCGCTAGCTCAGGAGAATTTCTATGTAAACAAGAAAATTATGTGCGTGAAACATTCAAGTCCATTAAGAACATGAAATCATTGTTGTGTAAGATTATTTATGTGGGACAAATGAAACCACAGAAGGGAGGTGATTCTACGTCACGACAAGGAGGCGAAGAAACGAAACAAGAAGGAGTGGTGACAAAGAAATTCATGTTGCGACATAATTTGTGAAGAATTGAAAATGAATCTGTTGTGATAAAGGGGCACTCCCATGCTGACAGTAAAGCTACGGAACAGAGAATTATGTCACGACCTGAATCAAAGTCAGATTGTGACATAAAATTGAAGAAAGAACCGATTGGCAAGAGGAAAATGTGTGACACGGCTCAAATGAAGCGATGAATTAGCGAGAAAAGAGTATGTGTGACCAAGGAGTTTCACTGTAAGACATAAATTACTTAGGACACAGAAATTCTGTCGCGATAGAGTTAACAAGTTGAAAAGGAAAATGTTTGTTGCGATAAGGAAAATTATGTCGCGATAGAATCCAGAAGCAGAAGGACATAAGAAGCTGGTTGCAAACAGGTTTGGTGTTGTGACAAAATACATTCCTGTTATGACAAAAACAAGACTACTACACAAAAATTATGTCGCTGCGTTCTCCGAAATCTTTCACGTGAATCTGAAAGAGCTGAGCGATTGATGAGAGGCGTAATAATAAATGATACATCGAAAAAGAATAGAAAGCAAGTCGCTATCAGACTTCTATCACCTGGTGACCAATTTGGGCTGGAATTTTGGGATCACAGCGAAATTAATGAAGTGTGGCCCGACGATGGGAAGTGCATAAATAATTGCATCCCAAGGCACGGTGCGCGGCTCCAGTAACTCAGGACGTCTGGGTAGTTGAAGACTCTTATATATTTTATTTTACTCTTTTTTTTTCTTTTCTTTTTTTTTCTTTTTAGTAGAGTTAGTCTCAGTAAAGTTTCAATGTAGATTTTAATTTATATTCTTTTAGATTTATGTATTTGGGTACTGAACTGAAGTGCAACTTCGAATTGGAGATTGTTTATAAAATCATCTTTTTCATTACTATCTGATTTCAAATGGAGGATGGAAGGTTTCTAGAGTTCATTTATTTCAGTTCGTTCATGATTTCAGTGAATTTTCTTTGTCGGTTAGTCACTTTGTTATGAGTGAACAGTTTTGGAAGAAAAAATTTAGAGCTCCTCTGAAATGGGTGATGATGATATTCATTTTTATGCATAGGGTGGAAGAATGCCTTAATTAGAATTCATGAATTTATTTAGATGTTATTTTGTGTGTTCTTAAATTTATTTATTAGAAGTACTAGTACATGTACGAAAACAAAAAATCTAGTATCTTACTCTCTAATTTTCGAGAGGCCTACGGTGACAGCGATATGGAGCTTGGGAGTATAAATTGTTCTTTTGTAGGTTGCTGATGGTAATAGTAAAGGCCCAATAGACTTTGGTCCCCCAATTTACTGAACCAGTTCATCAACCTGCGTAATTTGAGGATAGTTGAATGAAGTATCAGTTTAATCCATCAGAGGTTTCTTTTCTTTCTGCTGAATTGATTCTGATCCGTGTTAGCAAAGATCTAATCAAGGAGATGGAAATTTTCATCAAAAATGAAGGATGAGGTGTCAATCAAATTGGAGAAGGCTTGTAGTATCCTGTCTATGGGGGTAAGAATTCTCTAGTCCTAAAATATGGGTTTGAAGTACTGAAAATGAAAAATACTTAAGTCTTATAAAGAGGGTTAAAAATTACAAATAACTGGTTAGAATCAAGTATCATAAATGAATATGAACCTTTAATCAATTAAAAGTATGGTTAAGGGAGATATTCAAACTATACTACCATGCATCTTTGACAAACTCGGTTTTCCAATTTAAGGTTGAGCTATGAATGATAAGATGCAAGATTGATTATCACTCATTGATATGTCGATTTTGTCTCGCACGGTAAATTTGAGCCATTTTATTAAAAATTATTTTTATGTAAATTAAAAGAATTGATTCTAGGCTAAAATATCCTCTTGTATCTCATTATCATAGTAGATTTCAAATAAGTAATGACATTGAGTAGTTGGGGTAGTTAGTCTTTTGATTTATCATGTTCTCATTAGAACGATATACGGACTTTAAATATCCACTTTATATTTAATACGACTTGTGCATAACGATAATGAAGACGACTCAATTTTAATGAATACATTTAACAAAGGGAATCACTCTTCATTTACACAAGCATCTAGCGAACAGTTTTAGAAAGTGATTTATTTAGGGATTATCTAATAGTACTTTGGTAATAGTGTTATTAACTTGTATATAAATATAATCTGGTCTGAGCATGTTTTTGGCGTCGTTGGCTGAGATAGATTGATGAATTTAAAGATCAATATTCTAACGAGGATTACTAATTTGAACATTTTTCTTTATTATTATAAATTTAAGGAAAATCAACAGTTTTAATCAATTAAGTGAGAAGAAGCTCACCAAATTTTCTATATGGTAAATAGAGATAAATGTATCCCATAATTCATTTGATCTTAGTGTGTTTATTCGAGGAAGATTTTAAAAATGTAGAAAACTAGAAAGCGAATCTGCTTTGCCTGCAGACAAAATAGAGAACAGCGAAGAATTTGAGGCATATCACAAGTGTAGAATCCAGAAGTATGGCAAATCAATGAGAAAGATTATTGGCTATTCCATAGGAAAAAGAAGAAGCATAAGACCTCAGAGGCCTAATATTATAGAGGACTTTTTGGGCCTGTCGGGGAGGGTATACTGCTATGGTGACCTACGATTGAAAGCGACAATTTCAAGTTAGGCCGGCGGTGATTACTGTAATTACCCAGCGGCACAGTTCATTGGTGCGTCCCTGCGAGAAAGTCCCGATTAGCATATGGGAAGATTCATGAGGATGTCATTTGCCGATCAAGCTGAATGGGGTGAGCAGAACAATCAAGTTGTAGCTCCTTCCCTTTCATTGAGAATCTTTGTATGACTTGGACGACTCATTGCCAGTGGGATCAGTGAACAGTTGGGAAGAGTTAGTGGAGGCTTATATGAGCATATTTTTTCCTGCATCTCAAACTTCTAAGATAAGAGGAGAAATAATTATCTTCAAGTAGGGGGAAGATGAGAGTTTCTATAATGCACGGGAGAGATACAAGAGATTGTTAAAAAGATGCCCTATGCATGGAATAAATCTAACCACTCAGATGGATATATTTTATCATGCTATGAATTATGCCTCAAAGGGTATAATTGATGCATCCTACTTTGAAGCTTTTAGGTAGTCACGGAGGAGAGGAGGCCAAGTAGGCGATTGAGAGACCTTCTGAAATGCGATTACAAGGCTCCATCTGAAGCTTCAGAGAGTAGCAGCAAACTAAAGGGAAGTGGTTTGATTGGTGAACAAATAGCGCCATATAAAGCTAAACTAGATGCGTTGATGAACAAATTGGAAGCAATGAGAGAAGAATGCATCACGCACATGAAGTTGGAGCGATGTGAAGGAGAAAAAAGAAAAAGTTACGAAGGA
This sequence comes from Tetrastigma voinierianum, assembly GCA_016808115.1. Taxonomy (NCBI): domain Eukaryota; kingdom Viridiplantae; phylum Streptophyta; class Magnoliopsida; order Vitales; family Vitaceae; genus Tetrastigma; species Tetrastigma voinierianum. Next base: position 882,435 of record JAEQBH010000709.1, on the reverse strand, counting down.
CCCGAACCATGAGGGTTCTTGCAGTTGAGGAGCCACAATGCACAGTGCTAGAGGAGCTGAATTTCAAACCAAACTGACACTTGCTCATTACACACACGGCATTTAGGAACCATGAGAATTTCTCCTTATGGTGGAGGAGCACATCGGGGCCCCCCAGGCTGGGACCAGAACCATCGGGCTCATGCTTGACCCGAGGTTCAGAGCAGCGTAGCAAAGGGCGATAGAGGAGAATATCGGGGTCGAGAAAAGCGTGATCTGTTTGAAGACGGATGTTGTATTTCATGTTAGAAAATAAGAGAATTTTGAATTTTCATGAGAAACTATTTTCTGAATTGGAAATTTTCCAAGCAAACACAACTGTATTTCAGACAAATACTAATGCTTTATTGAGGAACTTGGAAACTAAAGTAGGGCAGCTAGCCCTTTCCTTGCATAACCAATCAAATAATGCATTTCCCAGTAGTACAGAAATAAATCCAAAAGATTTCACACCTACTTCATTGAGAGGTGACAATGAATTGCAAGGAAACAAGAAGATATAGGATGAAACAGACATTAGAAAGAAGTTGAGGAAGAACAGCTCATACTAGAGGAGCATATAAGGAGATGCTGAAAATGAAGAATTAATCAGAAATATCTAAGCTAAAGATAGAAAACTGAGCAGCTTCTTGGGAGGCAACCTAAGTGGAAATTTTAAATTTTAATGTTGTTAGATTTTGTGTGTTTGATATTTCAATTTTCAATTATGTTAGAAGTTATATTTTTAGTGGTTGTTGATTTTTCATGACAATGAAGCTATATTAAAGATGAATTTTATCATGAAACGCACTGTCTCAAACTGAAATATGCAGAAAATAGCTATAAGGGAGAGTATTTATATTTCCCTCAATTTGTTTTAATGATGATGCATAATTGAAGTTTGGGGGATTGTGATTTTTATTTTAATTATTCTGAACATCATCTATGCTAATTTTCTCGAATAAAGAAATGAAATGTCATTGTTCATACTTGAATTGAGGATCTGTGATGATTAAATGAGTCTTCACAAGTATGTTAGAAGGGGTATATAGGTCGATGTACCTTGTTTAGAAGAGGAATATCTTGAGTTAAAAAACAAAGAGAGGCCAGTTACGATTAAAGTTGATGTCGCTGACATAATTTCTCTATGTCATGACATAAATAACTTTGGACTCAATTTGAAAAGAACATTTTCTATCGCGACATAGATTTTTCATTATCGCGACATAGATTGAAATGAGCATTAGAAATAATGTCGCAACATTTCTTGCAATGTCGCGACATTTGACTCACCTTGTCCACAAGTAATTGCAAAACTTTGTTGCAACATTTATTTCTGAATGTCGCGACATAGTAGAAAAGAAATGGAACACACCTTAGGTCATTTGTTGTCGCGACATTTAATGAAGGCACAACAAAAGCCGAGTTGAAAACTATAAATATAGAATTTTGAAAGCTGTAAGACCACCTTTTCTCATAAACCATCAAACCTCTCGGCTTCCTTCATCGATATCTCTAAATCTTTCATGCGAAACCACAGAGTTCCAAAACCCTAACGACCATATGCAGGCCATCTCACCTTATTCCAAATACGAGGCGAGATGATGGAGCATACAGTGGAAGGCGGATTAAAAACTCAATCCAGAAATCTGAAGCTAAAGAAAGAGGATAGCTGAAGCGACTAGGGAAGGAAATAAGAAAAAGGAAGAGGGAGGTGAAAAGCAAGAAGCGATTTGAATAGTAAACTAACTCTAATGGAAAATTTTGAAAGACGGGGCTTCATTGTTGAAAGGAAGGATTGACTTATCTCCCGTTTATTTGAAATGCTTGAGAAAGAAGAGGATGGCAATCAACTGAGCGAGGCACAAAGAACCTGGTTGATATACGTTGGTGAAAAAATTTTTTTTAATTTATGGTGGAAGGAAGGAAAGAAAGTGTATGTCAGAGGACAATGGATAAACTTCAGCAAAGAGAAGATAAATACATTGTTCAATCTCAATGTGCAGAAAGATGGTTCAAAGTTGAAGAAACTACTTAAGGAGCCAGAGTACCAAAAGATAGTAGACTTACTTACGTAGAAAGAGAGAGAAAATGAAAGGGACAAAGATGTAACCCAAATTTGAAGTCATTTATTTATTTATTTATTTATATACAAGAGTTTAATGTACACTCTTTTACATACCAACATACATGAAGCTATATTGTTCTAATATATTTTACAAAATGTTTCTCAAGGCCACAACCTGGCCTTCTTCATACTCACGATCTCGAAGGAGCGCCGTCTTCTTGTGTACCTGAAAGGGGGGCCCTACGACGAGGTGAGCAAAGCCCAGTAGTGATAATCTCCTACAAGGGTTACTTCCCACCTAAGTGCACATGCAATGATTGCACAGAAAACACACATTCAAGTAAGATACATACATGAATGTCAATGCATGAATGTCCTCATGCCCATATCCCGAGTCACTCACCAACTCCCTCACACTGTTTGCCTTTTTCCATATAGACTAAAACCCCTCAAATTAACATAGCTACGAGAGCCTTACACTTCTCTTGTATCCATGTCACTTTGGATAAGATTGCTTGTTACAAAATAATTTTCTCTTAATATTCATGATTTAAAAATAAAGGTTAAGTCTACTTAATGTCTTTGCAAATGCCTGGTCATACAAGTAGTAAAATAAGATGTAAGTCGGGTATCATTCCCACGAGGAGATTGATAGCGAATTACAAATCAACTACCCCAACTACTAAAATTCCATACTATTTGGACTCAAAACTCATAGTGAAGGTTTTATCTACATGACACAAATTAAAATCCCTATACTATTGAATATGTTCAAACTAAACTAAAAAAGTAAATGAATGAAAATAAATTGTATACAAATGAATGGATTGAATCGATTTCACAGTGAGAAATAAAGCTATCAATGAAATACAAGGCAGTCGATTCGACACTAAATCGTTGCTCTATTCTATGTATGGATCACAGTTATTGTCGAATTTCCTAATTATTGGAATTGGATTTCTCCATACTCACTGATTAGATATCCTTGCTTCTCTCGAAGACAATATCAAACCAGCTACATGTATTCCAAATTCTCTTGCAAGATCTGGGTATTTTTCTTTCTCAATACTTCACACCCATTTCCTGTTGATAAATGAACTTTGCTTTACCTTCTTCTCGCGGGATTCGCAGTTTCTACTACTTAATTGGTGGCTCGAACTCGGATCTATGGGTTTTTATCCCTTTCCCTTGATTAGATCTAAGCTAACCCGCGGGGATTGGAACACACATAGATTAAGGTGAACTCTACGATTATTTATGTTGTTAAATACACCCCTCGACTTGATTATGAGCGAATAGGGGGATTTATCAAAATGGCTCTCGGAGCTCGTGAGTTCGTCGATGAGTAGTGTTCTTCTGAGAAAAGAATGATCTCAACTCTGGAATCTCCGTCTGTGTCACGCAAAGGGCATCTTTGGATATCAAAGTAGATACATTCCCTCAACTGGTATTCAGTACTACTATAGGGAACTTATCAATTCAAAACGCGACAGGAATTAAGTAAAAACCGAACCAAATTAAATTCTCCATTATTGTGCGGAAAGACTATAACTAAATGTAAATCAAATCACGTTGGCTAGCAGCTACGATTCTTGCATTGCGAATTAAGAAATGGAGTACCGATGTACACAACCACTGTAATTGTAATAAAGCGAGGAATGAATTCAGATTTGTCTAGATTTCATAAATTTTGAGCGGTAATACTTGAAAAATAATAGAATCTAAAATCTACTCACCTCATCTACTGCACGAGTTCGCGATTCAAAAAAAAAAAAAATAAATAAAAATAAAAAAATAAAAGTCTACTCTAATATATACACTAAGTTCCACTTCTTCTCCCTTTTCTGGGTAGTGAAGACAGAAAAAACTTTTTTTACTATTCTAAAGCTGACTATTTATCATAAAAGATTTTGGGCGAATCCCAAAATGCTCCGGTGGAATCAAAGAAAAGACCGACTCTTTGTCCTGTCTCGACCTCAAGTTGATGTCGCGACATGGACATCTGATGCTCATGATCGATCCGACCTCTTTCTTTAAGTTTACAACCAGTTTGTCTTGTAAATGCTTTGATCGGTGGTAAATGACATTGTTTGTGATTCAGACCATATTTACTTCGATTTTCCTTAGAATATTGATCATGTACTCGGGTTCAAAATGTCAGCGACATCATTTGTCTTCATTCTTTATTTTGGTTGCGACCTGGTTTCTAGATTTTGCAAAAGAATTTCCTTACATTTTTGTGTCCGCGACATCGGGTGGTGTCGCGACATGAAATGGAGCACTTGCATTTAAAACTAGATTCTGACCTCTTTAACTACAATCACCTCTCTTGTGGCTTCATGAAGCGGATGCTTGTCGCCAACTTCAGGGAGTGGTGTGGCGACATCATTCATATCTTTTTAGTGTCGTGACATCAAAGTGATATCGCTGACTTGAATTTCTTCCTTTGATTATTCTTTAGTCTCGACCCGCGTTTTCTTTCGCCGCCTCTATTGCTTGAGTCACGACTTCACTTGTTCGGGTTTTCTATTTCTTAGCCGGAGCGAGATACGGTGATGTCGTGACTTGGAATTCTTTGGCTGGCCCAGGCATTCTGTCGCGACTTAAATTTTCATTGTGACCTCAATTCTCTTTGCAGGCTGATTTCTTGATTACATAAGATTTGAGCTTCTACTGTATTTTCTTGCAAAATGAAATTTGAGTAAAATATCCACATTTCTGCAAACAAATCAAATTTTATCTCTTAATATACTCAGAAAAATGGATTAAAATTCTAATGAGTTTTTGGACTCATCAAATTCCCCCAAACATAAAATTTTGCTTGTCCCCGAGAGCAAAGAAAAAAATTGTTTGTCCTCGAGCAAATAAGCAAAATTTTAAGGACATTTTTCTCATTCATACCACGGTCTTTTCTCATTCCACCACGATATGGAACTAAGAGATACCAACATCATTTTACAATTTCAGTTTTGATTCAAGAATAAGACATAGGTATCACTTTTTATCACAAATTGCTTGATGAATTAATGTATTTAAGCAGTTTATTCAACAAAGTCTTGTTCTCACGTGTGTGTGCGGTCTCCAATCCTTTTCATCTTCTTATTGAATTTAGCGTTAAACTTTGGAGTTTTCTTGGACTATTTGTCAAAGTCCCATAGGCTTATTTTCATATTAAATCTCGCGCTAATGTAGGTAAATTCAACCTTGAAATCAGCGAGGTCTTTCGAGGCTTGTAATGTTGGGCTTAGGTATTTGGGTGAATAATGGAAGAATTTAAGTTGTAAATCCACCTAGTTTCCATCTTTTCTCTATACTTATTTGCCTTCAACTTTCACCCTTTTCTTCTTTGTACTTGTAGTTCTCCTGCATCTTAACTGATTCATCTTCATGTTGAGTTCTTTTAAGGAATTTCAATTTTCTGCTCTTTATTTAGGCAGTTCTTTGTTTTGAACTCTTTTGCTTTGTTTTTTCTAGGATTGGGAATAGTGCAATGTTTGTCTTCTTAGGCTTTCTATTACTCTTAGAGAACTTTGGGCTAGCAACTCCCATACAGTTGGCATTAGGGTGACTAGGTGTTAAAACACCCTCTGAAATATTAATTGAGGAAATAGGCCACAAGACAAAACTTATTCCGCACACACTTAACACGCTTACCTTTACTTCTTCACCTCCTTGCATTGTAAATTTGAAATATATTATTTTTCTTATTCTTATAATAAACTTTTCATGACTGGAAACTGATAACATTTGGAAATCTTATAACAGCAGGTTTATGCAGGAGGGATTGATTTGTTTATGTTCATTATGAAGAAATAAGAGAACACATTTAAATAATCAAAGGAACTAGAAAGAATAATAAACAAAACATATTTTATTGGAGATGAGCTCAGAAATAAGTGCTCAAATGACCTCTATCATTTTGAAACTGGTTGTTTCATCTGGATTTGACACTCAATCAACCATCAAACAAGTTCTAGGACTATGGACTCTCGATCACGAATCTCCCGAAAGATGTTCTAATTCATCCAAAGTTTCAAAAGTTTTGTTGACCTAAGTGTATTATTTCTTCCAAGACTTGTATTTATTTCTTGTCACTTTACATTATTTCCATCGATATTTTGTTCTCCAAACAATAACCAATTTTCCAATTTTTGCAAACTATTTGAATTTAAACAATGCGAGGCAAATATTCTATTTTCAGTTTGCTGCATTCACACCCTGATTCTTCCTGAAATTGCTGTTCTTAGGAAAGAACATAATTATTTATTTGATTCATTGTTGACCGACCAAAACGCATATACAAATTTAGTTTGCTGATTACGAAGGACTATTGTCTAATCCTAGTAAGCGCACCATAAAACTTGTTGAGACCAAAAATCTCTAGAGTAATCATTTCAATTTTGGTTTTTTGGCACGATATACTACAGAGTGCACGGGTCGACAACTAATAAAATGGATATAAGTCCAGATATCGTCACAAAATGCCGAGAATTTTTAAATGTTCTGCCATTTCTTTAGTAAAATGCCCCATTTGGACCATAAAGAGTGATATTGGGGTCGACTTAAGAAGAATGGAAATTATACTAACGCAAGTAAAATAAATGAACAATCAAATAAGCGGAATATAAAGAATAAATAATAAGAATAAAGAATAGTTAAGAAAATAAATGGATACTGAATAATTATCTTTCGGAGGACATCAGAGTATCTGCTATAGTGAAGTACCAATTCACGCGATTATCTTTGATAAAACTTCTTGAATATTTCGGGTTTAAAATACATCATGGCGTTTTAGCGATTAAGTACGGATCTCTCCACTCCCACCTTTCATTATCAATTTTCTGATTAACTGAGACGGGGGAATGAGATAACTACTTTTAAAAGGGGTTTCCTTAATATGGGTATTTTTCTTTCGCAATACTTCATACCCATTTTATGAATTTGTAAATATAGCTCCCAAGTTATCGGTCAAAGCAAGGATATACAACTTCAGGTTACTCTTCTCGAAATTAGAATAGATCACCCTCTCCTTGATTAGATCTCGGCTAACAGGATTAGCTCGGCTTATAGAGATTGAGGTGAACTCTTTGCTTGTTTAAATTGATAACTTTCGTTCAACTGGATTTCTTGATTTCAAGTGAGGAAGAGGATTTATCAAGTAAACCTGAAACTCATTAGATCTCTAATAGCGAGGTTAATATACCTTCAAGAAATGTTCACAACTCTAGGGAATGTCTTCTCTGTGTCCTTTCGAAGAGGGACCTCAGAGTATTGAGCAATGAAACAAATCTTAAGCGGGTATAAAGTGATATTCGAGATCAGAAAACATTAAACCCAAAACCAGAAGTAAATTCATAAACTGAAATTCACAAGCTACTGGAAACGACTACAGGAAAGATAATTTATGACTATAGCATTCACTTAATGGAAGCTGGATTCCTCGATTCTTTGAATTACGCTCTGACATTCCTGCGATCATAAGAATAAGCGCAATTCAAAGTAAGAAAGTAGAATTCAGAGGAAATTTAGCTGAACTTCAAACATTCAGGTAGTAATTTAGAAAATAATAAGTGCGTCGGCTTACCTTTCAAAACGATAACACGGATCGGAAAATAAAGCGAAAAGCCCAGAGCGATAAATCTAATCTAATCTCTAACTATATCAACATTGAAAAGAAAATAAAAGAAAACTAAAACTAAAAGGAAAATAAAGAAAATAAGCCTTATTTCACAGGACTACTCTAAATGCGTATGCCGTAAATTGCTTTTTCATCTGGGGTAGCTACTTATTTATAGGGTTTCTCAGTTGGGCCCTAATTCCAATGCGATCTTTGTAGTTCCAAAGTGGGTAGCGGAATTCTTATTCAAGTCCCAGCGACCTCAACTTCCTTGTCGTGACATCATCCATCATGACATCGATCTCACGTCGCGACATCAACCTTTCTCAAACGACCTTCATTGGTGTCTTACGATGTCGCGACATCGATCCGCTGTCGCGACATCACTTTATGCCTTTGCGAGTTCAATTGGTCTCTCGATGTAGCCGCGGCATGTCGATGTCTTACAATATGACGTCTGACTCAAGAATCTTTCTGGCTGAAACGGTAGTTCGCGGTGGCGCAGACTCGGCTCTCGCGTGGCGACGTGGTTCTCGCTCTTTGAGCTGGCCAGTTGCTGTTATGGCGACTTGATCTTACGTAGCAGCGGCATTCGATTAACTCAGCTCATCGCCCCAAACATGTCATAAGCTTCAAGGCGATTCTCTTGCCAGCGACCTCCATCACGAGTGCTGACATCAGCCACTGTCGCGACATCCGCGTCTTGTCGGCGACATCCGTCTTTGTCGCGACATCATTCCCTTAACCTGGTTAATCCTCATTGTATGCGGTGATTCTACCATCCGCGACGATTTGCTTGGCCCCTTCACTTATCTTGATGCTTCGCGACCTCATATCAGCGGGTATGCAAGCCCAAAAGCCCATCAATGAATCAACCATTTGTTTCCATTACGCTTGACCACTTCTTGCATTTTTATTCCACCATTTGCTGCATTTTCCAACTGCGTTTCTTAACTCTTTTATACTCCTGCCAAATAACAAATTTGGTGAGTTTCTTATATTCTGCATCTTAATTATTCCTTTTTACATTAAAATCAAACATAAAATGAACTAAAAATGGAGAGATGACTTTTAAGCTCATCAAACTCTAAAGCAAAATTTTGCTTGTCCTCGAAGCAAAGAAAAAGAAAAGAATTGTTGTCACCGAACAAATGAGCATTTTCTAATACATTTCTGATTTTATCCTTCCACTCTTTTTAATCTGGAATTAAGAAAATATCAACATTATTTCAAAATTGAGTTTAAAATAAAACGAGCATAGTATACTTCTATTACAAATCACACGATTAACTAATGTATATGCTTGATTTATTAACCCCAAGCCACATTTGTGTGTGTGTGCGGTCGACGTCCTTCTCGATTTGTATTAGATTTAATTAATCTTCTGGGAGTTTTTCTCAAACTATTTATTAAGTCCCATATGCTTGTTTTCATATTGATCTCACTAGTAGGTAGTTCAACGCTTCAAAATCAATCAGGTCTTTTTTGGAAGCATAATGTTGGCTTAGGAAAATGGTAGGATAGATAGATTTTAGGTTGAGATTACCCAGACTCTTCTTTTTCTCCTCCAGCTGCTATTTCCTCTTTGTAATTCCTTTACAAAAAAACTCCCCCCCGAACTTCCTGTTTGGGATACCTGATTTTCTTCTTTTCAAATTTGTATGCTCCCGATTTTTCTTACGTAATTATTTGGGGAAATATTCAGCTATCACCATTCGGGGATAGTGTGATGTTTTACCTTTTTAGGCTTTCCTAACACTCTTAGCGAACTTTGGGTTAGTAGCTCCCATACGGATAATTGATAGGGTACTGAGTGTTGAAACACCCCTAAGAACTTAATTGTTAAAGAGGATTTAGGCCACAAGACAAAACTTATTCCCTTAAACCTTCTTTTACGCTCATATTTTTTTGATTAGGATCCTTTTCTTTTGAGTCCTTTTCATATTTTCTCCTTGATTCCTCAAAATTTAAACTCCCCCGAGCTTTATCTACCTCCTATTTGAGTTCTTGGGTAATCATAAGTTCATTCTTGGAAGATTGGTGATAGAGAGGGAGTGGCAGGATTTTCAACTGGCTTATTTTGAAGATATGGAATATCTTAAGCTCAAATTCGAGGGGCCCAAGGGTGTATACGGAAACATACACCACATAATGAGTGGCTAGAATAGCTCAAGCATTTCAAGAATAGCCTCTGTATCATGTCTTGTCATTGTTTTCACCTAGGATTTCGCCTCAATCAATATTCAAACAAGTTCTAGGACCATGGATTATAATTCCTGAAGTCGAGGAGAATTTTCCTAATTTGATCGAGGGTTTGAGTGTTGTTGGCCAAAGTGTATTATTTCCTTCAAGACTTGTTCCATTCCTTTATCTGTTTACATTAGTTTAACCCAAGTATTTTGTTACATCGATAATAGCAATTTCTCAATTTTTACACCTAAACTGAATCTGAACATCACAATAAATACTATTAATTCCGAGTTTCTTTATTCATGCCTCTGACTAGCACGAGATAAATTGAACAAAGCGAAGTATTATTTGATTCCCTATGAGGAAAATAAACTAGCACAAACAAAATTCAAACATCTTGATCAACCAATTTGTAAATCAACGAAATTTATTCAAATATCAAAAAGATTTGATATTGTACAAGCATTTCATTTTCCAAACATTTTTGTAACTAAGTTCAAAGAAAAACTCTCTATTCTGCTCGAAAATCCTATAGCATCTTCGCCCGAGGAAGTTTCAGGCCCAGCTTCAAAATTTGGTTCACGGGACCTTGAGCTCCTCCAAGAAATGATTCAGCCAGATTTAACAAGATCGTTCAACAAGCGAGTTTGCTTCTCCCTTTCTTTGGAGCTTAACTGTTGATGGATTCTAAATAATCCATATTCCCTTCCCATCAACCGCTCTCTGGATGACACCATGTTTTATGGAACAAATAATGGAATTGGTTTGTTTTCGACTCCATTCATTCCATAAAAATAGTGATTGCCATCCTTGGACTCTTTTCTGCTCTCATCCTCCCTTCTCTTCATTCTTTCTGCTTGTTTTTCTTCCTTTGTTCCCCCGTCCTTTTATAGTGATTCGTCTCTTAGGAAGAACAAGGTCATTTATTATTTCCTTCAATTTTATGGGAAGATGAAATGAGATTCCTCAATTATGCCCCTTCTTATGTATTTCCAACTCCCGATTTTTGGATTTTCATGGAGAATTTTGATCATTAAATTTTTGCGAGATGAAATGAATTTCTTAACTCTCCTCTGATTATGCTCCTTGAAGCAAGGAATTTTCTACTATTTGACTGAATCGAGAGATGAATTTTGTTTGCATTTATGACTATTTATTCTCACAAATTGAAATTTTGGGTGAAGTATAGTTTCATGGATTTTAAGCGAGACTAGACAGCGAGTTCAATGTGAGGACATTGTCTTTTAAAGATTAATATAGTAACTATTGGACCATTAAGTCACGACATTCGGCTGCGATCACGACTTGATTTCTATGTTGCTGACTTGAGAATTTAAGTCATGACGAGGAATGTTCTTTCCTTCTTATATTTCATTTCATGACTAAATTTCCCATCATTCGACTTAGTACTCAACATTCTTGGTGACCCCTCTCAAACCGGTGTTAGGTCCCCGAAACAAAAAACAATCCAATTCCATGACAAGATCAAATTTATTGAGTTTCGCTCCAGAAAGCGCTGCCACTCGATTTATTTTTTTATCATGCAAGAATTTGACAATTTCTATTATATCTCATCATCCGATAGTTAAAAGTCAACAAAAGATAGAATTCTAGACTTGCAATCATGCTATATCAAATATAAAATCCTAACAATTATTTCAAATCAAAATGTAAGTAAAATAAAGACATAGAAAAAGGAATGAGAAACTCCGCCTTTTTGATTCCATTCATATTATATCGGCTATCTGAAATGTGGTCGAGGATTCTTCTTTTTGTAAAATCATCATTCTTTCCCGCAATCTTTGCTTCATTTTTAGTTTCTGATTGAATTTTCTTTTATTCACCCGATGTATGATGCATCAGCTTAGCCTCTATGGTGACAATTTATTCGGCTCATTCCTTCACTCTCTTCGACTCGCCATTTCTCACGAGGATTCGGAAGATGGTCTCATGTCGCATCAACATGACTCATCCCAGCCCCGATGCTCCCATACCCTCATCTTCCCCCGAACTTGATAGTAGGAATTTCCGTCCCTTTGTTTAGAAATGAAAATGGGGAAGAATGCGCTACAAAATAAGCCTTCATTAGCTCTTCCCATGTATTCTACTTGAGATCCAGCATGTTAGTAGGTTAAACCATATTTCGCTCATCTCTTAAAGAGAATGGAACAATTTAAACAGTAACCTTGCCTTACACCATTCAATTAAGCTGTAATGGCTATCTAAGATCTTGTACCAAATATTTCCTTAGGATCTTGAGTGGATACCTGTGAATTAGTTGGTGAACTTTGTGATCGAGGCTGAATCAAGCTCAAAATCCTCTCATCTATGGCTAGTTTGTCTCATTTGCTAAATATTTATCTTGGATGAATGTTTTCAGTAAGTCCTCCATAGTATCAGTGATTGGAGCCTTCCCTAGCCCCTTCTCACATGTGCTTCTTCACGATCTGTCTTTAAATACGCCATGGTGGTGTTTTACTTCTTTCCTTGTCTTTCTCAAGCTGCGAAGTGTTTTCTCTAATTCGAATCAAACAGGTCAGATCAGTTTTACGCTCCCCAGCCATCAAAGTTTTTAAAGCAAAGCACTCCGATAATAGGATTAGTCAGCAACCGATATATTCAATATGGTTCATTGTGGGTTAGTGGTCAAAATGAACCCTTTAGCGAAAAAACTATTTTTGTTTTTTTTTTTAAATGTCCAAATTAGTATTTCCTTCTTTCATCTTAATATTGATCCCCATCAAATTCTTTCGATCCGACAGCGGCGCCATAAAACTTATTGTAGGCAAGCGCATCTCCCTGGAATTTAGTTGCACAATTGCAAAGGGTATTTGTCTAATCCCGAGCTGCACCATAAAACTTGTTGAGACCAAAAATCTCTAGAGTTAATCATTTCGAAATTTTAGTTTTGGCACGTTATCTGCAAGTGCAATTAAACAAGTAATAAAATGGATATAAGTCAAATATCGATCCCACAGAGATCTCGAGAATTTTAAATCAACTACCACTGACTACTCCAAGCTCCATACTATTTGGACCATAAAGTGATATTAGGAGTCCGACTTAAGAAGAATTTGGAAATTATACTAACCAAGTAAAATAAATAGAACAATCAAATAAAAATTTGGAATATAAAGGGCAAGAAGAGTTAAGAAAATAAATGGACAACGAATAATTATCTTCGGAGGGACGCATAGTATCTTTGCTATAGTGAAGTACCAACGATTCTGTAGTTAATGCGATAAAACTTCTTGAATATTTAGGTTTTAAAATCTGTCGAGGCGTTTAACGATAAAGGCTGAATCTCTCCACACTCCACATTTCATTATCTAATTTTTCTGATTCTTTCGAAACGAGGAATGAGATAACTACTTTTAAAAGGATTTCCTTAATGCGGGTATTTTTCTTTCGCAATACTTCATACCCATTTTATGAATTTGTAAACCTTAAGCTCAAAGTTATCGATTGACGAGGATATACAACTTCAGATTTACTCTTCTCGAAATTAGAATAGATCACCCTCTCTGTTGATTGGATGTCTCGGCTAACCACGGGATTAGCCTCGCTATTAGTTAGGGTGAACTCTTTTGCTTGGCTTAAATTGATAACTCGTTCAACTCGTTCTTGATTTCAAGTAGAAGAGGATTTATCAAATAAACTTACAAAGCTCATTAGATCTCTAATAGCGGAGGTTAGCCATACCTTCAAAGAAATGTTCCTGACTCTAGAATGTCTTCTACTGTGTCACTCGAGAGGACCTCCTTAAGTCAGGCAATGGAAACAAATCTTAAGCGGGTATAAGGCGATATTAGGATCCGGAAAACATTAAACCCAAAGGCAGTAAATTCATAAAACAGTTCTGAATTTCTTGGAAGCGACTACGAGGAAGATAATTTCGGCTATAGCATTCATAATGGAAGAATTTGGATTCCCTCAGTGTAATTACGGCTACGGCGTTCCTGCGATCATAAGAATAGCTGGTCGAGGCGAAAGTCGAATTCAGGGGTATCTGAACTTCAGAAACATTCCGAATTAGTAATTTGAAAGAATAGATTTTGCATTCGACACGCTTTCAGCGATAACACGAGATCAGAAAATAAAATGAAAACTAGAGCGATAAATCTAGTAATCTACAACTATCAACGTTGAAGAAAGAAAGAAAAGAAAACTAAAACTAAAGGAAAATAAAGAAAATGAGCCTTGACTACGGAGACCTCTTATGCGTAACTTCCTTGTATTTGCTTTTTTTATAGGGTAAATTCTTATTTATAGGAGTTTCTCGGTTGAGCCTAATTCGATGCGATCTTTGTGGATTCAAAGTGGGTGTGATTCTTTATTCAAGTCAGCGACCTCAACTTCCTTGTCATTGACATCATCCATGTCGTGACATCGATCTCGCGTCGCGACATCAACCTTTCGGCGGCCTTAGTGGTATGCCGATGTCGCGACATCGATCCTTAACCAGCGACATCACTTTATACTGCTGCGGGTTTGATTGGTCTCTCACGATTATCGCGACGCCGATGTCTTATCGCGACACATGACTCGAGTCTTCTGCGACGCTGGTGATGGTTCATGATGTAGCGACCTCAATCTCTTGTCGCGACATCGGTTCCTATCTTTGGAGGCTTCGCCCCGATTGCTTCCGATTAGCCGCGACAGGTCTTACATCGCGGCAACGAGCTCGGTGCTCAATCATCGCTAAATATGTAACTGGCGATTTCTTGTCAGACCTCCATCCAGTCGACATGTTATCGCGACATCACGATCTTGTCGCGACATCGACACAACTACGGTTAATCCTCGGTACTTATATGGTGATTCATCGCGACCAGTTACTTATTTCCTTAGTATCGTATAACCTCATAATGCAATTTGTATAAGTATTGCATCAATGAATCAACAATTTGTTTCCATTTACGCTTGACCACTTCTTGCGTTTTATTCCACCATTTGATGCATTTTCACGCATTTTTCTTAACTTTTATATCACATGACCAGCAAATTTGGTGAGTTTCTTCATATTTCTGCATCTTAATTATTCCTTTTACATTAAAATCAAACAGAAAAATGGACTAAAAATAGATGACTTTTAAGCTCATCATTCATGCACAAAAAGGCATTTATTTATTTATCATGCTAAACAGAAAATGATACAAAAACAAAATTTCAATCTACTTATAAACAATCAGTTCGTAAGTCAACAAGAATTTTATTCAAATATCAAATCATTTCAATATTTTACAATAACTTAATACAAATAAAATTGTAACTAAATTAGAAAAACTCTGTTTATGATCTGAAATCCTATATCTTCACCTCCTGAAGGTTGCAGCTCCTGCTTCAAAATTTGGTTCACCAGACCTTGAGCTCACTCCAAGAGTGATTCGGCCGTGAACAAGGTTGTGCAACAAATTAAAGCCCTTTCTCCCTTCTTCTCTGGAGAAGTTGATGGGTTCTAATTAACCCTTCTTCCAATTCCCTTCCCATCAACCACTCTCTTGATTACACATGATTTACTGGAATAAGGAATGGGTTGGTATGTTTTAGGCTCCATTCATTCCACAAACTCTTGTGTTCCATGACTGAAACTCTTCTTTTCTCTCATTGTCCCTTCTCTTCATTCTCTTTGTTTATTTTCTCCTTTGATATCCCATATTTTTATAGTGATTTCGTCTCTTGGGAACTCTGAGGCCATTTATCAACTTTCTTTAAATTTTACGATATGAATGAATTGATTAGAGTTCCTCGAATTTATGCTCTTTTGATAATATTTCATGAGGGGTTTGAGAATTTAGTAGGGAATATTGATCGTTTTATTAAATTCCTAAGTTATTCTCCTTGAATGCGAAAACCAGTGGTGGACAATCGAGACATTGTGACACACCCCGAAGCCCTAAGTGGGGCGTGCGAAACAACCATCCTGAAATCAGTAGTTATCTCTATGACTAGAAACTCTGTGAAGCGGCCGTATTGCTTCCTTCTACCTTCATATAAATTTTTTTCTTTTATTTTTTTCAAACTTAGGATTTAGTAAAAATCTTAGCGTAGGAAATTTGACATATTGGTACATAGTCTAAATTCAGTCAGCGCATCGATTTACTATATCAAAATAGCAGGCGGCGCCACAGCTTTGTTCCCATAAAACTACTCTACTTACATACATATGTTCCATTACATTCAAAGTATGTTCTTGAATATAATTATTAAACACTTAAGCGATGCTCGGAGCCCGATCTGTGTGCTCCGGCGTCTTGCGTACATGCACAGAAAATAGTTTTAAAATACAAAATAATAGGCTAAACGAGCTCGGTGAGTGTAATACTTTTATACGCAGTTTTTCTTTTCCGGAAAACATTTCAAACATCATAAAAACTCTCTTTTCGAATATTTTCCGAGAAGCTTGCTTTGCTTTGCTTTCTTTAAAAGTTTCTAAAACTTTTTCTTTGCCTTACTTTTATGCTTGCTTTTATACTTGCTTGCTTTTAAAAGTTTATAAAACTTTTAATACTTGCTTTTCTTTAAAAGCTTGTAAAACTCTTATTTCTTGCTTGCTTAGAAGTTTATAAAACTTCTCACAATTTTTCTTGCTTGCTTGCTTTTATCGTAGCAGAAAAGTTCTTAAAACCTTTCCGCAAGACCTTTGCTTTAAAAGAAGTTCCTCAAACTTTTTCATAAAAATGGGAGCTTGAAGCTCGACCACATGCTTTGAAAATAAAACCCACCAGGGAGGTTGGCTCAGCGATCGTTTTGAAAAATCTAAAGCGGGAGCTGGAGGCTCGGCCAGTTTCTTTAAAACTCTCCCGGAAGCCTTGACTCACGGGAACCAATGGTTGATTTTTCCAAAGCAGTATCTCATCCTTATGAGAAACATCAACCAATGGGCTATTTTGCTTATCATGCCCTAGTGAACACAGGGAACCTGCGCCACTCCACCGTGCCGTGGAAAGGACCTTTATCCGCGTCCACCTTTTCATTAGGTGAATGGTGGGGTGTCGTTATTACCGTGTCGCCATCACCATGTAGTTAGAGCTCATAACCTTATCATACCTCTTATCACGTTACCACGGTCTCCCTTCGTCACATGATGCTATGTCCTAAAGTTTGCGACCAGGCAAAACTTTAATGCATGTATGTAATCTAACACCAGGTGCGTCTTTGGATACCTCTGGCCCAGTTTGCTTGCTTAAAACTAGGGAAGGCCTTGTTTTCACAACCTTTCATTGCTTGCTCTTTGTAAAATGGTTTTACACTTTGAAACCATTTGCTTGCTTACTTAGCAGAATTAGTTTAATTATTCAAAACCCATTTGTGGTGCTTACTTGCTTCAAAATAGTTTAACTTTTCAAAAACCATCTACTTGCTTGCTTAATTATGGTTTTGTTTAAAACAAATATACTTTCTTTTTCAAAAATGTGGTTTAACTCAAAACCATTTTGCTTATACCTCTCAATTCATTGCTTGCTTCTTGAAAATGGTTGCATTCAAACCATAAATACCCGGTGTAAACAATTTATAATAATAATAATAATACACTAGTATTTGGAAAAAATGATTATAACACTCACCTCTTTGCGCGCTTAGGCACGGTTCACACTTATCCACTTGCTTTGGCACAACCTACAACTCGAAGCGAATACGATGACAAATTAATGCATAACCAACATTGCTTAGACTTAGTCACACTCTTATGCTCTTTTAAACTAAGGTGCTAGGGTTTCTATTCAACTGGAATCACTGGTCGAGCAAGAAACTCAAGTCGTCGAAACAACCCGGATTACTCCTTATCCAAAGCTGATGCGGGAATTTTTCTTGCATGGCCCACTTTGTGTGAATTTTGGGCCACTAGATCAGAATTTGATTTCCTACTTCTTAAGTTTTGTTTCTCATGAAGTCTAATTTAAGTAGCCCTTGAATCCTCCAAAATCGGATAAGAAATAGGAAGTTATGATTTAAAATCACAGCCCAGTCGAAACGGGGAAAACGAGAACAATATTTCTCTCGTGGGAGCAACTTCCAGTAGAACTTATTAAAAATGACCAGAAGCAAAGTCCTACCGGTAGAACTTCAACTTCTGCATTGAAGACCTGAAATGCCTAGATTTTGTTGTTCTCACTTTTGATCTGCGATTCACTCCGCCTGCTTCTATAATTCGCAATACCTCAAAACCGACTTGGAATTTATCTAAAAAACAACTCCCTGACATGGGTGGTGTTTTGGAACCTCGAAAACCCAAAACCTTAGTGAAAAATCCGAGGCACCACCTAGTCCACGATTCTTTTTAAACATCATGTAATTTATTGATTCCAAGTTTCTTTACATGAATTGGGGTTTTACCCACATAACCCCAACCATTCAAAGCCGTGTGCTCTTTGCACAAACCTAGATCAAAGGAAGGCAATCTCCATACGAAGCCTAAATCTAAAATGCAAAAGCGAACATCGAACACATGCCAGCCGATCTTTTCTTCCTCCTCCTCCTTCTTCTCTTCCCTCTTCCTCCTCTTGGCTCTCTTCTTTTCTCAAATCGTAGGCCACCCCAACCTTTTGGAGACCAAAGAATGTGATTTTGGTTTTATTTTTCCTTTTTGTTATATTTTTATCATTTCCTTAGTGAAAATTTGCCCTCATCTCTTTAATATTACAATTGTAACTTATCTTTATTTCTACTATGGCCCCGTCTGCAATTAAAGTTTTCATATCCTTTTAATGATCATTGTACCCTTGGTTTTAATACCTAAATTCCGGGTTCCATAAACTTTCATTTCCCTACGCTGATCCAAAATACTACAATGTGACACTTAGTACTTTTATACACTACAGATATCGCTATGCGTACACTCTCGGGACGAGGGTATTTACAAAATCCTCCCTCGCCAAGACATTTTCGTCCTGAAATAGAAAACTGCAACTCGAAAGAAAGAAAGAACATACCTCATCAGGAAAATAAGTGAGGAGTACTGATGGCGCATCTTGGCCTCACGGCTCCCAGTATTGCCTCTCTCATGATTCTTCCATAGACTTTAACTAATGGAATCACTTTGCTTCTATTTTTATTCCTTGATCATTACACACGGTATCTCATAAAGTCAAATTCTCCTTCTTCAGCATTTACTCTCTTAATAAATGTGAAGGATCAGGATATATTTCCTCAACATTGACCATGGAATGCCAATCATGAATCATCGACAACTACAGGAGTAACTTCAATCGTAATACTGGCCTTTGCTCACGCGATCTCATAAGGTCCAGTATACCTCGAATTTAGCTTTCAGTTTTGAATCTCGGCCACGCACAAAGTGAAATCTTAAAAAGACTTTATCACCTATTTCAAATGCAAGTCTCTCGATTTATCATAAGCTTTATCACATCTTGCTATCTTTAAGTTATCGCGAACCTTTCCGCTGCAGAGTGATGCAATACTGGTCCAGGCCTACTAGTCTTCTCTTAACCTCGCTGACCTGCTGAGTCCTACATTTTCTGTAGCCTAGCGCCTCGAATGGAGACCATATCTATCACTGGATTGATAGCTATTATTTTGTAATGAACTCGGTGTGCCCAGTAAGGTGTCCCAGCACGCTGAATTCCATCACACAGCTCTTAGCATATCCTCCTAACGTCTGAATGATCCTCTACATTGTCATCATGCGAGGATGAAATCTTTAATAACAAAATGTGGCTGACCTCTTATTTGTAAACTAGGCCAAAACCTAGATGTGAACCTGGGGTCTCGATGCGACACTTCTCGACACTGGAACCCCGCGAAGTCTTTACTATCTCATCCACATACAACTTGGCGACTTTTCCAAGAATCTTCAGCATTCTTTGGCTGAAATGAGCAGACTTTGTTGTCGATCTACTATCACCCATATCGCATCATGTTGCCTCTGAGTCGTGGAAGACACATCAAATCCATAGTAATCTTTTCCCATTTCCACCTTTGGAATAGGGAATGTATATCTTCTCACGCGGAGCCTCACGATGCTCTGCCTTCACCTATTTGTGAGTTAGGCACACGGAAAGCGAGGCTTCGCTATCTCTTTCTTCATCCCAAATTTCCACGGTAATGTTCTTTCAAATTACATACATCTTAGTACTACGGATGCACGCACTCTGCAGATGAATGCTTCTTCCACTTGATGTCTTTCTTGATTCGCCACTGCAGCACACACATTCTCGACCTTTCGGCTGTCGCCACCATCGTCCACTGATTTGAAACTCTGCTTTCTTTCCTTTTCTATATCTCTTTATTTAAGCTTAATCATACATGGATCTGTGGCACCACTGTAGAATGCAGTCCACTAGGAATGATCCTAACATGAAATGTAGCTAACAAGGCTCAGGAATCCTCAACCTCCAATATCACCCCTAAAGCTCTCGGATCCACCAATAGTGGAAGATAGCACGATCTCATGAGACAAAGAACTCTACGATCGCTACTCGAGGCATCTGGCTCGACGGTAGCTTTTCCTGGATGGAGTACTTTCACGTCGATACGGTCGTAGTCCTTAATCAACTCAAGCCATCCTCTTTGCCTCGGGTTTAACTCTTTTTTGGGGTAGAAAATATATTTGAAGACTTTTATGATGCGCTAAAGATCCTACAAGAACACCATATAAATAATGTCTCCAGTATTTTGATTGCAAACACGGCTGCTATGACTCACAAGTCTTGTGTAGGAGTAATTCTCCTCATGCTTCTTTAGGTTGTCTAGAGCCTATGCAATCACTATCGTGCATCAAAACACAACCAAGGCCTTGCAGGAAGCATCACTATAAACCACACAAATCCATCTCTTCATTGGGTAAAGCTAGGCGGAAGTGAAGTCGATCTATCTTTCAACTCCTCGAAACTGCGTGACGGGGCTTCTACCCGATCATACTTAACATCTTTTCTTGTCGGCAGTCGATTGAAATTTGCTATCTTGGAGAACCCTGACAAACTTCTGTAATACCTGCTAAACCAAGGAAGCTTAGGCCTCGGCGTCGTTAGTGGTTTCCAATTTACCAGCTCAGCCCATTTTTAAGGGATCCACGCTCCACCCCCTCTGCTGAATTACATGACCAAGGAATGCCACCTTGTCGAGCCGGCGGCGCGCTCAACTTGGCGCCTGCTGTCTCTCCCTTAGGGTGCATGTCTGATCCTGGAGTCTTTCGAATGTTCCTACGAACTACCTGAACCACATGAATCATCTCAATAAAAACTATGTGAACCTATCCAGAAATACGGTTGGAATACTCGGTTAATCCATCCAATATGACTGGCAGGGCATTAGTCGAGCAATGGCATCGCAGCTCATAATGCCGTGGCGTATCACGAATAATCTTAGGTACATCACTCTCACGAACTCTCAAGCGAGTGATACTGACCTCAAGTCTATCTTGGAGTATACTCGAGATCATGGAGTTGATCAAATAACTCATCCCGATTACAGGGAGTGAATCTTGGATTGGATGTGCTTTGTTTATTTGCTGTAATCTATACCTGCCGCAAACTCCCATCTTTCTTTCTGAAAGAAGCCCAGGAGCTCCCCATGGGATATAACAGATCTAATAAATCCCTTACTCAACAATTCTTCTAAGCGGGCCTTAAAGCTCCCTTAACTCTGTGAGAATATCACTATAGGAGGAATGGTAGGCTCAGTCCTTGAGATCAAATCAATGGTGAACTCCACTTCTCTTTTAAGAGTAATCATGATATCATCGGGAACACATGCGAACTCTGCTAAGCTGAAATCTCATCAATATAGTCCTTTCTTTCCTTTGTCTCCACCACATAAGCTAGATAACCCTGACAACCTTTACGCAGCATTTTTTTTGTGCTGTTATGGCGGAGATCATACAGGAAGATAACTCTCTCGTGTCTCACGAGCTTTACCTCCAACTGCAGCCTATTCGGCTTGCTGTACATAACAATCTATTTAGTGGCTCTCTATGGCGAGATAGCCAATCCCGTACGAGAACCACATCAAAGTCCTCATATCTAAAGCTACGAATCCATGGGAACTCTTGTCCCTCGTCCGAACTCTCTTATCTCGACTACTGCATGCTGCCCGAGTAATGGATCTCCATTGGAAGGAAACTCTCTGAGCCCTCTAATGGTTGGTCTATCACGGACGATCTAGAATAAGCGGATGCAAATGAATGCGTAGCTCATGGGTCTACTAAGGTATATGCATCATGCTTTCAGAATAGAAATAATACCAGTGACCACATGAGGCGCATCACATGCTGGCGGAGTCACAGCATATACTACGGCTTTGAGTGCGGGGCTCGTATTACGTATCCACTGGGACTACCTTTACCTCTACCACGGGCACCTCCACTGCTGTGTTTTGTCTTTGGCCCCTCTGCAGGACTCTCCCAGTGCGACTTTATGTGCTTTCGTCTCGTCTTTGGGGTAGCTGGGCGGCCCGCGATGTCTCGCCTGTCGGTGAGGACACTCCCCTAATGTGGCCTTCTTGGCCACGGTGGAAACACTTCATACTGAATCTCCTGCACTCCCCATGGTGTAAGCCGGTGACACATATGATAGAAAAGCGGGAGAACCTGCAGGTGTCAACGCTGTAGCCGGGGCTCAACGATTTGAATAGAGATAGCTCCTGGGCGTTACCTCGGCCTCTATAACCTTTGCTCTTGCTTTTCTTTCTGCTGTATTGTCCTGAGCTTTGTTGGGAAGTGCCTGGTGCACTCCTCTTACTCTTACTTTCCTGCCTACTCGATACATTCTTTGTGGTGCTTTGTTCGACTCACGAGGCCAGTGCAAGCTAAGTCCCCCGAATCTATTATGCGGGACCCGTGATAAATGCACTACGATCGGTCTTTGTGATCACGATAAAAACCTCTTGCATTTGGGACTTCATGCGCTGAATGTATGGAACCAATCCTAACTAGTTCGAATTCTTTCCTCATACTCGGATCTTTTGACATGTTCTTCTGTTCTAGCGAAGAACTCACTCCGGTCACTGATCATGTGACTTTGAGGGAAAGAATCGGTCGGTGAATTCTTGTTGAAATTGGTCCCATGCTATTCCATCGGGATACCTTTAACTCTCTGACATCCACCAATCTTTAGCCACGTCTTCCATCAGGCCCGAAAACAAGACCCTTTGCTCATCCATTCTTTGGCCCTTAACTCCATAAGCTTGTTTACTCGGTCTAACCACAGCGGTACATGGATCACCGCGCGCCAGATCATATGGCTTGGCACCCAGTTTTTGTACTCTCTATTGACCTCCCCGGTTCTTCCATGGCCTCTCTAGGTGGCGGTGGAGGTTGCGACTGCTGTCGGGTCGCTATTGCTACTATCTGTGCAATCACATGCCCTTGTCTACCGTAAACATTCTGGCACTTGAGCTCGCCCCACGGTGGCGCGGATGGTCGACGACCTCTTCTTTGGGTTGATTCATAGATCTTAGTGGAACCTATTATGTGCTCGTCCTTCCGGTGCCGGGACGCTCGGACCTTCTTTGGAACTACTCTCCTAGGGCCTCGTCCTCTTCCTGACATAGTGCTGTAATTACCAAAAATATCAACTTTTTAATACTTTGAATCACTTCATATGTATGTACTCTAAGTTTAAACATGCATGGTTGCCATAACTTATGCTCTGATACCACCTTGACACACCCCCACCCCACCCTACCGGCCGGGCGTGCTTAGAGCCACTCCTGAAAATCCCCAGCCGTTATCTCTAACGACTAGAAACTCCTGTGAAGCGAAGCCGTATTGCTTCCTTCTACCTTGTATAAAATTTTTTCTTTTATTTTTCAAACTTAGGATTTGGTAAAATCTTAGCGGTAGGAAAAATTTGAGCGACATATTGGTTGCACATAGTCTAAATTCCAAATCCTGTATACATCCAATTTACACTATATCCAAAATATGGCAACCAGCATACAACACATTCCCATAAAACTACTCTATGTACATACATATGTTCCATTACAAATTCAAAGTATGTTCTTACAAAATATAATTAGCCACACAACACTTAAGCGATGTCGGGACCAATCCTATTGTGCTCGAGCGTCTTGGAAGTACTGTACTGGAAAATAGTTTTTAAAATACAAAATAATGAGCTAAAGCTCAGTGAGTGTATCTTTTATAGCAGTTTTTCTTTTCGACATTTCAAACATGTAAAACTCTCTTTTACCCAAAATATTTTCCCGAAGCTTGCTTTACTTTGCTTTCTTTAAAAGTTTCCACAAACTTTTCTTTGCTTGCTTTTGTACTTGCTTTATACTTGCTTGCTTTTTAAAAGTTTATAAAACTTTTAATACTTGCTTAATTTTGTTTTGCTTTTCTTTAAAAGCTTGTAAAACTCTTATTTCTTGCTTGTAGAAGTTTATAAAACTTCATAATTTTCTTTCTTGCTTACAGCTTTATCATGCTTGAAAAGTTCTTAAAACCTTTCTGAACCTTTGCTTTAAAAAGTTCCTCAAACTTTTTCATAAAAATGGGAGCCTAGGCTCAACCATATGCTTTGAAAATAAAACCCACGGGGCTTGAAACCGACCTGTCGTTTTGGAAATCCGCGGGGGCAGGCTCCCTGACCGTTTCCTTTAAAACTCTCAGGAAGCCTTAGCGGCGGGGTGTCGGTTGATTTTCAAAACGGCGTATCATGCTTATAAAACATCAACCAATGGGAGGCCCTGTTACGCTTATGCACCTAGTGAACACGGGAACCTATGCTCCACCGTGGGGTGGAAGGACCTTTAATCAGCGTCTGCTTTTCATTTCGGGGTATGGTGGAATTGACCTCGTGTCGCCATCACCATACTTAGTTAGAGCTCATAACCTTATATACCCCTGTACGTGCCACGGTCTCCTTTAAATGCATGATGTATGTCCTAAGTTTGCCGACCAGGCAAAACTACAATGCATGTATGTAATCCTAACACCACCGTGCACGTACGGGATACCTCTGACCGGTTTGCTTGCTTAAAACTAGGGAAGGCCTTGTTTTCACAACCTTTCATTGCTTGCTCTTTGTAAAATGGTTTTACACTTTGAAACCATTTGCTTGCTTGCTTGCTTGAAAATTGGTTTAATTATTCAAAACCATTTGCTTGGTGCTTGCTTGCTTGAAAATGGTTTAACTTTTCCAAAAACCATTTACTTGCTTGTAATTATGGTTTACAATTTAAAACCAATGCTTTCTTTTTGAAAAATGGTTTAACTCAAAACCATTTGCCCCTTTCCAATTCATTGCTTGCTTCTTGAAAATGGTTTGCATTCAAAACCATGAAATACCAGTGTAAACAATTTATAATAATAATAATAATAATAATACACTAGTATTTGGAAAAATGAGTTTAGAACACTCACCTCTTTGCTTGCTTAACTTGAGCACAGTTCCACACTTATCCCACCTTTACTTTAACCTACAACTCAAACGAATAGACGAAAAATTGTCGCATAACAACGTGCTTCTAGACTTAGTCACACTCTTCATACTCTTTTTAAAGCTAAGGTGCTAGGGTTCTATTCCAACTGGAATCACCCGATTCGAACATAGGGAAACTGAGTTCTGTCGAAACAACCCGGACTACTCTATGTCCAAAGCTGATGCAGGGAATTTTCTTGCACATGGTCCCACTTTGTGTGAATTTTTGGGCCATAGGATCAGGGTAGCGATTCCTACTTCTTAAGTTTGTTCTCCTTGAAGTCTAATTTACGTAACCACTTGAATCACTCAAATCGGATAAGAAATGAGAAGTTATGGCTAAATACAAAAACTGGTCAGCTTGGAAAACCAGAACATGTTCTACCGGTAGGACTTAACTTCCTACCGGTAGAGACGGCTTAAATGACCCCGAGAAGCAAAGTCCTACCGGTAGAACTTCAACTACCGGTAGAAGACCTGAAATGCCCAGATTTTGTTATTTCTCCCACTTTTGATGCCAATTCCTCCATAACTTCTATAATTCATAATACCTCAAAAGCAGAGCTTGGAATTTATCTAAAACTAACTCCCACAAACGTGTGAATTGGTGTTTGGAACCTCAAAACCCAAAACCTTAGGTACAGAAAAATCCAGAACATACTACCTAAGGTCCACAGATTTCTTTTAAACATCATGTAATTTGATGATTCCAAGTTTCTTTTACACTGAATTGAGGTTTTACCCACATAACCCCAACCATTCAAAGGCTTCGTGTGCTCTTTGCACAAAACCTAGATCAAGGAGGAGCAGAAATCTCCATACCCGAGAGCCCTAGAAATCTAAAATACACTAAGGCAAACACATCAAACACATACCTTGATCTTGCTCTTCTCCTCCTCCTTAACTACCTCTTCTCTTCCTCTCTTGGCTCTCTTCTTTTCTCAAATCGTGAGCCCTAACCTTTTGGAGACCAAAATGTGATTTTGGTTTTATTTTTCCTTTTTGTTATATTTTTATCATTTCCTTAATTGAAAATTTGCCCTCATCTCTTTAATATTACAATTGTAACTTATGCTATTTCTACTATGGCCCATCTTTACCAATTAAAATTTGATTTTCATATCCTTTGCTTAACTGACAGTAGTACGCGGTTTAATACCCTGAAATTCCGGGTTCCACATAAACTTTCATTTCCTACTTTAGTCTCAAAAATCTTCCTGATGTGACAGCTTAGCGCACCTTACACCCCTACGATGTCATGTCGCGTACGCACTCTCTCGGGACGGGGTGTTACACATTGATGTCTGTTTCTGCATTAATAACTATTTATTTCAAAGATTTTGAATGAATGATGCAGAACTGAAAGGTTGGGCTGAATTGTAGTCTAGTGGAATTTGAAGTGGAATAGATGCTGGGTTTAATGTCATGATTGCACGCTATGTGGTCGCGACATTAGTATTGAGCCTCTAAATTAAGTTTCAATGAATTTTATTTTTTAAGCTGTTGGAATACTTACCCCAAATTGAGAGGTTTTAACCTACTTTGTTGACTATAGGACTATTAAGTGCCCAACTTCAAAATTTTGGTTGTGGCACATAGTAATGGTCATAACGGGGACTTTATTGTTGCAATCAAAATGTTCTTTCCCTCATTTATTGATCGTGACCTCAGTTTCATTATTTTGACTTTCTTTTCCACTTTTGATTTTTCACATCCAGCATTCTTGGTTGCAACTTTTGGATTAATGTTGCGACCAAAATATAAACACTCAAATTCACAACAATTTCAATTTATTCAGGTCCATTCAAAACAACTTCTGACTAAATTCATCTTTATCATGCAAGAGACAACTTCTACTATGCATCATTCAAAATTTAAGTACGAAAACAAGATAAAAATTCCCCCGGAAACTTTCAATCATGCATATCAAAAGACAAATTTTAAATCAAATCAAGAAGAAGAAGATCTTTGCCCTTTGAATACCTAACCTGGCGGCTGATTGAAGTTTGATTTGGTCTTTCTTCTTTTTGCACAATCTTCATTGTCTGTAAAACTAAAAAATATTTACCTACTCTTCAATCAATAATGGTAAAATCCGATAAGCTATTAGAAATTTAAACAAAATAAATTGTAAACTATAAGCGAGAAAAATTAAAAACAATGGTGTGGATTGCCTTCCACAAAATTTGCTTAATTTTTAGTCTTTAATTTGGACTTTCTCTTTGCCATTGTTATTGTTTTCTTCAATTTCCCTTGTTCAGAACGAAAGGTTACTCTTCCAATTGCTTTCTCCCAGTAGTGCTTTAATCTCGACCGGTAACTTTGAACTCCTCGCGATTCTTTGGTTCTAAGTGTCAGCGCCCCTAGCTGTGTTGTGATACCACGTAAATGGTCCACTCCATTTGGATTTCAGCTTTCCTGGAAAGAGTCTTAATCTGGAGTTGAATAACAAGACCTGATCTCCTGCCTTGAATTCCCTCCTCAAAATTCATTAATCATGCCATTTTTTTGTTTTATCCTTGTAGATTACATATCATAGGCTTCATTCCTCAACTCTTCCAATTCATTTTAGCTGGAGTAGTCTATCTTCTTAGCGACTTTAAATCAAAATTAAGCTTCTTGATGGCCCACATAGCTTTATATTCTAAATCAAGAGGTAGGTGACAAGGTTTTCCAAAGACAAGTCTATATGGGGACATTCGATGGAGTTTTGAAGGCGATTACGCCCATGCCCCAGTATTTGCATCATCAAACTTCAATGACCAATCTCTTATCTTTTGGAGACTACCGGTCTTTCGGAAATTTTCTTTATTTCCACATTTTGAAATTTATTTGTTTGAGATGATAAGCCAAGCTCTTAATATGTTTGATACCATATGCGCTGCAGTGAGTTTGTCAAACACCTTATTTTGCAAAAATGGCTCCCTCCCATCCACCTAATTATAGTTAAGGTATCCCAAAATATGTTGAAATATTTCTTTGTAAAATCCTAATTGTATTGGCATCATTCGTTGAATATTTCTTGCCTCGGCCCAGTTTGATACGCAATCCACAGCTAGGGTATGTATATATTTCCAAAATGAAACCGGAAAGATACTATAAAATCCATTCCCCATACATCGAACAATTGCACCACCGGGATACCTTCACGGGGCATCTCATGCCTTTGCTGATATTTCCTATTCTTTGGCATTGATCATAACTTCACCCCATTCAAAAGCAGTCATAAAAATAGTAGGCAGTAAAATCTGGAAATTTTGTGGCTGTTTTATCTCTACAAAGTGTCCTCCATATGGTGATGCATGACATTCTTTTAAAATCTTGCTTTGCTCACCTTACGGTACACATCTCCCTTATAATAAAGATCGACTCATCTTTAAACAATAATGGGTCATCCATATAGTACTGTTGTCGATCCTTAGCTTCTTTCTGTTGGTAGCTAAATTTTGGTGGCATAATTCCTGGCTTTAAGAAGTTCTAATATCGGCATACCGGGGTGATTGGGTGACAAATGGAATAAGCCTCATCTGGAAAATTTTACGCTATTTCTCTTCCTCTTGTACGAGTGGGTTTCTCTCTTGACAAGTCATCAGCTATCCCACATTGTCACTACCCTTCTTGTCTTTTATTTCTAAATCAAATTCACACGCAATAATAGTACCCGCACGATCAATCTTGGCTTCTTTGCTTTCTTTTGCCATTAGATACTTAATTGTTGCATGATCGGTGTGTATAACAACATGGGACCCTAAAATATATGGCTATTTGCTGCATGCAAATACTATTGCGACATCCTTTTCGGTAGTGGAGTAATTTTCTTGAGCTTACGTTAAAGGTTTTGCTAGCATAGTAAATGGCCTTGAACACTTTTTCAATCTTACGTCGTCTCGGCTCCATTGCAAATCGCGGCATCACACATGTTCAAATTCTCTATTCAATACGGTTTTGCCATGATGGGAGCTTCAACTAGTCTGGATTTGATTTCCTCAAAAGCTTTCTAGCAGGATTCATCAAAATAGAACTTAGTATCTTTTTCCAGCAATCTGCATAGTGGTCTATAAATTTTTGAGAAATCTCTGATAAATCTTCTATAAAATCCAGGATGTCCTAAGAAACTTCTAAGTCCCTTTACTGTAGTGGGTGGCATTAGATTTCTTATAATTGAATCTGTCATGATCGGTCAGGCCGATTGGTGAGTCGGGCCGGTTTGGTCTTGAGGAAACTCCTTGCTATCTTTGGGACTCCTTGTTTTTATAACCAACAATCATTTACAATTAAAAAAATGAACTGCAGGAGTGGTATCCATTAAAATTTATTCACATTTACAAAGTCCCATTCTTATACAAATATATATACATATCTAATACAAACATGAGAGATCGCGAACTGATCTTGAGTGACACCTATCTGAATGCCTTGCGTCTTCTTGGTGTGGAATGTCTGTCCCTCTTTATCTCCTCTTGATTACCTACGGATTGAACACTTCCCGTGCTAAGCTTTACGCTTAGTGGGAACATATAATTATAAACCAATAATAATAATGTTGTCACTTTGTCTTTTTACATTTACTTTTACTTATGCAAATAACGATGTCCTATTCTTGGCTGACTTCTAACTCATCTCATATTATATATATAGATTTTATTCTTTTGATTCCTTATCATTTCTTGTTCATAGCCTTTGTGTCAAGTCTTTACGAGGTTGTAACTCATATCCTACTACATGTATGGCATATCATATCCTATCATATTCAAACAACGTATTCATATACAATATACCGTCGAACCATATCAAGTCATATTAAATAACTACGGTCGAATCAAGTAATACTTATACATATTAGACTCTTACCATTATCCGTGAGAAGCCATTAATCAACTCTGTTAGAAGTCGTTTCATGATGCGGGATGCGTTAAACATTTTGTTTAAGATTATATTTAATTTTGTTTTCCAAAGGTGTAAGGCAAGATCCCTACTTGACGTTGACGGATCCAAGCTGGAGCCCGGTTTACTCCGACGTTTTCAATCAAAACATTTATTTCATTTTATTAAATTTTTGTTTTTAAAAGTGTGTCGGCGACAGATCCCGACTTGACCCGATTAGCGGATCGAGCTGGGCCGGTTTACTCAGACATTTTCAATTATCTTTCCAAAACATGTTGTTTATGTTATTGACGCGACCTCTTAATTAAGCAAAAACACTTCCCTTCCAGGCGATCCATGACCATTTACAAATTCAAAACACATAACATTCACACTTAATACATGCATTTACTAAATGATGCCTTTTACTATGTCGTGTAATGTAAAGATATACAAATACACTTTTTTTAATACCATCGTTTTCCTTTTTTTAGTTTTGTGATTCCACATATGATTCATAAATTCGACATCCATGACAGTTCGGTTGGTGAATCTGCACATTTGTCATTGATAGTAATGTGATTTCACATTCAATATTACCGTCTCACATATGACTATAGAATTAGACATCCATAGCCAGTTCGGTTGGTGAATCTGCTGTTTGTCATTCAGTAATAGTAATGTGATTTCACATTCAATAATGCGAGTCTCACATATGGTATAGAATTAGAGCATTCTGACGGTCGGTTGTTTGAATCTGTGCATCACGTCATTCATTAGCAATGTGATTTCGCATTCCAATTATTCGCGAGTCTCACATATGGCTATAGAAATTAGACATTCCCGCGACCAGTTCGGTTGGGTAGAATCTTGTCACATCTGTCATTCATTAGCAGCCTTGATTTCGCATTCAATTATTACCGTCTCACATATGGCTATGAAGTCGACATTCACGGCGGATTAGGTTGGTAGATACGTCACATTACGTCATTCATTAACAGCCATGATTTCGATGAACAAATCACGGTTACCTTCACGTGGTCGGTTGGTGAATCCGTCATGTGATTAAATTCAATGATACATTTCAAATCAATTCACTTTTATCTCGCGATAATTTCGCTTATACGTCCAAATACATGTGCACACATGCATACGTGTGACAGACATTTGTTAACAATCATTCCGTCAATATATATATATATACGCATATATTTCACAATTAACATTCATAAAGTAACCGTTCAAATGTTCATTCCGAAGAAGTATGCTCATTCATATACACTCAGTCATAAATTCATTGACGTATACTCATTCATGTATACTTATTCATAAATTACTCATTTTCTGGTTATATGTGATAATAATCATATATCACTCAACCACATTATGTGTTCATGACTTATTGTCTTTGTATTCCACGTTCATGTTTCATTCGTTTTCATTTTTCATTTCCATAATCATTTTCATGTTTCATGAACACCTTTACATTTCATTTTCCACTTTTTCCTTGTTTCATACTATTATATGGCACTTCATATTCTTGTGAAGTATGATCTCCTAGGAGATCACACCGCATTCATATATTCTCATTCTTTTATGATCTAGTTTACTTAGGAATTGGGATAATCCAATCGGATCATCAAATTAAAGTTATGGCATTTTCATGCCAAACTAATTAAACACCCGGATTACTAGAACAGTTTGTATTACTAATTTTCCAGGGTTCTTTATATTTGACACAAGGTCTTTGTACTCATTTAAAGCTAAGGTTCTAGGGTTCTATTCCAATTGGAATCACCCAATTGAACACGAAACTCAAGTTAAATCCGAAACAACACAGGACTACTCTATGTTCAAAGCTGGAACCAAATTTGTCTTGCACATGGCCCCACTTTGGTGTTCGACATAGAGTCAGGGTGACAATACTTTCTCTTTAATTTTGGTTTCTCCTTGAAGTCCTATTTTTAAGTGGCCACTTGAATCACTCAAATCGGACAAGAATGGGAAGTTATGGCCAAAATGCGAAAACTTTGGGTCAGAGCAAGGGAAAACCAGAACAAGTCCTACCGGTAGGACTTAAGTTCCTGGGTAGGACTTGAGCCAAAAATAAACCAGGGCCAGGGATCTACGGTGGGACTTAACTCCTACGGTGAGCTCTCAAAAAAATGCCCAGAATGTGTGTTTTCTCACATTTTCATGTACTGATCCCCAATCACTTCTACCCTTCAAACACACATCAAAACAATTCCAAATTCATCTTGGAATCTCTTTTCTATGCAATTCCTTTCAATTTTCATATATTTCATCAAAACCCTTCATGATTTTCTCTCAAGCCTCTAATATGAGTTATAACCCATACAATTACCAAATACACAAATTTATTAGGGTTTGTTCCTATGACCTTTTACCTTGCAATTAAAGCCATGATCAGTGACCTCAAAAGGAGGGATTCCATGTTTTTTCTTGTGCCATTTAGGTTTTGTTAACCTAACTTCAATAAATCTTTGGTTGAGATGAAATCTAACAAACCCTAGATTTAGTACAACAAATAACCATTAAACAAACAAAACGAGGATCATTACACAAAGGTTGAAATAGTTCCATACCTTTTTGGAGCTTGGCTTTGCTTGCTCTTCTTCTCCTCTTCCTCTTCTTCTTCTTCCTTCCTCCCTTTCTCTTCTCTCACCCCGTTTTCTCTTCTCCAAATGAGACCAAATTTGGGTCTTTTAATCCATGTTTGTTAAGGCCATGTTTGTGAAGACATAACTCATTTATTTGCTTTAAGTTTCATATTTGCCTTTTAGTCCTTAATTTCCTCCTTTTGCAATTCAACTATGCCATATTCTAATTTCACCCACTACTTTCTTTCCTCAATTCCATAATTTCATACTAACTTATTTATTTATACCATTTATGTCTCAAGTGGTAATATTAACTTTACCCTTGTCTCACATTTTTCATTTAGGTCTCCAAATTTTATTTAGAAAATTCATATTTAACTTATAATGTGCCCTAAACAGAGTCTCAGAAAACTACTAGAATTTATGTTAGGTCTATTCTGAGAATCTTTTGCACGGTCTACCTCCAAGCCCTCTTCTTGAAATCATGTGCCCCCAGTCAATTCCTTATGTAACCATAAAATGGCATTTTCCCGATTAAAGCTAGATTCTTGTGCTTGCACCTTTGAAGTCCCAGTTATCACGGGGCATTGTTCAGCGGATCCATACAACAACAAATCATCCATGAATATCATTATAACTTCTTTTATAGATCGGAAAATATAAAACATCATGCATCTTTGAAGGTACGGGGGAGCATTACACAAACCAAATGGCATTCTCCTAAGCAAAAGTACCAAATGAATGTAAAAGTGGTTTCTTACGATCTTCGGGTGCAATAAAGAACTGGTTATATCGGAGTATCCATCAAAGAAAGAAACAAAAATGGTGTCTGCCAACCTATCAACATACGATCGATGGCGAGGAAAATGATCCTTTCTTGTTGCGATATTGATTTTACGTAGTCAATACACACCCTCCATCATCACGGTTCTTGTAGGAATCAGTTCATTGTTTTCATTTATGATCCACGGTGAATCCACCTTTCTTAACCATGCACTTGGCTTGCAGAACTATCGATATAGCATATATAAACTGCATTTGCTGCATTTCAGAACTTCTTTTTTGACAACTTCTTTCATCATTGGGTTCAGCCTCCTTTGATGCTCAATAGAAGTTTTTGCATTATCATCCAGCAATATTTTGTGCATGCAAATGGAGGGGCTGATACCCTTCATATCCTCAATTGACCAAGCAATTACTTCCTTGTATTTTCTGGAATTACTAGCAATACGTTTCTTGACTTGGTCGTGCGGTGATATGATAAGCTGGTTTTTCTTTTAAGTTCTAGAAACTCATATTTCAAATATTTGGGCAATTCTTTCAATGTTAGCCCATACGCACTAGTTTCTTACCTTATGAGTTTCTTTGTTTCTTGATGCTTACTTCATCTTATTTGTTTTCTTTATACTCAGGAACTATTCCATTGTTAAAGCAAATTTGAGAGCAATACTTCACAATGTCAGAACTCTCGAGAATCTTGAAAATTCATCTCAATTTCATTGATAGAGTGTTGAAGGATACAATCAAATTCAATTCAACATTGAGGCTATTGTTTCTATAATACATACAGCTGTCGCATCTACATCGGGATGTTCAGGACTTCTATTGATATTAAAATGCCTTTGCTTCATTTAACCACGAGTGTCGGTTTCACCTTTCTGTACATCTATCAAGGTAGCTCCGGTTGCTAAGAAAGGTCTTCCCAACAACAAGACTTGGGTATCTTCCTCTATCTGCATGATAACGAAAATCCACGGGAAGATGAATTTCGACCTTAACAAGTACATCTTCAAGAATGCCTTACGGTTGTGCCATTGATGTATCGACCATCTCTGTTGATGCATTCTTTGTGATAGAGCATCGAAATTTATACTAAGCGCCGAATCACATAAAGCTTTCTTGAATTCATATTTCCCTATGGAGCAGGGAATGGTGAAACTGCCGGGGTCTTTTCATCTTTCTTAGGGCTTCTTTGAATAATGGCCTTTGCACGTATGATCAAAGTTAACTATACCCTCCTCGGCTATCTTCACTTTTCTTGCTTTCGGTATCCTTCGAGAAATTTTGCATAAAGAGGCATTTGGCTGATCACCTCTACAAATGGGATATTTATTTCTATTTTTCTTGAAAATGTCCAAGAATTTAGAAAATTGTTCTTACATTCTTGACTTGAAAGTCTGTGGAAATGACTGCGAAGGTGTATAAGCGGTACTCCTTACGTTCTTTTGGTCATTACTTCCTTTTGGTACATTCAATCACAGTTTGCTCTTCTCTCCTTCCTTACTGATCTCTTCTTTTTCTGCCCCGGTCTCTTCTTTCCTTTTTGTCAGCACTATTTCTTTGCTCAAATCCTTCCCCACTTCTTAATTGAATTGCCATGCAGTCTTTTGGGTTCTTCGAGGTGTCAGCAGGGAATGTACCCTTGCTCTGATTTGGCATATTCAGGGCCAGTTACCTTACTTGTGTCTCCAAATTTTTCAACGAGGCACTAGCATTCTTCTGAAACATTTGAGAATCAGACTTGAAAGCTTCCAAGTCAGATAGTTTATGTTCATGGAATTGCAATAGCCTCTTTGTCCGCTGAACTCTGGCATTGTTCTTCAAATGGTTGGAAGGTCCTCCTCACCTTGATATTCATTTCTTTCACCTCCTTGTTCTTCTTCTTTGAAACAGTGGCTGGCGATATCCTTGTTGAGGATTACATCCATGCCTTGGGCCTTGCAATACCCCTCCACCATATAGAGAAATTCTCATGGTTCCTCGATCTTTGGATTGTAGTGTGGGCAAGTTAGGATTTGGTTTGAAGTATAACTTCTTGGCTCGCCGTGCTTAACTCTCGGCACCATAGAATCTTCTTCTGTTGGCATAAGCACTTCTTCTCATAAGTTCTCTTTCCATTGCTCCTATTTCATGAGCAATGTGCATCTTTCTCTCTTGTTTGTCCATCCTGTGCATTATGGCATCCACTTTGCCTCCGTATTGTCATCTTTCGACTCCACGACCCCTTTCCTCTGTGTTTCCCTTAAAGAAAGCTCAGATGGAGCTTTGTGCATTTTGCCAGTCTTCTATCGAGATCTCTCGCCTCTTCACCACTTTTACGTTTGAATCTCCCACGGCCTTGGCATCGATAATGCCCTTGATATATCATTTAAAGCACGATACACTATGTACATGCAGGTCGCACCAAATCTATGCCATGCATCGGGCATCTCTTCAGCAACCTCTTGAATCTTTCCCAAGCTACATATAGGCTCTCATCTTCCCCTTGTTGGAATACTATTATCTCTCTTCTTCTCTCTGAAGTGAGAGATGGGGGAAAGAATCTGCCCAAGTAGGCTTCTACCAACTCTTCCCAAGTATCAACCGAACCATATGGTAATGATTCACTGCATGTGGCTGCTATATCTCTCAAAAGAAAATGGGAAAGAGATACAACTTTATCACCTGCAGTCTCACACCATTCGACTTCACTTGTATTCGCCATCTGAGAAATCTTCAGTGCTCGTTTAGATAACCGATTGGGATGACATTAGCCAGTGTTCTTTGAACCATTGTAATTAATTTGTGGATTTGAAATTATTTGCATCTGATGAAATTTGTCGATTGTAAAGTCTCTCTTCTGAATAATAGGCCTCGAGAAATCCTCCATTGTGTCGATAATGGGAGAGCCTTCTTGTTGATGTCTCTGTTCCTACAATAAAGTCATGTCTCTCATTTGCCATAATTTGCGTTTCTGCTCTTTTGTCTTTCTTAAGCTCACGAGTGTTCTCTCGATTCAGTATATATTTGGAATCAGGTCATAAATCTGTTTCCTATGCATTAAAAGGTTTTTCAAAAATTAAAACACACTCAGATTAATAGGATTAGTCAAACTAAACAAAAAAAATATTTTTCAACATGGCTTGTTAAGATTAAGTGGGCGATGTAGCCCTTTGCTTAAATATTTTGTTATTTTCTTAAAGGTCCAAATTAAGTATTTCTTTCTTTTTCGAATATTGATCTGTTGCTTCTTTCAATCGACAGCGGCATCATAAAAACTGTTTTCTTTCTATATGTTAAAACCCCTGTTAACATAGCTACGAGAGCCTTACACTTCTCTTACATATCAAATGTCACTTTGGATAAAGTTTGCTTGTTAAAATAATTTTCTCTTGTGTTCATGATTTAAAAATAAGGGTTAAGTCTATGACACTGCAAGTGCTGAGTCATACAAGTAGTAAAATCTATAAATGTAAGTCAAGTATCATTCACGAGATTGATAGCGAATTACATATCGACTACCCAATACTTAAAATTCCATACTATTTGGACTCAAAACTCGTAGTGAGTTTTTATCTACACGACACAAGTAAAAATCCTATACTATTAAATATGTTCAAACTAAACTAAAAAAAAAGTAAATGAATGAAAATAAATTGTATACAAATGAATGGATTGAATCAGGTTTCTGTGAAGCGAAAACTATCGATGAAATACAAAGGAAACGGTCAATTCGGCACTAAATCCGTTTGCTGTTCTATGTATGGATCTAGTTGTTACATCCAAGATTTAATTGGCCAAATTAAGTTTCTCCATATTCACTGAATTTAAAGTTATCCTTGCTTCTCGAAGACAAGATGAAACCCATTACTGTATTCCAAATTCTCTTAGGAATGCGGGTATTTTTCTTTCGTACTTCACCCATTTCATTGTGTGAGAACTTTTGCGCTTTACCTTCTCACAGGATTTTTTATAAAAGTTTCCTTCGCAATTGGTGGCTCAACCTCCAGATCTATGAGTTTATCCGCTTTCCCTTGATTAGATCTAAGCTAACGGGGATTGGAACTTACCTATAGATTAAGGTGAACTTTCTTATTATTTATATTGTTAAATACACCCCTCCAACTTCAATTATGAGCAAATAAGGGATTTATCAAAATGAACTCTCAGAGCTCGGCGGGTTCGTCAATAGTGATCGAACATACCAGAAAATAATGCTCTGACTCTCGGGGAATCTCCGTCTTTGTGTCAGAGGGCATCTGGATATCGGAGTAAGATACATTCCTCGACTAGTATTAGAGTACTACTATTAGGAACTTATCCATTCAAAGCGACTTTGATTAAAGTAAAAGCGAACCCAAATTAATTTCTCCATTATTGTACGGGAAAGGCGTAACTAAATGTAAATCAAATCCAGCCCATTTGCGCTACGATTCTGCATTAGCAATTAAGAAATGGAGTACCAATCACACAACCCTTTGTAATTGCAATAAAGCTGAGAAAATTCGAATTTGTCTGGGTTCATAAATTTCAAACGTGTGCCGGAAAAATAATAGATCTAAAAATTCAGCTCTACTCGTCTCTGCACAGTTTGCAGATTCAAAACAAAAAAAATAAAAATAAAAATAAAAAAATAATAGTCTACTCTAATATATACACTGAGTTCCTCTTCTTCTCCCTTTTCTGGGTAGTGAAGACGGAAAAAACTTTTTTTACTATTCTAAAGCTGTCTATTTATCTTGTAAAAAAGAATACGGGCGATCCAAAATGCGGTGGAAATCCAAAGAAAAAGCCGGCTCAGCATCTAATATGCGACCTGAGTTGATGTCGACGTAGTTTCTTGATGCTCATGATCAATCGCGACCTCTTTCTTTAAGTTGCAACTAGTTTGTCTTTATCAAATGCTTTGATCATTAGTCGCGACATTGTTCCATTAATTAGCGACCTCATTGCCGGTTTTCCTTCAGTGTTGATGTCGCGACCTCAGTTCAATGTCGCAAAATCATTGTCTTCCTATTCTTTATTTCAGGTTACGACCTCAGTTTTACGTTGCAAAGAATTTCCTTCTGTTTTTATGTCACGACATTAGAGTGGTGTCGCGACATGAAATGGAGCCTTGCATTTAAAAACTAGTTGCAACCTCTTTCTTTTGCAAAGACCTCTCTTGTGGCTTCATAGACGGATCTGTATCGACTTGGAGTGGTGTGCTGACATCATTCATATCTTTTTGGTGTCGCGACATCAAAGTGATCTTGACCCAGATTTCTTCGCCTTTATTATTTCCTTTAGTCGACCCGTTTTCTTTATCGCAACCTCCTTCTTTGAGAATCACGACTTCCCCTTGTTCCACGATTTTCTATTCTTCTTGAGCGAATCACATTGATGTTGTGACTTGGGTGGCAGCAGCCCGAGCATTCTGTTCTGCGACTTACAAAATTTCATCTGTGACCTCAGTCTGCTTTGTGAGCTGATTTTGTCGATTTTTTCAGATTTGAGCTTCTTTGTATTTTTCACAAAAATGAAATTTGAGTAAAATATCCATTTACCCAAACCAAATCAACATTTATCTCTTAATATACTCAGAAAAATGGATTAAAAATCTAATGAGTTTTTGGACTCATCACACACCTACCTAGGCCAAGTGTGAAATACCAACCGTCATTTGTTCCTGGCTTTTCAAATAATTTTTTGTTTCTTTTAAAAATTTGTAACCCATTGGAAAACCTCGATGCTCATTTGATTGATCAAATTGCGTGTGTTTATGTATTTGTGGCACGGTGCGGGGTTTTCTTTGCCATACGCCGCCTGCCGTTCCAACATTTTCCGCGAACTTACATCGTCGGGATTCATATCGCGAAGTGAATAAAATTTCGGTCTTTCACCCTGAGGGATATCGCATCTTGCTATACCCGACCTGCCTCATTCATTTTCATTCCTTTGAAAACCGTGCGACTCATTTGGACATTGTCCATTACCGAGTCACCAATCAATACCATACAGTTTGACCATAGCAGGTGTACTGTGACACCCCACGAACACCTAACCCGGTGCCCGATCCGCTGCCATGCACTCACACACCCATGTCATGCGATGTCTTCGTGCACGTGCAATGCTATTATGCTAATTGCATATATATAATCATCCATGCACACATACTCATGCATATTTATCCATGCTTCATATTTAAGCTTAAGCATACATGTTAAAATGTCATACAGCACATATCAACATGTCATATTCCACACTGTATGTTATCAACTCAAGCCATAACACCCAACTTAACTGGCCATCACTAACCTTCCTTATTGGCCAATGTCCTCCACAGGATCATGGCTGCAATAATGACTCAATGGGCTCTCCATAGAGTCCAAGAACACCCGAATCGGAGTTCGGAAGAAGAAGTTATGACCTTCCGAAGTTGGAGGTCCTTCAAAACTAGGCAATCTTACCCGGAAAGCCTACCTTACTTACCCGGATGGCCATTTCCGGCCGTCTCAGACACCCACTACCCTTCAAAGGGGCCTGGCTGGAAAGTTGACTCAATTGGCTTTCCATAGAGTCCAAGAACACCCGAATCAGAGTTCTGACGAGAAAGTTATGACCATCCGAAGTTGGAGGTCCTTCATGACTAGGTAGTCTTACCCGAATAGCCTACCTTACTTACGGACGTGATTTCCGGTGGGATCGGTTCCTGCTTTATGCTTATCCCGAGAGAGTGTACGATGCAGCTGGCAATGAGGCGTGCCAGAGCACCAAGTGCCATTGTCGTATTTTGGAGATGAAATTGTGAAATCATAAATTTATGAACTAAAATGTTGTAATAGAACAAGGGTAAATTTGTAAATTCCAAAAAGGATATAAAGGGCATAATTTGAGAAGATAGTATGCCAAAATGAAAATAAAATAAGTTGATTTGCAATATCAAAGTGTTTGAGGACTAATTATGAGTGCGGTAAGATATGAAAGTCAAAATCAAAGTAGGAGATGGGCCATAATAGTAAAAACAAAAGTTAAAGTGCACCATTAAAGAGACGGGGGACTGATATTGGTAAGGAAAGTTGAGACTAAATAGGAGATGAGACAAACTTAACATTTCATTTTGGTCTCTCGACTAGAGCTTCACGGTTGGAGGAGAAAAGGAAGAGAGGAAGAAGGAAGAAGGAAGGAGGAGAAGAAGAGAACAAGGTATGTTTTTTGTATGAATCAAGTGTCTTTTGGATGTCTAGGGTTATTGGTGTGATTGCTAGGGTTTTTCTATGGAGATTGGTTTGTTCCAAACCTAGGGTTGTGGTTGAGAGATCATCCTAAACATAGATTTGTTGAATTCATGTGGGTAAAACCTTAATTGGTATACAATAAACATGAAATCCTCTTATTTATATGGTTTTGTAGGAATTGGTGGACCTTGGGTTGAATTCATAGGATTTTTACCTAGGGTTTGGTTTTATGAAGTTCCAAATCACCAATTCAAGTGTTGTGAAGTTGTTTGGATGAATTACATGTTGGTTTTGAGGAATTGTTGTAAAAGGAGAATGTTGGGTTTTAAAATTCTTTGTCAAAATATTTGTAAAACCCACTGTTCTTGTTTTTTGGATATAGATTAAGTTAGAATCATCCAAAATGAATTGATTCCAATTAGTAAAAACCATAAGAATGAGGCTACAAGTTTGCTAGAAGGAACCAAGAGCAAATGTAGCTCTAAGGCTCCCAAATACGGACTGAAGGTGAGCTCGTGTGGCTTCGATTTATCTTCTGTTTTGGGTATGGTTGTAGTGTTTAGCCATGGTGGAGTTTAACTCATCAGGGGTGAGTGATTCAAAATTTTTGGCTAAAATATACTTCTAGAGGAAAAATTTATGCGAAGGAAGTGCATGCAAATTGTAACCCCAAAGTGGCAGAGAAAATTTATCAAAGTGGGTATGTGCAGATTAAGTACCTTAGAATTAAGTCATCTAGATGTAAATACAATAACTTGAGTTTTGGTGATACAAAATTGGGTGATTCAAATTGGAGAAAAACATTACAGAATCATATCTTCAAATGAGTGAAGAAACCATTTCAATTTATGGAGTTAAGATCCCATAAATCAAGGATAGCTTGATAAGTATTCAGTGAGTTAACCAAGTTGGCATAAAAAAACATGTTGTAACTTGTGTTATGTGGTTGAGGGCTTGAGAAGGTACAAATTGAAAGCCCCCAAAGATGTCATTGGATATATAAAGGACTGATCTGGAGGGGATTTCATAATTTTGAAGACCGTTTAGAATAAATTTTGAGTCATAAAGTCTATAGACTATTGATGGAAAAGGTTGGCCAAATGATAGTTTTTTAGTGCTCAAGGGTAATTTGTTGGTTGGCTTTATGATGTTACGTGACCTAAAGTGACTTGCGGGTGAAGTCACGTTAGAAGTTTTACGTTATATGCGGGGCGGATAATACGTTGCCGTATTCGTTGAGTGTGTAGGCTAAAAGCAAGGCGGGAGAAAGTAGTGGGTTGTGCTCAAGTTTCGGGGAAACAAAGAGGTGAGTGTAAAAATGATATTTTGAAAATTTAGTTTAAAGTGAATGGTTTTAATGTTAAGTAGAAAGTTTAATGGAAATATTTATATAAATGTTAAGGCATATGGAAGTTTATGTTAAAGCATATGAAAATGTTTTATCTTGCATCAATATATATATATTTATATTAAATTATATATGTATGCATGTGTTAAGGCATTATGGAAGTTTAAAAATGTGTAAAAAATGCATAAATGTATAAATAATAAAGTAAAGTGTTTAAATGGATTTAGAAATGTATTTTGAAGAAAGGTTTCTTGATGGTTACCCTACCCACTATATGATTATTTATATTTGATATCCATTGAGGTACCTTAAGCGTGTAAGTTTAGGGGTATAGTTATGGGTTACTAAGCGAGGGAGAAATAGGTGTTTAGAGTAATATCCTTACACGTGATAAGGTGCTATGTTTGGAGACCCTATGCAAGCGTGAGTTTCTCCATGAGCGTAATTAGTTATGGCCCGGAATGGTGTCCCTCACCGTCGATGCTTAGGAAGCGATTCGGTGTGTTTATCCTGGGTTCCATCGAGAAAGAAAGAAAAGAAAGAAAGAAGAAGGTTGAAGGCATAAATTGATTTTAATTGTATAAGTATTTATTACTTTAACACTATCTTTGAAAATGTTATCTAAATAAAATGTACACTCACTGAGCTCCTTTACCTCATTCTTTTTCGTATGTTTCAAAACCATTTTCAGGAACCGAGACAAGTGCACCGGTAGGGCATCCCCCTGCGCAGTGAGTCGAGCCATCGAGGAGACGATGCATGTGATTGCATTGCATATATATATATTTTGCATATTGTATGTGTTGAATATTTTGTCATGTATATATGTATATATGTATATATGTATATATTTTGAAAAGGAACTACGTGGGCTTTGATCCTCAGTGGACGAGATACGTGGCGGTAGGTTAAGTCCGACAAGCCCAATCTTTTTATAAAGCGTGCATGGAATAGAAGAGGTTTGAATGTTTTGATGATTTCAAGTAAATAAATGTATCTGTATATCTGTGTGTTTGATTGGGTTGTGGAGCGAGAGTCCTAATATGAGTGAAAATTTGAAGTTTAGAAGTGTTTTCGAAATACTTTCATCGAGGTTTTGTAAATTTGGAAAATCAGACAAACGGAAACTGCGGCCGATTTTAGAAAAATGTAAGTGTTTGAAAAATAAAAATAAAATAAAATATTTACCACTTCACTTCGCATTATTTTCTAAAGATATGTGCAGAGGATTGTAAAGGGGTTCGCTCCATGGATTTTATTTGATTGTTTTGAAGAAAAGTTTCTATATCCATTGGATTATCGGGAGGTCCCTCAGGTTCATGAGGTTAATCCGTGTTGGGATCCTTCAACGTGGTATCAGAGCTAAGGTTTTGAAAATGTTATAAAGATTTGAAAATTTTATTTTCATATGAATTGTTTAATGTTTTATTTTAAAATTGCAAATTATTTGCGATTTAAAATCCTTATATGCATTACATGACATATTAAAATTTTTTGAATTCAAAATGCGTCGTCGAGGCCGACCCGCCACCAGGAGAGCTCCACGAGGCCTTAGTACCACCACGAGGAACATGTTGATGAGTACGCGTATGTTCTACACCCACCGGTCACATAGTGACCCTTTATGCCTTTAGAGCCACTTCTGACGAATCTGCGTGGAGGAGACAGAATACTTTAAACGGATGGCTCAACTTTAGCCAACGCATTATGGCGCCAGAGCCGGTAGCTTCTATAGGAGGCGAATGCTAGGGGCACGGAACATGATGGATTAGGAGACTGGAAAGGCTTCGTCATGGTTGAGAGGGAGATGGCGAGTGCAAGGTGATGCAGTGTACAGATGAGCAGATGGTCACTTTTTCTGCTTTTCTCCTATGGGACAGAGCGTTAGAGTGGTGGAGGGCAGTTCAGAGGAGATGCCCAGAGGGAGTGTCCTGGGCACAATTCAAGGAAGAGTTTACGCATTAGTCTGTTCCTGGGGCCACATAGAGATGCGGTTGTCGAGGAGTTCTGTGCTGGAGTAGGGGATACTGCGCATGTGATTATGAGCTGAGTTTTTCTCGAGCTCGTGAGACATGTTCCATTTATCGTGGATGATGAAGTTTCAAGACCAAGATGTTGGTCAGGTCTTAG
Organism: Tetrastigma voinierianum; assembly: GCA_016808115.1. Taxonomy (NCBI): domain Eukaryota; kingdom Viridiplantae; phylum Streptophyta; class Magnoliopsida; order Vitales; family Vitaceae; genus Tetrastigma; species Tetrastigma voinierianum. Next base: position 838,218 of record JAEQBH010000709.1, on the reverse strand, counting down.
TCCAACGATTAGACCACAAGACGATGTCACACGCACGACCAGGTAGTAGAGGCTGCGCTAGGGTTGAGAGAGGAGCATGGTTGAAACCTGTGCTACGCCGCCAAGCGACGTAAACGGAGTGGGTCGACGTGGGTTCGTGAAGGTTCCAAGTAGCGGGCTCAAGAGGGAGGAAAGACACAAGGAACCTAAGGGCAAAGAGCCCGGGGCCGTGGGGCACAGTTTCAGCTGTGGTCTCAAGTGAGGCCACTGACAGGTAGCTCCAAGGGGTCCAAAGCCAGAGTGTGCTCAGTGTGGGAAGAACCATTATGGTGAGTGCATATTGGGCACGCATAATTGTTATATGACAAATGACACGCCATAGAGTGCCCACAGACAGTTTTCAAAAGGGATCAGGAGTGGACACAGGACAGAGGCGTCAGTTGGGTCGGTAGAGGTCAAGGTCAAAGTCAGAGAGGGGCTCCAGGCAGAGGCCCCACTACATTTACTAGACCTGGAGGACCAGCAGGTAGAGGTCAGCCATCCAGAGGACAGATGGGACGACCTCACACACAGGCAGGCTCAGGAATACCCAACAGGGGAGGCGTATGTAAAGACCAGAGGTCATGACGTACTATCCAGTTTTTGATAGCCACTCGCTTATGTCTTGATAGATCCGGGGTGCTACCACTGCTTATTTCGCGAAATTTATCGCACAAGTGAACACAGAGATACGCTCTATGATCGTAGTATGGTAGTCTCCAGAGAGATTCACTTATAAAGTATAAAGTATACACGGGTTGTAGAGTGATTATCGAGGGCCATGAGTTTAGGGCCAATTTGCATTGTTGGACATCCGTGACTTCGATGTGATCTAGGATGGACCGTTGTCTTGACATCACGCCACCCGGATTGCTCGTATACAGTTAAGTTCTCAGACCGTAACTAGAGATTACATTTGTGGTAAGGGAAGATGTCGTCCCCGAGCATGATGTCCTGTGATGAGCTTACTGGAAGATGCTTCAAAGTCATATCCGGTATCTAGCCTATGCGCTGAGGTGAGAGATGATGATATGAGACTGAAGACATTCCTTTAGTCGAGAATCTCCTGATGTGTTTCCTGCATGATCTTCCGGTGATTGACTTTATAGAGAGATTGATTTTCATATTGAGTTAGCCTTTGGGATAGAACCGATTTTAAGAGCGCCCTACAGAATTGAAAGAACTTAAGGTGCAGATGGAATAAATGGTCAACAAGGGGTTCGTCAGACCGAGCACGTCTCCTTGGGGAGCACCAGTTTTATTTGTGAAGAAAAAGGACGGAAGCATGCGATTATGTATTGCTTACAGAGAGTTGAATAAGGTAACATTACGTAATCAGTATCCTCTTCCGAGGATTGATGACCCTTTGATCACACAGGAGCCAAGGTATTCTCCAAGATTGATTTGAGGTCGGTTATCATCGCCTGAGAGTTCAGCATGAGATTGTTTCCAAGACAAGACTTAACACTAAGAGGCATTTGAGTTTCTAAACATGCATTTGGACTTACGAATGCCCCAGCCGCTTTTATGGATCTCATGAACAGGATTTTCAGGCCTTACTTAGATCAGTTTGTTATCGTGTTTATTGATGATATATTGATCTATTCGGGCAGTGGAGAAGAACATGAAGAACACTTGAGGATAGTTATGCAAATATCATGGGAACATCTGCTATATGTGCCAAACCGTATGTTTGGGCTGTCGACAACACGCTTTTAGACACATGGGGCTGCAGTGGGTCTCGTGGATCCGCAAGGTCTAAGCTATATCGAATTGGAAACCTCCACTAGTTTTACAAAGACAAGGAGTTCTCTAGGTCATGGTATTACCGTAAGTTCGTTGAGGGATTTTCAAGATAGCCACAATCTTGACTAGATTGAAAAGAAAGAGGAACCGCTTTTTATGGTCAAGGTTTGTCAAGAGAGTTTCATGAACTGGAAGGGAGACACCCCGCCCAGCATTTCACACTTCCATCGTGGCAAGATGGCTTTGCGTTGTATTGTGATGCCTCTAGCAAGGCCTAGGTTGTGTGTTAACACAGAATGATGGCAGGATTACACATGTTTCTAGGCAATTGAAGAAGCATGAACAGAATTATCCTACACACGCACTGGAAGCCATGTACTGTAGTATTTGCCTTGCGATATGGGAGGCATTATCATATAGAGAGCCTTGTAGGATTTTTACGATCATAAGAGCTTGCAATATCCGGCTTACTTGCATGAACCGAACATGAGACAAGAGGAGATGGATCGAATCCGATCAAGGATTATGAATATACCATCAATATCATCCTCGAGTTATTTAACGGTGATTAAGGCTCAAAAGTGCTATTTTGAGTCTCTATTCAAGATAGGTTTTGAGTGCTTTTTGCTCATTAATCATATGAGTTGAGCCAATTGACATGTGCATATCGACTTAGTGCTACTGATTTGGTTTCGAGATTGTTTCGTAATTTCAGAGGTTTTCATGAGCCTCAACCACAATTTCGAGTTTGATGTCGAGTTGGAAGCAATGTCGAATTCACGGTGATTTCATCAACCAAAATGAAGAAATGTCAAGTGGAGTTGATGAAAAGGAGATGCAGGCAAAGCAGAGGCAAGAGGCAAACCTTATTCGCTATGCATTCATAAAATTCGCAAGGATTGCGAAAATTTCGCAACCATAGCGAAAATTTCGCAATCCTAGCGAAATTTTTGTTATGCACAAAATTTCGCTATCATAGCGAAAGTTACTGTGCATAGCGAAAATTTGAATTTCACTATGCCTTGCATTTTTCGCTATGATAGTGAAATTTCATTATCATATTAAATTCTCGTCACCGCATAGCTAAAATCATGCCCCGTGTTTTTGATGTTTTTGATCTCAAACGACCTCGTTTTGATTAATTACCATTTTGTCCCTATTGTAATTACATATGTTAGACATTTTTGGTATTTCACACAATTGGGTTGGCTATATAAGCCACCTTATGACTTTTGTAACCCTGACTTTAACTTTACATTTTATTCAAGCTTTCCCGCAACTTTGGTTTTAGGTTACATTGGCTTCTCTTTCTCTTCTTTTCTTCATTTTATTGCTGCAACACACCTCTCGAGGATGACAACTCAAGGGATGCTTGGCTAAGCCTCAGCCTTGAAGAGGAGGGTTACTAGCTTACAGGGTAGTTTGCAGTGTCCTCATGTCTTTAATGATAATGTGCACGTATTTATGGTTCCAAACTTTCCAAACTAGGTTTAATGTTATTTAATGTATTTCCTGTCAATACTTGTCATAGCTTTAGGTTCAGCATTCTACGGTAGATGCACTATTATTCTTTAGTATGTCATTTACAAGCCATTGAAATGAGGTTAAATGCTAGGGTTTTTTTAAACTAATTGGAACATTGAATGCCTGTAGTTTGATCGACTCAAATAGGAGTGTTTTGTGGTTAGGTTTAATAGCTAAACAAAGATCCGGTTTTGCCTCGACTATGCTGTCATTTGCCCTAATGCGAGGAAATAACCCGAGGACACCCTTTAATAACCCAATTTACGTGCTCACGACCTGCCTCTCAAAGTTACCATTTCACACTTCATTTGCCATTTCGCTACTCGCTGAACAACCAAACTCCCTGCTTTAACCAAATCCAAAATCCAAATAAAAGTTTCACCATTTTCAAACATGATGCGACCATTCATGGGATGAAACCCATCCCCATGTTCGACTTAAACCGGCCATACCTAAAGAGTTCATCACGTAGTAGAGGAATATAGGAAACAAATTTGTTGGATTCTATCACCCACGGTGGCACGTAATCAATGTGATGCCAAGTGTCGGATGGTGCCAACCATGGATGATGAGTTGATATGTACTTGTAATCCACATTACAAGTGTTTGTGACCTTAACCCTTTTGAATTTCGTTTTTGTTAGAATTACAAGTTTTCTTTTATTTAGCGCTACTGCACTGGTGTTTAATTTACAAGCCGGGCTTGTTTTAGCTAACACTCGAATTTTTGGCAAGCCTGTTAAGGTTCTTTGCTTTGTCTCATTTTTGTGTTACTGTGTGTTTATACAGCACCGGGATAGAGGGATATCAGATTGGTAAATAGTGAGTGCACCAATGAGCAAGGTCAGTGAAATCACACATTGACCAAATGGATCCCCACCAGAACAAGAAAAAGTCGCAGAGCGCACTCATGAATCCAACAAAGATACAATCAATGAGGGACCATTGATATAATTCCTCCCAGAGTTAGTGCTCCTTCCCGCATCATACCTCCCGCCGAAGATGTAGCAAAGAGACCTTATTTGTGCCCCGCTCTGCTGCTTCCAGATGGAAAATGAAAATCCATACCACACATACCGGATTTTGAGGAAGTATGCATAACTTTAAGGAGTGGTAATAATCGATATGGAATTGTCGCTGAAGGCACTCCTTTAACCTCAAGGACAAAGCCAAAATATGGCTCAATTCACTGAGGCCGAGAACGATTAGAAATTGGGCTGATCTTCAAGCTGAATTTTTAAAGAAATTCTTTAGTACCACTAAGACCAACAGTTTGAAGAGACAGATCTATACCTACTCGGCCTATGACAATGAGAAGTTCTATCAATGTTAGGAGAGGTTCATGGAGACCATCAATGCATGTCCACACCATGGTTTTGGTACATGGATGCTAGTGAATCATTTTTATGACGGTATGTCCCCTGGCATGAAGCAACTGCTAGAAACCATGTGTGGAGGTGATTTTCTGAGCAAAAATCTAGATGAAGCCATGGATTTCTTGAATTATGTGGCTGAAACTTCCAAGGCTTGGGATGAACCGAATCCGAGGGAAGATGAAAGAATGAAGTCGTCGACCCATCAAAGGGGAGGCATTTATGCACTTTCCGAAGACATGGAGATGAAAGCAAAGATATCAACCTTAACTAGGAAGGTGGAAGAGCTAGAAGGAAAAAGGCTACATGAGGTGCAGGCAAAGGATCAGTAAATTCAGATGGTGCTAACCCATGCATCACTACTAATCCATCAAGTTACCCAGAAGAACATTGTCAAATTGCTCCCTCGGTGAGAGATTTGATGTCAGAGCATGCCAATGCCGTGGGCCAATACAAGCCACAACCCAATGCCCCATATAGAAATACATATAATCCCAATTGGAGGAACCACCCTAATCTCTCGAAATCTAAACCCCCAGATATGTGCCTCCCCAAAGCAAACAACGCTGTCTCCTCACCTCAACCACATCCATCTTTATCCCCCGTTGAACAAGCTATTTTAAATTTGAGCAAGGTGGTAGACAATTTTGTGGAAGAGCAAAAGGGGATCAACGTACAATTAGCACAAAGAATTGATACTGTAGAAAGTACACGAACAAGAGAATAGATGGGCTTGAAAGCAACCTTAATCAAGATTGATAACCTGTCAGCACTCCATCACTGTGGATTAACAATTTAATTGGAGGTACAAGAGAAAGGAAAATTCCTTCCCAAACACGCCCAATCCAAAGGGAGTTCATGAAATGTGTTCTTCCAAAGAACTCAAGGATGGATGAAGTGAAAGCTATCATCACTTTGAGGAGGAAAGAAATTGAGCAACCAAGCCTCAAACTGTCAAGAAACAGAAAGAAAAAGGAGACTAATCCAGAGAGGGTAATAATCAGTGAAGACTCAGTGAAGAAAAACATGCCCCCTCCATTTCCCCAAGCACTAAGAGGCAAGAAAAAAATCCCAAACCAAGCTGAAATTTAGGAGGTGCTAAGGCAAGTGAAGGTAAATATTCCACTGCTTGACATGATTAAGCAGGTCCCAACCTATGCAAAGTTCTTAAAGGACCTCGTGCACACAAGAAAGGGTTAGGCATTGAAAGAAAGCTCTCCTAACCCGAGCAAGTCGCTGCCATAATCCGCAGCAAAACCCTAGTGAAATACTACACCCGTGATCCCATAATATCGCCAACATTGGTGGGACTTGCATAGACAAAGCTAATCGTTAGATTTGGGGCCAAGAGAACCTACCGCCATATTCAGTGTATAAGGAGTTAGGTTTAGGAGAGCTTAAGCCTACCAACATCACTCTATCATTGGCCTATCGATCGGTGAAGATTCCTAAGGGAATAGTTGAGGATGTGTTGGTAAAGGTGGACAAATTCTACTACCCAGTGGATTTTGTAGTTGATAATGGTTAATAGCAAGTGGGCCCAATCATGCCAATTATCCTAGGGAATATCCATTTTCTTGGCCACCGCCAATGTGATAATCACTGCTAAATGGAGTCAGCGCCTGCTCACATTTGGCAACATGACATTGGGAGCTCAATATTTTTCACTTAAGTAACAAGCACAAGCTAGTGGAAGATGGCAAGAAAGGAGCTGATGAAGTCTGCTCAGTTGGTCAAAATGCAGGGAAACCAAAAACCCCCAAATTGCAAGCATAATTGGTAAACCAAGACGAAGCAGTTGATTGGGAGTTGTTCAGATCACCACCTCGCGAGCCATCGTCACCTAAAATCACTCCAAAGGAGAAGAAAGTCAACAAGAAGGAACCAAGCATGAAGGTCGCAGCCACGTACCACTCCGCCGGTCGTGGAGCTCCTCCTTGACCCTCCATGAGTAATTATAAAATTGAGCTGGTCTTTGGTCTCCACCGAAACCGTAAACCGGCAGCTTCAAAATTTTTCGATTTTTGCTTAAAATCGGGTCAATTTTTCATATTATGCGCTTTTAGTAACTTCCCCGCTTTGTAACTTTCCTTTTAGTAATCTTATCTTAATTTTATTTTATTTTTATTCTTAGGTTTATTTTTAAAATTTTTTATTTTTGATTTTTGTTTTTTTTATTATTTAGTTAATTTACCTAAATAAAAGTTTTTCTTGCAGATGGAATCCAATTCCGGCAAGAATTTCGCTAAAGTAGCGAAATTGGATTCGGTGGCTCTTGGGCTTCTGGAGACCCTTCAGTTGTCCAACTGCTTTATAAAAAGGGAGAGGGGGGAACCATTCATCTTCATTCCCATTCGATTAACCCCCCCCCCCCTCCGAGCCTCTCGCCGTGCGCCACCGCTGACTGAGCCAGTCCCTGAGCATTTAGTGGTTCCCCGAGGAGCCGCGTGACAAAGGGAGGATCACCTGCACTCAGTCCTATCTACGGAGCCGGTATATCTTTATATGCCGACTTTGTTCTCCAAAGCCAGCAGGACTGTGAGAAGGCAGCGCATGACGCACTGCAGGACTCACGCAGGGGGAAGATCCGGGCTCTCAGGCATATGCAGAGGCAGGAGCCTCATTCCGTGATTCATCTCCTCCACCTCCACTCCCTTCCGCCCACTCCCCACGACACCGGCCGGCCCTTCCTACATAGCATAGCGCCTCCTGAGCATATCTCATACGGGCCTGTGGAGCTTGTCGGGCCAGCATGATGTTTGCTTCAGACGTCGCTACTACACAAAGGCCGGTCGACTCACGGATGGCCCTAGCCGAGGCCACCATGTACACAACACGCCATGCTTCTTCTGGATCATGAGCCACCTTGGTCTCCCCGCCGAGCCTACACACTACTAGGGACCAAATTCCACAATAAAGAAACTCTCCTTCTCGACATGCTTGCACAGAGCAAAGAGCTTCAGATCCACTCAAGACATCCACCACCAGGCGGTCGCACTCCCTCTCTAACTTTCCTATCCCTACCCGGGTGAAGGCATGTTTATACTGCCTGGAGGAAAATTTTAGAGTTGTGGAGTGTCTTCTACTCTCATGTTTTGAAAATTCGCTTTAGCTTTGTCAACTTCCTACTCATTTTGTATAGGATTGTATAGATTCATGTATTAGCTAATATAAAAGGATACTTTGCTATGATTAGCTATATTAAGCATGTATTAGCCATTTCAAGTTATACTAAAAGCTTTATAGCATTATTTATATTTATTACACTTTAACAAATCATTTTTGTAAATTTACATTTTCAGGTTTCTACTTTGTCTTTAGTTGAAAATTGAAGCTCGTGGTGTTACCTTTAATGATAAAATAACAATCCAACAAGATGGATTTAGCTGTCGATGGAAGTTCCAAAGATATTCAACCTGATATTCTCCTTTAGCTATTCACACTGTGACACCGCATTGTACCAATAGGTTAGAGAAGCTATATACCCTTTCCACTTTTAAAAGTCGGCCTTAGATTTGTCGGGACGACCATAATAGGTTTGTGTTAATTCTCAATGAAGACCAATGTGTACTTTCAAATGAAAAAGAAAAAGAAAAAGCAAAAAGAAAAAGAAAAGCAAGAATGAAGCGACGCTTTAGTCTTGAAACCCTAACACTTAATCGGGTCGAGTCATCTAATTTAGTGTTCGCCTACTGTGGATGGGTGGAGTTTAGCGAGTCAGAGGTGCTTAATTCTCGGGTCATTCGGGTCCGTGAAGCCCGTAGTCAGGGTCGGGCCGATCCTCGGTCATGCCCTAAACCTTTAATTGGTTGGGAGTCATCGGTGGACCTCGCACACTGGACTTTGGTGGTTTAGTTTTTTAGCATCAGACCCTACATCACAATCAAAGAAATAAATAAAAGTGTAAATCAGTCCTATTTAGGTCAGTCACGCTTAAGGGCATGGCAAGCAAATGGGGAGAATAGTTTCAGAACTTATCTGACTCAAATCGGTTACCTTAGGAACAATTAGATTTGGTGGAAGTTCGTTGACTCTTAGAACCGATGTTGCCCTAAAACTTATTCATATATGGAATTTGTTCTCTCATGACGATTTTCAGATAGTGGTCTTAAATTTGTTCATACTAAAGGTAGTTTTTGTCCAAACACACACCTCTTCGAACAATATACACTTTTTTGTAAAAGCACGGCATGCATACCTTTGTTGTTTTAGCATTGCTAAGGACTAGCAACGTGTTTCCGTTAGGGTGTGATTAGTGCCCAAAAATGCTATTTCGAGCCCTATTCAAGATAAAGCCTAGTGCTTTTTGCGCACAATCATATGGAGTTGAGCCAACTGGACATGCATATCCACTTAGTGCTACCGATTTAGTTTTTAGATTGTTTTGGTAATTTTGTGTTTCCCGCTCTTGCGAGCCTTTGCAACCAATACTTTGAGTTTGATGTCGAGTCGGTGCTAAATGGGCCGACTCATACGGTGATTTCATCACTCAACCAAAATGAAGAAATGTCAAGTGGAGTTGATGGAAAAGGAGATGAGGCAAAGCAAGAGGTGTCAGAGTAAACCCGATTCGCTTATGCATCAAGTAAAATTTCAAGATTTCAAAATAAGAACTATGTTTTAAAATTTCGCAATCCTAGCGAATTTCGCTTATGCAATAAATTCGCTGTTACGAAATTCCTCGCTATCATAGCTTGTGTGTTAATTGCAGATAAATAAAATTTGAATTTCGCATGCCAGATTTTCGCTATGATAGCCGAAATTCACTCCGCACAAATAAAATCATGCCTGTTTTTGATGTTCGACCCCAAACGACCTCGCTTTTGATTAATTACCATTTTATCCCTATTGTAATACATATTTTAGGTATTTTTGGTATTTCATTACAATTGGGTTGGCTATATAAGCCACCTTATGACTTTAAAACCCGACTTTAACTTTACATTTTATTTAAGCTCTCAGCCTTTGGTTTTAGTTACATTTCAGACTCTTCTTTCTCTCTTTCTTTCTCTCTCATTTTATCACTGCCAAACACACTCCTCTTAAGGATGACAAACCTAAGGGATGCTTGGCTGCTCTCATAGCCTGAAGAGGAGTGGTTACTAGCTTGGTTGGTGGTGGTTTGGTAGTGTCCTCATGTCTTTAATGACAGCATCGTGATTTATGGTTCCAAACTTTCCGCAAACTAGGGTTTAATGCTATTGAATGTCTTTCCTTGTCAATACTTTCATGCTTTAGGGTTCAAAGGCACTTTAATGCAGAGATGCACCGATACTTTGATGTCATTTACAAGCCATTGAAATGAGGTTAAATGCAGTTTTAAACTAATTGGAACATTGAATGCTCGTGATTTACTGACTCAAATAGAGTGTTTGTACAGTTTAATAGCTAAACAAAGATCCGCTTTGGCCTCGATCTATATGTCATTTGTCTTAATGCAGGAAATTCGCAGGACACCTTTAATAACCCCATTTTATCGCCAAAGGGACCCAAGCCTTCAAGGTTACCATTTCACATCATTTTAAGCCATTTCACTACCCAAAGTTGAACAAACGAAACTCCCTGTTTTTAACCAAATCCAAAAATCCAAATAAAGTCCCACCATTTTCAAACATGATGACCACCCGTGGATGAAAACCTATCCCCGTGTTCGACCCTGGATCGCCATATCGCAAAGAGCTTGACCACGGCAAGAGGGAGGAATAGGAAACAAATTTTGTTGATTCCGATCACCCTGCAATGCCGGCACGAATCAACGTGCAGCGCATGCTCTTAGAGACCCATGAGTTCCATCGCACTCGAGGGTCGTGTATCTTCCCTCGACTCATAGAATTGAGGTCCCCGGGTGGGACTCAACCGGCGTATCTGGGAGTACCGTCACATTTCATGTACGTCCGGTATTGATAGACAGGATTAGAGAGTTTCAGATTCGTGGATCCATAGATAGTGAAGCCGAGAGGTGAAGCAGAGTCCGCAACGAGGGGATTTGTCATTGAGAGAGGATGGCACCTTGGTCAGTGGGACAGAGGTCAGGTGTACCGTATGTAGGTGATGTGAGGAGAGAGATTGGTGGAGGAAGCCCATTCTCCGCTATGCTATGCATCCGGAAGCACAAAGATGATCACACCCTAAAGGAACAAACACTACTGGTGGAAGGGTATGAAGAGGGATATTGCGTAGTTCGTGTCCGTATGTCTCACATGTCGCCAGCGAAAGCCGAACACGTGTCGCAGTGACTATTGGCAGCCACTCCCGATCCTCCTCGTTGAAATGGGAGAGAATCACTAAGTGGATTTCGTGGTAGAACTTCACGTCGCAGAGTGGCCATGATACGATATGGGTGATTATGCATGTGACCGACTTCCAACCGTACCCATTTCTTACCTATAAGGAATAGTGATTCATTGATGGGGTCGTCCACCCAGGCCTAGAGAGATTACTGACCGCATGGTACGCTCAGTCCATTGTTTCAGACAGTAGATCTGCGGCCTAATTCACGGCTGGGCTCAGCGCATGGTAATGCCCGCATTAAACTACATTTTAGTACGGCTTTCAACTACGCACTGATGGCCAACTGAGAGGACTATACACTTTGTAGTACATGCTTAGGCATGTGTTATGGAGTTTAGAGGAGCTGGGACACCCACCACCCCACATTTTGTACAGCACACACAGATCAGCCGTGATTGGAATGGCCCCTTTATGAGGCCTCTTTTTACGAATGGGAATGTCGAACTCCAAATCATGGGACGAGGTAGGCGAAGGAAATTAGTAGGTCCGAAATCATTCAAGTGACTTGTGATAAGATCAAGGCTATATATAGACTAAAATTGCACAAACCGATGTAAAGTTATAGCGGATAATCGCCATAGAATCTCAGAGCTGAGGCGGTGGGATATGGTATTTTCGAGATTTCCCATGGAAGGGCGTACTAAGATTTGGGAACGTGGGAAAGTCGAGTCCACTAGATATCGACCACAAGAGGATTGTTGAGAGGATTGGGGAGGTGCATATCGATTGGAGCTGTTGTCATCCAATCTCTACTCCATTCACGATGTTTCTTCCATGTTTCTATGCCCGCAAGTACATACCAGAATTCTTCACATGTATTGACAGAGCAACCAAAGGAAATACAAGATAAATTTGGACAAATGAAGAGGAACTAAAGGTAGATCCTAATCAAGCCGAGTGCGTTCCGTGGAAACAAGACTATTCGTCGTGAAGGCATTGTGGAGGGAAATGATACAAGAAGGAAGCTACTTGGGAGCCAGAGGCCTTCGTATGCGCCACAAGCATTCTCAATTATTTTCCGAATGAGGTATTTTCCTTCTTTTGAGTTTATTTATTCATTTTCATGACGAAATGTTCTAAAGGAGGGAGGATGTTCTGGCCCCGAGAGAGAAATGCACAAAGATAACAGTGGGGGCGTACCCGAGCACCAAGTGCCATTGTCGTATTTTGGAGATGAAATTGTGAAATCATAAATTTATGAACCCGGAATGTTGTAATAGAACAAGGGTAAAATTGTAAATTCCAAAAAGGATATAAAGAGCATAATTTGAGAAGATAGTATGCCAAAATGAAAATAAAATAAGTTGATTTGCAATATCAAAGTGTTTGAGGACTAAATTATAATTGCCATAGATATAAAAGTCAAAATCAAAGTAGAGATGGGCCATAATAGGTAAACAAAAGTTAAAGTGCAATAAAGAGATGGGGGACCAAATGTTAATTAAAGGAAAGTTGAGACTAAATAGAGATGAGACAAACTTAACATTTCATTTTGGTCTCAAACTATTTCAATGGGGTTGAGAGAAAAGGAGAAGAAGAGAGGAAGAAGAGGAAGAAGAGGAAGGAGAAGAAGAAGAAGAACAAAGGTATGTTTTTTTTTTTGTATGAAATCAAGTGTCTTTTGGATGTCTAGGGTTATTGGTGTGATTGCTAGGGTTTTTCTATGGAGATTGGTTTGTTCCAAACCTTAGGGTTTTGGGTTGAGAGATCATCCTAACCAGATTTGTTGAATTAATGTGGTAAACCTTAATTGGTATACACAAACATGAAATCCTCTTATTTATATGGTTTTGTAGGAATTGGTGGACCTTTGGGTTGAATTATAGATTTTACCTAGGGTTTAGTTTTATGAAGTTCCAAATCACCAATTCAAGTGTTGTAGTTGTTTTGGGATGAATTACATGTTGGTTTTGAGGAATTGTTAAAGGAGAATGTTGGGTTTTTAAAGGAATTGTTGTCAAAATATTTGTAAAACCCCTGTTCTTGTTTTGGATATAGATTAAGTTAGAATAATCCAAATGAATTGATTCAAATTGGTAAAGAACCATAAGAGATAGGGATACAAATTTTTAGAAGGAACCAAGAGAAAATTCTAGTTCTAAGGCTCCCAAATACGGACTGAAAGGTGAGCTCGTGTGTAGCTCACTCACGAGTTTGTTTTGGTATGGTTGTAGTGTTTTGGCTTATATGGAGTTTCACTCATCCAAATTGAGTGATTCAAAATTTTGGGTAAAATATACTTCTAGGGGAAATGACCTGAAGGAAGGGGAAAATGCAACTGTAACCCAAGTGGCCATAAAATTTATCAAAGTGGAGCTCTGTGCAGATTCTGTTCCACAAATTGAGTCATCTAGATGTGCACAATAACTCGAGTTTTGGTGATCCAAATTGGGTGATTCAAATTGAGAAGAAACATTAACCATATTTCAAATTAGTAAAGAAACTATTCCATTCTAGTGGAGCAAGACCTATAAACTGCAGATACAGTAGGTGATTCAAAGAAGTTAACCAAGTTGACATAAAAAAACATGTTGTAACTTGTGTTATGTGGTTGAGGACTTTAGAGAAGGAATTTTAAATTGAAAATTTAAAGAGATGTCATTGGATATATAAAGGACTGATTTGAAGAGTTTCATAATTTTTGAAGACCGTTTGAATAAATTTGATCATAAAGTTCAGGAGTATTGCTGGAAAAGGTTGGCCAAAATGAGGGTTTTGGTGCTCAAGGGCACTCATAATCAATTTTTATATTAATGCTCAGAATCCTAAAGTGACTCATGCTAAGCACGTTAAGTCTACGCTTACACGCAGGAGATTAATCACGCTACGTATTTATTGAGTAGCTGTGCCAAAGGCGGGAAAGTAGTGAGTTGTGCTCAAGTTTCGGGAAACAAAGAGGTGAGTGTAAAATGATATTTGAAAAATTGAGTGTTAAAAAGTGGAATGTTTAGTGTTAAACTGAAAAGTTGAATGGAAATGTTTATATGTCGTTAAGGCATATGGAAGTTTATGTTAAGGCATATGAATGTTTGTCTCAGAACAATATATATATATTTATATTAAATTATATATATGCATGTGTAAGGCATTAAGTGGAAGTTAAATGCGTAAAGAATGCTTAAATGTATAAATATGAAGTAAAAGTGTTTAAATGGATTTAGGAAATGTATTTTAAGAAGTTAGTTTTACTCATGGTTACCCTACCCCTATATGACCAAGTATGACTGATATCACCGAGGTACTAAACGTAAGGATTTAGGGGTAAAGTTATAGGTTACTAACTGAGATGGAAATAGGTGTTTAGAGTAATATCCACGGATAAGTTAAAAGGCGGATCGGAGCCCTATGCAAAGCGTGAGTTTCTCCGCAGCATAGTGGTTATGACTGGAATGAGACTGTCCCTCACCGTCAATAACCGGAAACTGTTCGGTGTGTTTATCCCTTGGGTTCCATCAGAAAGAAAGAAATAAAGAAAGAAAGAAGGTTTAAGGCATAAATTGATTTTTAAAGTTATAAGTATTTATTACTTTGCTATATACTGAAAATGTTATCTAAATAAAAATATACACTCACTGAGCTCCTTTACCTCATTCTTTTCGTATGTTTCAAAACCATTTTCAGAACCGAGACAAAAAGGCCGGGTAGATTGATTAAAGGCCCAAAGTGCTACTTCAGCCCTATTTAAGATAGGTTTTGGAGTGCTACATTTAATCATATGAATTAAGCCAATTGTCATGTGCATGTCCACTAGTGCTCTAATTGTTTTCTAGATTGCTTGATAGTTTTGCGTATATCGTGGAACTTTAGTTGAATAGCCATTTATCAAAATGAATGTGAGAATCCTCTTATGATTTCCCACCGAGCCGAGGTGATGAAATGTCAAGATGCAAGAAGAATTGAAGGCAAAGTGATGAATAAAAAGTAGAAGTGATGCAAGAGCAAACAAGAAGGGAACAATCCAGGATTTTCAATAGGATTAAGTAAAATGGTGGATTGCTAAAAATTTCGCAATCATAGTTTAAAATTCTCAAGTAATCCTAGCTAAATTTCGCTATGTGAGGCTCTCACAGGCTAGCAATTAAGGCTAGCTTAAATTTATCGCTCCACGAAAATTCTCAATTTCGCTTATCTCACAAAATTTCATTAGGTTAGCTTAAATTCGCTAGCATAGCGAAATTTTCACATAATTAGCGAAACTTGTCAGATTAGCCGAAATTGTCAAATTGTTTTTGGTGTTTTTTATTCAAACGACCCACGCTTGATAATTACCATCATTCCTATTGTAATTTCACATTTTAGTGGAATTTCTAACATTTCACACCATGGGGTTGGCTATATAGTTCCCTCAACTTTGTAATCCTGCACCTTCACACATGTCACAAATTTTCTACCTGTGGTGTTTACTCATTTCTTCTCCTTTCTTCTTCATTCTTTTCTGCTACCAAACACACCCCTGAGTGACTACAGCAACCCATAT
This sequence comes from Tetrastigma voinierianum, assembly GCA_016808115.1. Classification (NCBI taxonomy): domain Eukaryota; kingdom Viridiplantae; phylum Streptophyta; class Magnoliopsida; order Vitales; family Vitaceae; genus Tetrastigma; species Tetrastigma voinierianum. The sequence continues at coordinate 822,790 of JAEQBH010000709.1, read as the reverse complement.
CTGCTCGCCTCCCTCATAGCCTTGAAAGATGAGGTTACTTTCTTAGTTTAGTTTTAAATAAGCAGGTGTTGTCTTCATGCTTTGAATGTTATGTATCGTGATTTATGGTTCTAACTTTCCAATCTAGGGTTTAATGCCATTTAATGTCTTTCCTTCATCATTTACTGTCATGTTAGGGTTTATGCATTCTTAATGTTAGATGCACTGATATCCTTTAGATGTCATTTACGAGCCATTGAAATGAGGTTAAATGCTAGGGTTTCAAACTGAATGGGACTTTGAATGCTTAGTATTTGGTTTGACTCAAATAGAGTGGTTCTGTAATAGTCTTATAGCTAAACAAAGATCCTAGCTTGTCTTCGATCACATGTCATTTGGCCCTAATGCGAGAAACAACCATACTTCAATACTCCCCATGTTATCAAGCTAGTGACCCAAGCCTTCAAGGTTACCATTTCACATTGTCATTTAAGCTATTATAGTTAACCAGTGAACAAACAACCTCCACTGTTTTTAACCAAATCCAAAAAATCCAAATAAAAAGTCTCACCATTTTCAAACATTGATGCGAATCATTCGTGGGATGAAAACCTATCCCCATGTTCAACCCTAGACTTCATAACGGGCAGTGAGTTTGACTGCGCAGCAAGAGTGAACATAGGAAACAAATTTTTGTTGATTCCGATCACCCTACCGTGGCACGAATCAGACATCCCCCTGCGCATGTGTCGAGCCATCGAGGAGACGACGCATGTGACTGCATTGCATATATATATATATATTTTGCATATTGTATATGTTGAATATTTTGTCATGTATATATGTATATATGTATATATTTTGAAAAGAAACTACGGCTTTGATCCTCGCGACGAGGTAATGAGCGCCTAAGTTAAGTCGCTCAAGCCCACCTTTGATAAAACCGTGCATGGAATAGAAGAAGTTTGGAATGTTTTGATGATTTGAAGTAAATAAATATATCTGTATGTCTATCAGGATTGATTGCTGTGGATGAGGAGTCCTAATATGGAAATTGAAAATTTGAAGTTTAGAAGTGTTTTTAAATGCTTTCACTGTGTTTTGTAAATTTAAAAGTCCACTAAAAATGAGGAAACTTCCGTCGATTTTCTCAAAATCTGGCGTTTGAAAAAGAAAGAAAATAAAAAATTTACCACTTTACTTCCATTATTTTCTAAAGATATGTTAAGATTTAAACGAGGTTCGCCTCCATGGATTTTATTTGATTATTTTAAGGAAAAGTTTCTATATCCATTGGAGTGTCGGGAGGTCCCCTCGGGTTCATGAGGTTAATCCTGGTTGGGATCCTTCACCCACTACCCTTCAAAGGGATCTGGATGGAAAGTTGACTCAATATCAAGAGTCCAAGAAAGACCCGCATCGGAGTTCGGGATCAAAAGTTATGACTCGGTCGAGGTCCTCACGACTCAGGCGCCTTACCTAGACAGCCTACCTTACTTGACTGGACGGCCATTTCCGGCCGGCTCAGACACCCAATGCCCTCCAAAGGGGTCTTTCTAGAAATTTGACTCAATGAGATTTCCATAGAGTCCAAGAACACCCGAATTGGAGTTCGGACGAGAAAGTTATGACCTTCCGAATTTGGAGGTCACATGACTACAACCTTACCCTACAGCCTACCTTACTTCGTTCCCACGGCCATTTCCGCTGCCTGCACCCAATGCCCTCCAAAGACATCTGGCTGGAAGCTTGACTCAATGGTCTCTCCATAAAGTCCAAGAACACCTAATCGAGTCTTGACGAAGAAGCACACCTTCCCGGTTGAGGTCATGTAGGATCCTCTGGGCCGACTCGAACTCCGTCCTGGGAACCCATCCTGGGTGAACTCAGCCGGTGACCTACCGGGTGCACCCAATGTGGTAGCTGAGAGCTGTCATCTATTTTAGTCCATTTTTCTGCTCGATTTTCATCTAGAATTGAATAATTAATATATATAAATATGACGAAACTCACCAAATTTTATTAGGCAGTAGAAGAGAGAAAGAGTTAAAAAATACAAGAATAAGCTGAGGTGTACGAATGGCAGAAAGGTGAAAATGAAAGAATAATGAGCTATTGATGCAGTTTTGGGGTTTACACAAATCACCATGAGGTCATACATCAGGAACGGAAGGAAATCGATTCAGTCGCTGACATGGATAACAAAATATCGAGGTCACGACTGAGACTCCGCTTCTCAGAAAGTCAAGAAGGAGTCGAGTCGACGCCCACGAGAGCGAGGTCGCTGGCGATCGTGAGCAACCGCCGGTGCCCAAGAACTAAGTTGATGTCGCGACGTGAGATTGATGTCGCGACATCGATGATGTCACGACAAGAGGTCAAGTCACGACATCAAAAACCATCAGCAAAATCAAGTAGTTATGTCGGCGTCGCGCATGAGATCGTCACACCGCACTCGCCAGCTGAAGGGTGAGGCTTCGCGAAGTGTGGAGGTCACGGTAAGATATCTGTTGTTCTGACATCGTGAACGCATCAGATCAAAGTCAAGAAGACGGGTAGATGTCATTAAGATATTGACGTCGCGATATCGTGAGGCGCACTGGGCCGAAGCCCACGCCCATAAGACGCGCAGATTGAGATTGATGTCGCTGAACATCCAAGACATCAGCTGAAGATCGGCGATGACTTGGAGCTGAGGTCGCGGATAAGATACTCCACACATCGTGAGAGCAATTGAAACCCGCCAAGACGCGGAGAAGATGTCGCTGATAAGATATCGATGTCGAGCACCAATAATGACCAACCGCTGCACATGCAGTAAGCTGATGTCGCGACGCGGAGACTGATGTCGCGACATCGATGATGTCACGACATGAAACCGGTCATACTGAATGCTGAATTGGGCCAAACCATTTTAAACCTACACAAATATATCATTAGGGTCAAGTGAGTAACCCATAAATACGAATAATTCAAATTTCTTTAAAGTAGCTTCGCGCGCTGCATAAGAGGTCTGATAATGAAAGCTTCATTTTTTTATTTTTTCTTTTCTTTTTATTTATTTTTCTAATTTTATTTCCGCCGCTTTAGGTTGTGACATGCTCTCGTATTTTTATTTTCGTTGTATTGTCCGAACTCGATGTTATCGCTTGGTCAAGCCGAATGCATCGCAATTTCTTTTCAAATACCACCGAATGTTTCCAGTTCGCATAAATTTCGGAATTGATTGTTTCAGCTTTCAAATTGCAAGTATTCTATGATCGAGGAATGTCAGACGTAATTCAAGAATCGAGGAATCCAGCTCATTGCTTAACGCGATAGTCGAATTTATCTATCCCGTAGCCGTTTCCAGCAGCCTTGCTAATTTCTGCCACGAATTTACTGTTTCGTTTATTGTCTCGATCTCTAATATCGCTTACCGCTAAGATTTCAAGGCTATCGTCGATTTCTGAGGTCCTCTTAGTGACACAGTAGTTATCTCTCGCAGTAATGTACATTTCTTCAAGGTATAACAACCTGCCATGTTTCCCGCCGCTATTGTGGATTCTCAGCTTGGGTTCACTAGATAAATCCTCTTCACTTGAAATCAAGAAATGAGTTGAATGAGTTATCTATTTAAACAAGCAAAGAGTTCAATTTCACCCTGGATAGTGAGACTAATCCCAGAAAGAATGTGATCTAATCAAGGAAAGGTTGATCTATTCTAATTCTGAGGAGAGCAACTGAAGTTGTATATCCGTTGACCGGAGCAACTCGGGAGCTAAGGTTGATGCAACATGTACTGGGTATACATTGTGAAAAGAAAATACCCGTATTAGTGTCCTTTAAAAGTAGTTATCTAATTCCTCGTATTCGAAGAGAACTCAGGTCATAAATTAGATAATGAAATGTGGAGTGGAGAGATCCAAATTTCGCACTACAACACCTCGATGCATTTTGAAACTTGGAGATAATCAAGAGATTTTATTTAATTAACTACAGGAATCGATAGTCTACTATAATCGTTTCTATTGATGTGTCTTTCTCAGGATAACTATTCAAGATTCATTTTTATTGTAAAATTCATTATTCTTTATTCTTTACCTTTCAAGATGTTGGATAGTTCGGGGCTTATTTTCCTTTGTTCTTTGTTAATTTTCCAAAGACCTTAACGCCTGATCCTAGCTTATCATTTTGTGGCCCAAATAGTATGGAAAATCGAGTAGCCGTGGTAGTTGATTTTAAAATTCTACAGATCTCTTCGGGATCTGACATCCGATCTCTAAATCCATTTTATTACTTGTCGACTCAGGTGACTGCGTATCATCGCATCAAAACCAAACTTTAAAAAATGATTTTACTCTAAGAGATCGTGGCTTATAGTATAAGGATAGCAAGTTTGGCACCGCTTGTCGGGATTAGACACAGTCCTTGGTAATAGTGTTGCAATTTGTACGGTAGTTCTTTGTCCTAAGTAATGTGTTTTCGTGCCGCGCCGGGATTAGTTAATAGTCCTTTGGTAATAGTGTCATACCAGATATGTATTTGGTCTGGCCAACAGTTTTATGAGCGCCAGTCGGGACCCAAAGAATTTAAGTAAATCAATATTCAGATGCAAGAAAGAAATACTTAATTGGACATTTTAAAAGAAAAAGAACAAAAACAAATAAGCCAAGTTAAAGGACTCTTGTAGCCAAATTCGACCTTTAATAACCTATATTGAATATATTTTATGATTTGACTAATCCTATTAACGGGAGTATGTTTTGCTTTTTAAAAAATCTCGCATGGTTAGGAAATTAATGATCGATCTGATTCCAGCCGATTAATGGAAATAGAAAGGACGCCGAAGCTCGAGAAAGACCAAGGCGTAAAACCTAACCATGGCGTATGAAAGGCAGGATCAAAGTTGGAAATACATATGTAAAGCTAGAAGGTCTCCAGCCATTGATACAACGGAGGATTGAGACCAATTATACAGAAGAATATCAGCGATCGGGATACCGCAAAAGAGATGCTAATAGTTTTGAATTAAAGCCAAGATCGTGGGACATAATGTAATCGAAGAGCATCGCTTTTCCGGTCATCCCACCAAGATCCAAACGAGCACCCGGGAAGATTCCTCGATGGCCACAATACTGTTAAGCTGAATGGGGCGACCGTAAGTCATAAACTCGCATCTATTCCCAGCTTCTAAGAGATACAAAGCAGCCTACATGGTATGAATCTTACCATATGGTTCTCGTGGATACTGGGAGGAATCTGTAGAGGCCTACTATAGGTAGATTCTTTTCCCCAGCCCTCACCACGTAAAAGAAGGAGGGAAATCATTCCGCTTCCAGCAGTGGGAAGACAAAAGTCAGAGGAAGCTCGGGAAAGATTCAAACGGCTGGTTTAGAAGATGTCCAATGGATGGGATAGATCTGAAGACTCACGACATCGGATATCACAAGCGAATGATATATCAAAGGATCATCGATGCTTCATGTCGTGGACATTCAAACTAAAAAGCAACAAAGAGGCAAAAGAGTCGACATTGAAGTATCCATGAAGTAAGAAATTCCTTCGAGTTTCAAGAGGAAACAGAGAGGAAAGGATCATGAGCCGAGCAAGATGACAAACCTGGAGGCCAAGCTTGATGCCATTATGCATAGTTAGACAAGCAAGAAAGAAGACACACACCGCCATGAAATAGAGCAATTGAAAGGGAGTTAAATAGCTGTGAGGAAAGAGTAAATCAAGGACTTTATGATGTCAAGAGGGTTAATTATCCGGGTGAGCCAAGAGCTTACCATTTCAAACCCAATCCTAACCTTCCAAAGACATTATCACCCAAAGACTCAGAAACTTAAAACTTCTCAGAGTGGTGGAGGGGCCTCTCAAGGCCAAAGGCAGGATGTAACCTCATCAAGGGTATCAGCAGCTACCAAGGTTCAGCTGAAGAATGTGCCAGTGGAATACACATAAACGAACATCAAGGTCGAGGAGGGCCCCATCTGAGGAACAGATGTCATAGCTTACTGAGATAATAAAGCTGTCGAACCTCCATGAACAAACAGAATCAGGCCAGCCTGCTACCACTCTCAAATTTTTCACTACCAATGCATCCCCTCGAAGAACCTCGGAGACACAAGTAAGGGCAACTGGCCCTAAACTCGCAAAGTCAGAGGGAAAGATACCTTCCCAAGTGACACAAGAAGAACCCAAAGACTCCACGGTCAAAGTGTGCCTGAGGAGGAAGGAGTTAAGAGAGGAAAGAAAAAGGTGACAGCAACAGCACAAAGACCGTAAAGGGAAGAGACAATCGGAGAATGACAAAGGAGTAGAAAAGAAGAACATCCAAGGAACAAAGTTCATCCCCATTTCCACAAAGACTCGTAAATCAAAGATGGAGGAGCAAAGCAGGTTCTGAAAACTTCCGTGTCGGAGATCGCATGCCTTTTACTAGTGGTGACTCCGATGCCACCGTATGCAAAATTCTCAAGGACATACCCGAGCAAGAAAAGAAAATAAGAGAAGAAGCTGAATAGTGAATCTCACCGCCACTCAAGTAGCAATAATCGTAAAGAACTACCAAGAAAGACGGCTGACCCGTGAGTTTCACAATTCCTTGTATTGTCGAGGAATGGAATTCATGAAGATTCTGATCAGAGCCAGTATAAATCTGATGCCTCTTTCTCGTTGCCAAGAAATTAAGTTTGGGAGCTTTAATCCCACAACCTGCTACTTCAAATGGCGCATGCATCGACGGTGAAACCTGGCAAGGTCATTGAAGATGTGTTGGTCATCACTGGGAAGTTTGTATCTCGTGACTTCATCATTCGACATGGAAGAAGATTCACAAGTGACTTACTTATTGTGAAGACTATTCCTAGCTACCGGAGTGCTTTGATTGACATGCAAAAAAGGAGTTCTCATCTTAAGGGTCAGAAGAAGTCGTGTTTAACTTGATTAAAAGTATGCAAAATATGTATTGTGGGAAGGGTAAGGCTACAATGTAGGCCGATTTTGTCTCTATTCTAACCCGATGTTAACAATGAATGTAACACCCAAGCATATCAATGAAAAGAGAGAATTCTCGTATAACAAGATGTCTATTCGAATTTCCATGCGCTAGCTATGCTATAGAAACTGTTGAGTCGAAGCAAAACATAAAAAGATAATAAAGATAGTGAAAAGAGGAAATTCATCAAGAGACCAAAGATAAGGTCTAGTTTTGGAAAAAGAGTCGCATGTCATTTAAAGTATGCTTACGAATTACTAAAGAAAAACCTGAAGTGATCATTTCTAGCCGTGACATGAGAATGAGAACAAAGATTGCCGGAAATATTAAGGAAGCATAAGGAATCGCTTAGCTTGGTCCATCAAGAAACCATGGGTATCGGCCCATCACTCACAGATGCATAAGATTCTCGCTTAAGAGACTTCAAAACCATCTGTAGGAACACCAGAGGAGGCTGAATCCAATGATGAAGGAAGTAGTCAAGAAGGAGGTGCTCAAATTGTTAAATGTTGGTTTTATCTGTATATCTCGCATACCTCAGAGCCTGGGCCATGTGGTTCCAAAGAAAGTGTGGGCTTCATCGGGATCGAAATGAAAAATGAATTGATTCCAACAAGAATGTAAAGGATGGACGAGGGTATGTATTTGACATAGAAATTGAATACAAGAACCAGAAGATCGCTTCTTTGCCTTTCATTGATCGATGTTGATAGGTTAAAGGTGACACCCTCACTTTTGTTTTCCTCGGATGGATACTCGTGATATAATCGGGACATATCGCACTGTGAGGATCAGCAGAAGACTAATGTCATGCCCCATGGTACCTTTCGCTTTCGTAAGGATGCCATGGTTATGTAATGCTCCAAATACATTCCAGAGGTGCATGATGTCTATATTCTCGACGGTTGAAGAAGGATAGAATTTTCTACGGATAGATTTTATCGTGTATGGATCCAAATTTCTTGCATCAATGTTTAAACAACTGGAACAAGACTTCAAAGATGCCAAGACAAATAGCTAGCACTGAATTGGGAAAAATGCCATTTTATGGTAAAATGGGCGGTATTGTTCTCGGGGCATAAAATCTTCGCATCGATTAGAAGTTGATCAGTCTAAGTATCCATTATCAAGACTCTTAAAACACCACTACAAAAGAAAAGGAGTAAAGGAAGTTTCGGGGCATAGCCGGATTTACAAAGAGATTCATCAAAGACTTTTCAAAATAATGTAATTCACTCACATGCGCATTAATGAAAAGATACAAGGTTCAATTTGATGTGACTTCGCCAGGATGCTTTCGGGAGCGAAATCAAGATCGACGTGGCTGTGCACTCATAATGGCCGCACTTAATGGAATCGGGATTTGCAAATAATGTGATGCCAAGATTTCGCTATGGGAGTCATCGGGGCAAAGAAAAGAGAAAGTATTCGTGGCCATATACTATGCTAGTAAGACCTTCAATGAAGCACAAGAGAACTACTCAACAACTGAAAAGCGAGATGCTAGCCAGTATTTGGTTGTGAAAAATTTAGGACAAATACATTTTAGGATCCCATGTGGTAATTCATGACCGATCATGCAAGAATCAAGTACCCGATGTCGTAAAAGGAAGCTAAGCCAAGATTTGATAAGGGTGCCGCTGTTGCAAGAGTTTGATTTGGGAAATAAAGGACAAAGGCGGATGACAATGTGATAGCCACCACTTGTCACAGAAAGAAAGCAAGATGATGAAGAAGAAATGTGCAACTAATGCAGAACTTCCTGCATTTGTTAAATTATCCAAGGTTTCCTTCCAACTTCCATGGTATGTCGACATTGTGAATTGATCTGGCTTTTGTGTGAGTACGCCTCTTAACTCAAATGTATTTCAATGCAGAGTGAAACCTTAACTGACAGCAGATATTGAGACATTTGGGATGACCTAATTATTCAAGAGAGGAGCAAGATATGATAATAAGAAGATGTGTGCCGTAAGGTGAACAAGGCAACATTTTAAAATGAATGCCATGCATCACCATATGGAGGACATTTTCCGTGAGCAACAGCTCACAAGATACTCCAATCGTGGTTCTATCGCCTGCTACTATCTTTAGATTGTGCAGAGGGATGAAATTAAAGGATCGGGATACAAAGGATTGAAATATCGCATAGTAGTCTGTGCCCCAAAGGTATTATGGTGATATAAATTTTTGATGTTCGGGGAATAGATTTACTGTGACCTTTCACTCATCAATTGAAACCTATACATACGCCAGCGAGATTACGCCTCCAAATGGGTATACGCCAGTGTCTATCCGAGGAGTCGATACTAATACAAATTTAGAGTTTTTGCAAAAGAATATTTCGAAAGGTGTTTGGAACTCTAATCTACTCATTAGTGACGGGGAACCCATTTTGCAAAACAAAATATTTGCAAAACTCATGAGCGTGTAATGATCAAGCATGGAATGAAGTTTAGCTTCATCATCCCCATCAATGACACAAGCGTAAATTTCCCAACAGATCAAAAGAATACTAAAGATCGCGAGCCTGCCAGAAGACCGTCTTCCAAACTCGATGATGCACTCGGGCTTACAGGATCATGATACAAGACCCCCAATACTGGAATGTCCCCATACAGAGTTGCTTTTGCAAACCATGTCATCTACCTCTTGAATTAGAAGAGGCGCAATGTGGGCCATTAAAAAGTTAAACTCGATTTCAAGGCTGCAAAGGAAGATTGTCTAACCTGTCAAATTTGGAAGAACTGAGAAATGAAGTTTAGTGATAATGCTAGAATATACAAAGACAAGACAAAGAAATGGTATGTACCGTAAAACTCGAGGAAAGAGTTCAACAAGCTTAACAAAAGTTGCTTTTAATTCTAGACTGAAGTTGTTTCCAGGGAAATTTAAAACCCAATTGAGCACAGCGCACACAAGTGGTATCAAGTACTATTACATTTGAGCAAGAACACTTAAGACCGAGTGAATTCAAAGAATCATGTCAATGGACAAAGATTAAAGCATTTATCTCAACAGTGGAAGAGGAAAGTGAAGAACTCCAACTTGTTCTCGAGGGAAAAAGAAGAAGAACCACAACAAAGAAGTCCAGTTAAAGACTCAAAAACTGAAAGCAACAATTTGGGAGGCAACCCATGAGGATTTCAAATTTCAATTTAAATTTTGAAATATTTCTTTTTCTTTAGTTGCCGATAAATTAGGTCTTATTTTTTTCAAGATAGATTTAATTTTTAGAAATAAATCAGAGTTTGTCTAGAATTTTCTCAATATCATGAAAGGATCTTCTCGAACGTGGTTAAAGACATGAAATAAAGTAAGGCAACTAAAGGTGAGTAATTCCAAAGAATCCTGCAAGGAGTCGCACATGAGAAAAGTATAACTTTCTCCCAACCCAATCAGATATATTTGAATTAATTGTTAAATCTTTGCTAAAATATTCAAGAGATGTCTAAACGTTAGAACAATAAGAGAATCTAAAGCTGAAATCATCAATTAGAAGTTTGGTCACATGTTAGGTAGTTATGTCGTATGTCGCTGTCCTAATAAAACATTGACGTGACCAGAAAGTTAAAGAACAATTAGTGAGTATGGAGGAAGGGAGATACATGTCACATAAAAGTGGAAAATGTGCCAACCACTCACTTCAAAAGCCCTAAATTTAATGACTCCTAAATAAAAGTGGCGGAATTTGAAGTCGACAATTTTAAGTGAAGCACACTAGCTCCACAAACATTTAATGAATTGCAATGGGGCCAAAATCATTTTATCTACTCTAACCTGCGAGCAACCATTCACCTTCGTCTTCCTCCCAATCTCAACCCTCCAAAACCCTAAAGATTCCAAACTTCAAAGCTTTCCTCTGCCTCCTGCCTGGGTCAAATTCACCTCCAGTCCCAACCTGCATTTTTATCAGTGAGGGAACAATTTAACAACCGAAGAAGAAGAAACTTGCCAAGGAGAACAGCGTAGATGAGATCTGGCTTCGAAGAGCAAGGTGAGAGATATCAAAACACTGTATTCGACAACTTCAAGACAAGAGCAGAAAAGCGGAAAGGGAAAGAGGATAGAAGAAGAAGAAGTAGAAGATTTCCCATATCCGATGAAGCTTATTCCTAGTGGAAGAGTACTACAACAAAGGTTTTGTTTACGTAGAGGAGATCCAAAAAACCCGTGACCTTCTCAAGGAGAGGATAAGAGCAGAGGATGGGAGAAGCCTCACAAGACACCAAAAAGGTGGCAGAGAGCACCCTGCAGAGAGTTTTATCTCCAATATGGTAGGAAGGAAGATGGAGCCGCTTATGTTAGAGGAGTCCGGGTCTCATACGAGCTGAAGGCCATCAATGAGGCCTAGGATGACAATACACAAGCATTGGCTCCAAATTCTAAGAAAATTTTGAAACCCGACCTTAAAGATCAGCGAGAAGCCTGAACATGAAGTACGTTAGACCAAAGGAGAAGGGAAAAGCCAAGAACTCGGAATGTGAAGCCTCACCGAGGAAGCTAAGGTATGGTTTTACTTCCTGCGTCCGTTTTCGTTCCACCAAAACATTTATGCACAAAGGAGAGAACAAGTCGCATCACGTAAGGCCATACTCGCGGTACAAGATCAATGAGTTATCAAGGAGAACTCTATCATGAGGTATCATGAAGGGAACAAAAGAGGTCTGCTTCCCCACCCAGCAACAATCACAGTTCCCGTGTTTGAAGGCTGGTTAAAGAATCTGGGAGTCAAGAAGAAGTCCTAGAGTTTCACCACTCCTCTTCTAATGAGTTACATGGGCCAAGAAACCAGAGGAAGTGGAGTGCTAGAAGAACAAAAGCAGCTCTAAGTCAGTGATCAAAAGGAGACCTGAGAGGGCCACCGATCAAGGAGTGAAAGCACCTCGAACTCACCCGACAACAATGATTACATGTTTGCAGTATAAATGGCGGGCGTGATTAAGACAACCCAATAGGACTTCTCCATCCTCGTCAGCTTCTTCCTCCCGTGCAATGCAAACCCAACCCGGGAGAGAAAGTTCAAAGGAGCACAAGAGAACAACCAAGATCGAAGCTCTACATGCCCCCGCAGAAGAGAATAGATAAAAGAGAAAAGGATTGGAACATGAACAGGAATTGTGAAAGTAATATGAAAAGAATTGAAGAGAAGAGACTCAGCAATGGAGGAAGAGCTAAATGTGAAAGAAAGGGAGAAGAGGTGGAGATCCAGTTAGAGAACAAATGGAAAGAAGAACTGAACAGAAAAGAGGAACAGATGGGAAAAATGTTGAAGCAGCAAGGAGAAGAGTTCAAGAAAGAAATGAAGGAAAGAGATCACGATCTGTTACTGAAACTCAAATCAGCCATGAAGCTCTATAATGCGCTTGATCGAGACTCTAACTCATTGTTAGAGAAAAGAGATAAAGAGCATGACACCAAATTTGGGGAGCAGAGAAGGGTTTCTGTTACTATGCCAAATCTCATGAGGGAGCCGGAAACAAATTGAACGATAGAGACAAAAGCAATGGAGGTCAGGTTTTTACAGTAGAAGGAATGGTCGAAAATTTAGATTTGATTAACAAATAATCTTCTAAATTCTTGGAAGTCATGACTGAAATGGAGAGCACAATGAATGGTCAGGAAGAGGGGATGAACCCAATGGAAGAAAGTTGATCTCTAATGAGATTGTCATTGAAGAACAGTCAGAGAAACCAAGAAGAAAGGAAAGAAGGGAAATGAAATTCCCTTCATTCCCAAACATTGAACACTTGCACTGGATCCTCTGGAGCATTTTGCCACCTCTTCAAAAGAAAAAATAGACCTTCTCCTTGCCTAACCATTCTACCATCCTTATCCATTAATGGTGAGTCCAAATAAATGCAAATGAATTAGAAATAAAATGAAAAATTTAAATTGAATTGTTGTGTACTATTTTGCATTCTAATTGCTCAATGTTACGATGTTAGGGTTGCATGATTAGGAAATCAAAGCAGGAAATAGTTCCCGTAATAAAACTCCACGAGAGTGACATTATCTAATTGAATACAAGCTAGGAGGGAAGTAAGCTGAAATGAATGAAAATTGCAGAATAAGGACAAATGCATATCGCTTAATTTAAAACACAAGGCAAAAATTACTTATATTTATAACTCATAATCTTGTATTATGTGAGGAAGGGTAATACAATTTGTATGGAAACAAACATATTTTTGAGTTTGTGGTATGAACAGTAAGTCAAGGAACCTGTTGAATATCAATTAACTTAACTACTTTATAATGAAAACATCAAGAAACCTTATAGTTAGTCACAACCTGGTTAAACCTTATTCAGAATCAAGATTATCAGACTTAAGCGAAATCCTAGGTGATACAGTTGACAAGAAATGATGCAGGCCATTCTTGGATAGTTTGAGCCATTCTAGCCATCCCTATTCATATGCTGATGCATATACAGTAGTTCCAGAAATTGAGCCAACAAGCCTATTTTTCAAAAATAGACCAATGGAAACCCCAACTCATCCTAAGACATCAATCCTTCAGTAAAGAACCTATGATTACCCAGGAATTCAAAGAGGAAGAAAGAAATGAAGTTTGGGAGTATATTTTGAGGAACTCAAAAAGGGAACAAAAAGAAAGGCAAGAGCAGAAATAAATAAAAGAAGGCTTCTAGGATAAGTTTTATTCAGGGCCTAACTCTCTGAACAATTAAGTTCTTAGGTGTTTCAACACCTAGTACCCTAATGCCATATGGTGCAGGGAGTTACTAACCCAAAGTTCACAAGAGTGTTAGAAAGCCTAAAAGTTAAACATTGCACACCATTTCCCAATGGTGACAAACTAAGGAAAATTCCTTACTTGAAATTATAAGGAGAAATAGGGGGTGGATAATAAGCTCAATCAAGAAATCAAAGAGATATCCCAAACATGAAGTTAGTGGGAGCTTATTGCAAACTACAAGAAGCGAAAGGGCGTAAGAGGAGAGAAAAGGTTCAGGGTAATCTTAACCTAAAATTCCTCCATCTCTACCCATTACCCATGCCTACCAATAAAGCCTAAAAGACCTGGACATCTTGAAGGCTGAAATCATCTACATTAGTGGAGATCAATATGAAAAACAAGCCTATGGAATTTGGAAGAAAGGAACAATCAAAATTGTGAAGAACTTTAGGGAGTTGAAATGATCAAGATGAAAATGGAAAGGAAACAATTCATTATTCAACAGGATCCAATGAGTATATTGTTTGTAAAACAATTTCACATGTTAGTTTGAATAGCATAAAGAGTAGACCAACCTTACTGGACTTGAAGCTAGATGTACAGAAAAATTCTTAGAAGTACCTTGCATTTCAATTAAATTGAATGCCACTCAGAACAAAAACAGTAAATGTCCTTCTTTGTTTGAGGACAAACAATTTTTCTTTTTTTTTTGCTTGAGGACAAGCAAAATTTTACGTTTGGGGGAGTTTGATGAGCTTAAAAGTCATCTATTTTTAGTCCATTTTTCTGTTCGATTTTCATCTAGAAATGAATAATTAATATACAGAAATATGAAGAAACTCACCAAATTTTTATTAGCAGGAAGAGAGAAAGAAAGTAGAAAAATACAGCAATAAGTGGAGGAAAGGTGCAATGAATGGCAGAGCAGTAAATGAAAAGAACCTGGGCTGAGCCACGATGCGCTGGGGTTTACACAAATTCACCATGAGGTCGCTACATCAGGAAATTGAAGGAAATCTGATTCAGGTCACGACATGGATAACAACAAAATATCGAGGTCACGACTGACCGCTTTCCTTGGAGAGAGTTTCAGCGGGGTCGACGACGCCGCGACGGAGAGCGAGGCTCGCGACATCGGGAGCAACCGCTGAAAGCCCCAAAGAACCAAGTTGATGTCGCTGACAAGATTGATGTCGCGACATCGGCGATGTCAATGCATACAAAGATCAAGTCACATCAAAAACCATCAAGAGAAACTGGTTAGTTTACGTCGCTGGCTATTGAGATCGGTCGGCACCCAGACTCCGCTTCACTAGCGTGCGAGGCTTCGAAGTGAGGTCGCTGAAGATATCGATGTTTGACATCAGGAAACCCAATTTCGCATCAAAGCTGCAAAGATACGCGGAAGAGATACCGCGACAAGATATTGACGCCGCGACATCGGAGCGCACTACCGCTTCATAGCCTATAAGATGATGTCGCTACAAGAGATCGATGTCGCGACATCCGGGCGACACGGGCCGAAGACCGCGATGATTCTGTTGAGGTCGCGACAAGATATCACGTCGCGACATCGAGAGAGCAATTGAAAAACCGCCAAGACGCGAGAAGATGTCACGATAGCGATGATTTTGATGTCGCTACATCAATGACCAAACTGCCGCATGAGTAAGTTGATGTCGCGACGTGAGATTGATGTTGCGACATCGATGATGTCACGACAAGGAAACTGAAGTCGCGACTTGAACAGTGAATTGGGCCAAACCATTTTGAAACCCACAACAGGCTACATTGGGATTAGGGCCCAAGTGAGGAACCTTATAAATACGTTGCCTATCCAAATTTTAAAGCAAATAAGGCCACAGACGAGAGGTCTGGATAGCTGAAAGCTCATTTTCTTTATTTTTCTTTTCTTTTATTTTATTTTTCTTAATTTTATTTCGCTGCTTTGCAGCGTATTTATGCTCTGATTTTTATTTTCGCTGTATTGTCTCGACCGATGTTATCAATGATCGGTCAATGCAGATTTGAATTTCTTTTCAAATTAATACCTGAATGTTTGAAGTTCGCATAAATTTCTGGAATTCGATTGTTTCAGCTTTCAAATTGCGCTATTCTTATGATCGTAGAGGAATGCCGTGATCGTGCACTCCAAGAATTGAGGAACTGCCCATTATGAACGTTATAGCCGAATTGTCTATCCTCAGAAGTCGCTTCCAAAGAGCTTGTTAATTTCGCGAATAACTTATCTCGGGGTTTATTGTCTGGGATCTGAATACGCTCTTATACCCGTTAAGATTTGCAAATACGTTTGATTTCAAGGAGGTCCTTATGACACAGTGGAATACATTCCTCAGAGTAATGTATACTTTTGAAGGTATACTAACCCTCATTAGATCTTGAGCTTTGTAAGTTCACTTAGATAAATCCTCTTCTCACTTGAAATCAAGAACGAGTTGAATGAGTTATCTATTTAAACAAGCAAAGAGTTCACCTCAATTCGATAGTGAGACTATCCCAAGCTTAGCCGGATCTAATCAAGGAAAGTTGATCTATTCTAATTCTTTATGGTGCTAACTGGAAGTCAGAGGTCCTGCTGATCGATAACTCTGTGGAGCTAAGGTTTACAAATTCATAAAATGGGTATAAGTATTGCAAAAGAAAATACCCAGACAAGGAAGTCCCTTTTTAAAGTAGTTATCTAATTCCCGTATTCCAGAGAGAATCGTGTCATAAATTAGATAATGAAAATGTGGAGTGTGGAGAGATCCAAATTCTGCACTACAACACCTTGACAGATTTCGAAACTTGAGATAATCAAGAGATTTTATCATAATTAACTAAGGTGGGAACTGATAGTTCACTGCAACTGCTTCTATTGATGTGTCTTCTCGAGGGATAACTATTCAAGATTCCATTTCTTTTATTAGAAATTATTATTCTTTATTCTTTATCTTTCAAAGATTATTGATAGTTCGGGCTTATTTTCCTTTTGTTCGCTTAATTTTCCAGCACCTTAATGTTGGATCCTACTATCATTTTGTGGTCCAAAGAAGTGGAAATTGGAGTAGTCGCAGTAGTTGATTTAAAATTCTCGAGATCTCTCAGTGGATCAGATCCGACTTAAATCCATTTTATTACTTATCTAATTCGTGCACTTTTAGAATATCAGACCAAACCAAACTTTTAAAAATGATTTACTCTAAGAGATTGGTGGTTTATATAGTATAAGGATAACAGTTTAAAACTGCTGCTTCAGATTAGATAAATAGTCCTTTTTGGTAATAGTATGTCATAAATTGTACCAGTCTTCGTCCTAAGTAATGTGTTTTCGTGCCGTTGTCGGGGATTAGTTACGTCCTTTTGGTAATAGTGTCATAAATTGTATATGTGTGTATTTGGTTTGGTCAACAAAGAGCCCAAATTGGTGCACCAAATTGGCGAACCCAATTAACAGCCTTCCACTAGACTGTTCAAAGTAAATGGACTATAACTTTGGCTACAGAAGTCCGATTTGAGAAATTCAAAAGCCTAACATCAAGTTCACTGATGTGGCTACAATTTACCCGAAGGACTCACAACCAAATTCCCTTTATTACCTTCCCAAAAATCAGTTCTAAAGTCCAAGATGGTACACCCCAATATGGTCAGTTTCTCATGGTTCAAAAATACAACCAAACATTCCCTTAGGGCAAAACAACCACCACACAACCCTTAGGTAGAAAAGTAACCAAATAGAGAAGATTCACCTTCGAGTTTGTCTAAACCCTCAATTGCCCCCATGTGTGACACCCCAAAACTCGGGTCGCTTGACTATCCGTCAACTCCGCTGGACATTGCGGAATGTCGGTGACCGACATTTTTCATTTAAAATTGGGCGTAGCCCCTTGTACGGAGCTCTACCCAAATACAAAACCTGCATAAAACTTGTCCCAAACAGTCCAATATAACAGTCTATGATTAAAACGGCCACTTGGGCCCATAAACCAATATTCATAACAATGTATATATATCCAACTATCCAACTATAGCTTAAGAGTTCAATTATTTTATACAACATATATTAAAATTAAAACAATTTAATACATGTAATACTTCATAACCCAAGCCACAACTGGCTTTCTTCTAAAACTCGGGGCCTCTAGGGATCTAGTCATTCCCCGCACGCTCCCCGTATTCTGAAAATAGTATCCTCAAGAGGGTGAGCTAATGCTCGCAGTGGAATCACCCTAAGTGGGCTACTTCCACCTAAGTGCAATGCAATGTCTAAAATAAACAATACATTCACAAATGCATGATCCTACTTGAATGTCTGAATCGATCATCTCTACCCGAGTACTCACCGACTCCTCACACTCGCCCAAGCCTCATACATGAGAATTATTATATTTATTTGTTTGCTGACAACCCTCCTATGTGTATATATCAATTGAGCTGTCTTCGACGATTGATATTATTTATGGACTACCCTCCGATGTATATCAATCGGGTCGCCCACAAATCGATATTATTTGATGGATCTACCTCCGATCATTTTTAGTTTTGAGACGAACCCTCCGAAACCATTCACTTAGACTCACCTCATGCATCACTCCGATCATCCTAGGATGCTCTAGTGCATATGGAATGAATGCCAATTCCATTACACCTATGTCATACGTAAATATATAAACATGCATATATCACATAAAATTAATCACACAATCATGTTATGTAATTGGGCGCCATCACATCAAAATTAGCTCACATGGGCTAATGATCAAACACTTGTTAAATTCTACTTGGAATTACTCGAACTAAACACATTAATTACAAATTATCGGGAATAATGAAACCCCTTAAGCATTATTCCCTTAAAATCACACCGTCAGGTTCACTTGTGAACTCAAGATTTCACGGCGCTATCCCGCCATTTCCAAACCAATACATGATTTAATACATAATTGCAAATATCAACAACCCAAGTCAGCCATGGAAGTCACGGCTGCTCCATTTGGGTTTCAAAAATTTATAACAATTCGGTCCCAAGATTTGGGACCGATCAAACTGTCCCTCACGACCTCATTCAGCTCAAACATTGACAAAGTACTTAAAGAAGGAATAAAACCCAAGTAAGGAGAAACCCCTACCTCGGAGTTTGAGGAAACCCAACTGTACCCACGCGGAAGCCTCCATTAGAACAGCTCTCTTGTCCTAAAGATCACGCGGATCGCCTGCAATCTAGAGAGAAGTGGCCTCTCCTCTATAATTAAAACTGGAGCTCACTATCAAATTTATTTCACATTTTCTTGCTTTAGTTTAATGAAGGAGATGACATATTAAGAATTTTGTCATTTAGTTCATTTTGAAACTTAAATTCCAAAATTACCGAATGTCCTTCTTTTCCCGCCATTCCTAAGACTATCTCTGGCCATCCATTTTCATCATTTACTGTACCACTCATGGCACATGAGTACTTTGTTATATGTGACTCTTCGTCGCATCAAATTCGTTTGACGGCAATTCGAACCGCGATGCCTCGAAATGTGTAAATTCGACTTAACTGACGAAATTTTACGTTAGCTAGATTTCTCATGTAGACGATTCCAAATGTTGAAACTGCTTCATCATCCGAGATCTAGATAATAAATTACGATTTTTTTAAACCGAAATTACAATTTTGTAACCAAATTGCTAATTTTGCTCCTTTTTCAGAATTGGAATTTGGTCTTACATTCTCCTCCTTAAAAAGGAATTGGCCCCAACATTCTAGATCACAATCACTCACATGCATATGCAACGTGCACTCTACCATGCATGCAGTTGTCATTTAAATCTTAAACGACTAAACCACGTACCTTCATCCCTAAACAAGAAGGGATAGGTAGCCCGCATCGTGTCCTCGCGCCTCCCACTCGACTCCTCCACTCCCATAGTGCCGCCTATAGCACTTTACTAGCCTCAATACCATGTCGCAAAACTGACAACACAAATTTATCCAAAATACACCGTCTCCTCGAAGGTCCCATCTGTCAACCTCAATCATTCCCAATCCACCACATGAGTCGGATCCGAGTATACTTCCGAGCATGGAGACGGAAATACCTCGTGTGGACACCTGTCATGTCGGGCTGTAATGCCAACCTGCACGCCACGCTCATCCTCTCGAGTATCTCGAAAGGTCCACTGAATCTCGGCGATAGCTTCCCACGCTTGCCGAACCTGACAACTCCTCTCTTAGGCATCACCTTCAAGAAGACGTGATCCCCAACCTCGAACTCTAAGGGTTGACGTCGTACATCAGCATAGCTCTTATGTCGGCTCTGAGCCGTGAGAAGACGCTGTCGTATCAAGCTCACCTTCTCGGAGGTGTCTCTAATCAAATCAGGACCCATGATGGAGCTTTCTTCCACCTCGGTCCAATCATAACGGTAACCTACATGGCCTCCCATACAATGCCTCATATGGTTACTTGTATACCCCTCCCAGACTATTATCAGGCGACTCCCTAAGGGCATACCTACTCCTCTAAATTTTTAAAACCTGTGACGTAGGCTCGCAAACATGTCTCCTCTAACACCTCGATATAATCCGTGACAACGTGTAACCCTACACAACCCTTACTTTGTGTGTAAACGCTGACCTTCCCAAGATCACAATCGCTAATAATCCAATGGATCGTCAACCTAGTCCATGTCATGTATGACATCCATATAATGAGCCCTTGCCGGCTCAACAACACTCAATGCAATATCTAAAGGGGTATTCTAATCTCAGTCACCGACTCTATCACCCAACTCTATTCACGTGAGCAACCGACTACGTGTTTTTATCTCGACACGATAACTCTTCAATGACACTTCAGCCTCTTACATTTCCTCGAATCGTCTATGAGTCTTCATTGGATCGAGTCCCAAAGACAACCAACCTACACCACCAAGAGTGGTGAATGATCGCACGCGGCACCCACACCCGACTCGACGCGATGTTACCGTGCACACGAACGCAATAATGTCATACTGTGACACCCAATTCCGGGCTCCAACATGAGCAGGATCTCGGAGATCTCTCATTCATAATCCTGACCTATCCGATCAACTGTCACCCTACATCCTAGGGAAGAAACATTCCATACCTGGCTTCTAAAGGCCTTCCAACTCTAAGCTCAAATCCGAGGTCAAAGGGTATGACAACCCCGCAGAACCCAATTGTCACAAACCCCGATGGTCGGGCTAACTCATCTAGCGTCAAGCCCGACATCAACAACCAATATGTTCACCAATTCTTAGGTCCACTTACGCCTGGCAAGCAACTCCGATCTGGTCCCTCGACTCGACTCCATACGGCCCTTCCGTCTATCTCGTGTTGCCGAAGTGCTTGTATAGTACCTAGAAATCGAAATCGGTTCCCTTCCGAATTCGCATTGTGGTGTGGAGGAATGAACTCGTATACTCGTTTCGCTGCTTAATCGGGATCAGAAAGAACCCAAAGCCTTGGGATCCCTGTCTCTAGGGCAATCCCCATCTCACATGCCCAATCCCGGCCCTAGTCCTGAAACTCGTAGCGTAAGTCTTCGCCTTCGAACTAGAAGAAGGTCGATCCTCTTTGCTACCAACACTGTGATCTCAGTGTTCCGAGCATCCTCGATCTCTCTCTCTATGGTCGTGGTAGTCCCAACCATGGAGTCCACAGTCCCGTAGCAATCCTAAGATCCCGCCCGCCACAAACCCCAAATTTCATTCTCGAATCTCTCAAATACCCAAATTAACCGCAAGAAAAACTACGTATCTCGCATCGACATCTCGGCCCTCCCAACTCATCACGACCTCAACCTTCTCTGGGTCGACTGTCACTTTTGATGCTGACACACGTGTCCCATAAATCTCACCTCAGTAAGCCAAAACTCACACTTACTGAATTTAGCGTACAGCTGATGGTCTCTCAACAACTGTAAAACGATCCTCGCACTCCATGCTCCCACTCGGGCATCAAGATGTCATCCACGAAGACTACTGTCAAACTGATCTAAATAGGGCTGAAATATCCTATGCATGATCCATGAACGCTACCATGCGATTCGGGTTAATCCAAAGGGGCATCACCGCAAACTCAAGTGCCCATAATGTGTCCTAAATACTGTCTTGGGGTGATATCGTGATCCCTAACCTCAAATGATTTGCAAACTGAAGGCGGTCTATCTCGAGTAGACTCAAGGTCCTCATCAACTAATTAAATAAATCGTCAACGGTAATGGGTACCGATTCTGATCGTAACCCCTCAATTAACCTGCCTCGTAGTCACGCACAAATGGCTACCCTGCCCTTCTCTTCGCAAACGTAATCCTAGAGCGCCCCACGGTGAAGTGCTCTGCCTTATGAACCCCTTGTCCAAGAGTCTCTGAATGACCTCCCAGTTCTCGCACTAACCGGTGCCATCTCATGTGGGAGTCATAGAGATGGGTGAAGTACTGTGGTGTAACTCGAGATCGTCTACTACCCTCCGTGGAGGTAGTCTAGGTAGCCTATCTGGAAAAACATCCACATACTCGCAAATCGCCGAGGTAGATTAAGTTCCGGCCCTCTCGTCCTTCTAGGTAAGGCTCACCTAACCCGCTGAACCGGCCCCCACACCGGACTCGTGCATCGTGATGGGAAAGTCATGCTCGGTCTCCGAAATACCACACGAGTACTGGCCCCATGTGCAGCTAGAATCCCTCCCACGCCTAACAATCGGAGAATCACCGTAAGTCGGTCACCCAATCCATCCCCAGGATGACATCGAACTCTGACATGTCCATGATCCTCAGGCCCACTATGAGTAGAGTCCCCAAGATCTCCAACTCGCAACCTCGACATATCATCCATATCCTCGCCCTAATCCCTAAGGGAGAACTCACCTACAAAGGCTCCTCTAAGGTCTCTAGAGGTCCTTGCCCATTTCCACCATATTTGGGGCCTGAACACCTAAATGAACCCAAACTATTCTATCTCGATAGTGTTTATGCAATTCCCATAACCCTAACACCTTCCTAGACCAGATGAATCCAATGGTCTACCAATTACCCATTCCTCCCCGTGAATGCTCTGAGGTTCAATGCGCCTCTAAACCCTCCCGGGAGGCTCTGGTGGACCTCCTTGACTACCCGCTGCTAGCCCCAGGCGACAGCAGCCGCCTAATACCCATGTACCAGCAAAGGCCTCGCTATCAAATACCGTGGTGTCTCGACCGCGCACTCGTGGACGCTCTACGCTCTGCCTCGATCAGCCATCTACGCTTCCACGCAAATAAGAATCATTTAATTTTTCATCACTAACTAGCAATACACATGCCAATTAGACTTGACAACCATGAACTTAACTGCTCATTCCTATGGTGCTAAATTCCAACCACTCAATTTATTTCTTTCAATAAGGTTCTAACATTTCTTGTTCATTTCAGTATCCAAATCCCTAAGGTCATAGTTCCTAACCTTTGCATTCACCCTTTTTCCTATACACATTACACCATGCATATAGTTTCCTACGCAACAATCATGAAATCACAATTTCAAATGGTAGTTAAATACAATACAGTATCTCTAAGGCATAAGCACAACCCCGAGACACTATTCATACACAGCAATAGTTCATATACCAAGTCCTTGCATTCATAAGCAATGCAAGTTATAATTTCATTTTAGACAAATCATTTTGATCAACAAAATTTATTTTTGAAAATTTTATTTTTTCTAAAATTTTGGTCTAATTTTATTTGATTAATTTTTTTCAAAAAAAAAAATTTTTTTCAAAATTCTTTTTTTTTTTTTCAAAATTGACCCGTGAATGCACTGAGTCAAAATCGAGTCGTAACTAAGCCAGTAGCAGTGCACCAATCCCATGAGCCCGCGGCGCACGTGTCATTTGCTGGTCGTGTCGCACTGGGTCGTGGCCTCGCGCGGCCCGCCTATCAAGACTCCAGCCTTCATACTGCGCCCAGCCCACTACCACAGGCCCGCCACACTTCGCGCCGACTCGTGCGCCCCGCTCTTATGCTCCAATGTGGCAGAGCTCATTTCAGGTTCTACATCTCTTTATTTTTCTTTTTTTTTCCATTTATTTCATTTATTGAAAATACTAAAAAAAAATTTCTTCCAGCACACTCTAATAAATTTATAAAAAAAAATTTTTATTCAATTTTCTTCAGTTTTACACTATAAACCTAAAAAAATTAATTTTTTCTTCACCTCTAAACCAAATAAATTTATGAAATTTATTTTCATTTCTTTCTCTTTGTTCCATTTTGTTTTACACACAAGAAAACTCCCAAATATTCAACACAAAGTCCCAATCACTATTATACCAAACATCATAATATTGATCACAACCATTTGGCAGAACGATCATCAAAGAACTAATGCATCAAAACACACATGCAGTGTCCTAGTTTTGTTCTGTGCCTTCCTAGGTAATTTCATACCTAAACAGAACATCAAACCACCCAAGTGGTGATGGATACCCAAACCCGAGCTCCCTAGGTATTCGTATACCTAAGCTCGATACTAAGTCAGGACACCTCAAACCTCGGGGTCCTATGACTACCCGTCAACCCCCGGACATTCAGGAATGTCGTGACCCGACATTTTTCACGAAAAATTGCAGAGTCTCCTTGTACAAGGAGTTCTACCCAAATATAAAACCCATGGTAATTTGTCCCAAATATCTAATATAATACTTATGATTAAAACGCCATCAGTCTATAAACCAATATTCATAACAATGTATATATATCCAACTATCCAACCATAGTTCATACAGTTCAAATTTTTATTTATACAACATATATTAAAATTAAAACAATTCTAATACATGTAATACTTTGTAATCCCAAGCCACAATCCGCTTTCTTAAACCTCATTCTCAGGATCTAGCTATCCCCCCGCATGCCCTGCACCGTAAAATAGTATCCTCGGTGCAGGGGTGAGCCTTGGTCAAAGAGAGGAATCCACTCCTAAGTGGGCTACTTCCACCTAAGTGCAATGCAATGTCTAAAATAAACACATTCGCAAATGCATGATCCTACTTTGAATGTCTAACTAATCATCTTTAATTCGAAGTCCATCGACTCTCACACTCGCCAGCCTCGTATGAGAATTATTATATTTATTTGTTTGTGGACAACCCTCCGTATGTGTATATATCAATTGACCGCTCCGACGATTGATATTATTTATGGACTATCTTACGTATATCAATCACGCCTCCGACGCATTGATATTATTTATGACTACCCGATCATTTTTAGTTTTATACAACCCTCCAAAACCATTCACTCTAGACTCACCTCATGCACTCACTCCTATCATCCAGATGCTCCTTAGTGCATATGGAATGGCTGATGCCAATTCCACATAGTTTACAGGTCACATGTAAATATATAAACATGCATATGTTCACATAAAATTCAATCCACACAATCATGTTAGTGTAATTACGCATTTTATCACACATCAAAATTAGCTCACATGGGCTAATGATCAAACACGAGCAATTTCGATTTGAATTACTCGAATTAAATACATTAATTCACAAAATTTATTTTGTGAACACTATTCTCGGAATAGTGAAACACTTGCTACTATTACAAAAATCAATTAATCGCTTGCTCACTTTGTGAACCCGCATTTTATGGCCATTCTCGGGCTTTTTCCAAACCAATACATGATTTAATACATATTAATGTATGATGATTTAATCTAAATCAACAGAAGCAAACAATAATGACCATTAGTTTAAAATTTATAATAATCTGTCCTGGCAGAATCCATCAAACGCCCTCACGTCCTCATATTCAAATTTCAAACATCGATAAAGTACTTAAAGAAGGAATAAAACCCAAGTGAGGAGAAACCCTACCTCCTGAAAGGCCTCGAGGAAACCCCTAAACCGGCACTAAGCCAAGCCCTCTCCGCGCATACAAATTTTCCTCTCATCCTGATGATCTTTAATTCACTGACCGCTCGTGAAATCTAGAGAGAAGTGGAAACATGATATGTCTGCTGGCATAAGGAAGTTTATGTTAAGGTATATGGAAATACTTTGTTCAGATTACTATATATATATATATAGATATAGGTATATATATATATAGATAGATATATATATATATATATATATATATATATATATATATTTATATTAAATTATATATGTATGCTGTGTTAAGGCATTATGGTTAAAATGTGTAAAGAATGCATAAATGTATAAATAATAAAGTAAAGTGTTTAAATGATTTGAAATACTTTGAAGAAAGGTTCACCAGAATTGTTACCCTACCCCTATATGACCTGCTATGGACTAATATCACTCTGAGGTACCTAAGCTGCAAAGATCAGTGTGCCATGAAGGCTGAACGAGGGAGGGAAATAGTGTTTAGAGTAATATCCTTACACGTGATAAGGTGTTATGATTGAACTCCTATGCACAGCCGTGAGCTTTTCCAGCAGATAGTGTTATGAGTGAAATGAATTGCCCTCACCGTCAAGAATCGAAATCGTTCGTGTGTTTATCCCCTCGGGTTCCATTAGGAAAGAAAGAAGTAGAAAGAATAGCTTAAGGTATAAATTTACTTTTAATTGTATGGCATTATTATTTGCTATATAACAAAACATGGTCTAGATAAAATGCAATATCACTCAGCCTCCACTTCATTCTTTTCACAGATGTTTCAAAACCATTTTCAGAACCGAGATGTGCACCTGCAGGCATCCTCGCTGCAAAGGAGTCTGAAACTTTGAATGAGAGACGACGATGTGACTGACACAGAGAGATGAGGATATATATATATATACATATATATATATATATATTTTGCATATTGTATATGTTGAATATTTTGCCATATATATGTATATATGTATATATTGGAAAGAATCACTGGGTTTTTAATCTTGAGACGAGAGAAGCTTCAAGTTAAGTCCAGCTCAAGCCCAATCTTTATAAAATCAAAAGGCATGGAATAGAAGAAGGTTTGTCATTGGATGATTTGGAAGTAAATAAAATGTACAAAAGGTCTACTGTGATTGAGGGGTCGTGGACGAGAGTCCTAACAGGAAATTGAAAATTTGAAGTTTGTATGTTTTTAAATGCTTCTTCATCAAAGTTTTGTAATTCTGGGAAAGTTCGATAAATGCAGAGAAACTACCATTTTCTGGAAAACTAAGTGTTTGAGAAAAAAAAGAAAATAAAAATTTACTCACTTCACTTCCGTGATTATTTTCTAAATATATGTTAAGGATTGTGAAGGGTTCGCCCATGGATTTCACTGACTGTTTTAGAAAGTTTCTATATCCATTGAGTGTCGGGAGGTCCCTGGCCTCATGAGGTTAACTGGGTTGATCCTTCAAAGATCCTGGATTATGTTGACTCACTTGTTTCTGATAGAGTTCAAGAACTCTTAATTCAAGTTCTTGACTTATGTTAAGGATCTCCCCAAGCTGAGATAGTCACACATGATCAAGCAAATACCTGAGATAGTTTCACCTTCATTTGCCTAGATTTTTCGCTTCGCATTATACACCACTTCCCAGTAAATGACAGCTGAATTTAATATTTATAGAACGCGAACACCCGCATCGAGTTCTGACCAAAGCATGACCTTCCAAGTCGAGGTCCTTCATGATCAGGCACCACCAGATAGCTTCACTCATTGATCGGATACGCTTCTGGCCGCTCAGAATCGCATACCTCTTGCGCGGCCCAGCTTAGAAAGTTTACTCAATGTGGATTTACAGAGCCCCAAGAACACCCAAATCGGAGTTCGGACGAAAGTTATGACCTCCAAGTCGAGGCCACACATAACTAAGGGGCTCACCCGACAGCTTCCACCTACTTCGTTCGACGGCCATTTCCGGCCTGTTCCGGCACCCAATGCCCTCCAGTTATACTCAGCCAAAGCTTGACTCCACACATTTCACACTCAAGAACACCCCACCTCGGCCTGACAATAAAGCTATGACTTCCGGTCAGATATCGCAGATCCGTTTTACTGAACCCCATTTCGTGGTCCATCCGGAATGAACCATCCAGGGTGATCTGCACTGGGTGCCAACCGGCTTAACTCAGCCGAACAGCTCCTTCCACTAGACTGTCTAAACAACAACCCACGTGACTGCCAGAGTCCAGATTTGAGAAATTCAACTCAACATCAAGTCTACCGATGTGGCTACACTTACTCAAGGACTCACAACCAAATTCCTTTTTTACCTTCCCAAAAACTGCTCCTAAAGTCCGAAGCACGTGTGCTACCCCCAATGTGGCAGCTTCTCATGGTTCAAAAATACAACCAAACATTCCCCAGGCAAACAACCACCACACAAACCTTGTGGTGCAACCAAAGTAGGAGAAGACCTACCTCTTGGAGTTTGTCGAAACTCCTAATTCACGTTTCCCATGGCCCTTTGTCGGGAGGATGAACTCTTCCTCTCGTCGCTTGAAACCGCCTCGTCTCGATCAAGCCGAGAAATTTAGAGAGAATCGTAGAGTCTCTCTCTCTAAACCCTCTCTTTCTCTCCTCTTTCCTTTTCCCCCGGCCGGCTTTGGCCCAGCTAGAGAGCACAGCCATCCTAAGTCTCTCGACACCTCATTTTCCTGCCCTTTCCTCTAACCTACTTTTATTCCCACTAAATTCTATGCAAAGCCTATCCAAGACACCCTAGCATCCACTAACATTTGTCCCATGCAAGACCACTTTCTGTGACACATAGGCCTACCTACACGTAGATCCATGTAGTAATTCACAAGATCTGGTCATCACTCATTCGGTCTAATTTGCTCTAACACTGCAAATCTGATCACGTGGAAATCAACCAAATTTGACATGGTAGCTAGATTTCATGAGACGATTCCAACGGTGAAGCTCCTAGTCATCCGATATCTAAAATGGCTTTGATCGACTCAATGCTTTACCTTTATCTGTACTGATTTTCCAGTGGTTTCACATTGTTCCTCTATTCAAAGAATTCTATCCCGGAATTCCATATACATATTTATCAAACCATACGCATATGCCACCTACACCACTAATTTTTGGCACAGGTATGTTCACCTTGCAAGGTCACTAATAATTATAATCCATCATTGCAACCAAGCCAGTGTCGTAGAATGACATCCAAATCCGATATGTCTACTACCCGAAGGTCCCCTATGAGTAGAATCTCTGAGATCCCCGACCAGCACTCTCCCATCCCACTCAATCCTCACCCTATCTTAGTCTGAACCAGGTACATGCCAATCACTAATAGACTTAATACCAGAACCAACTGCCCACCTTTTTTCCTGAGCAGCTAACTGCCAACCCGCTAATATAACCCAATTCCTGGTTTTTCAATTTAGAAGACATGAATTCATTTCCCACATACTATGTACCACAGGTGCCCCATAACACGTCGTTTTTACGATTCACTACATCTTTCGAACCCCTAAGGTTATATTTCTCAACCCTAGTTTCTCAGCACACACAAATATGCTCATGTATATACTATCCTTTGTGCAATTCAACACAATAATCATGCACATAGAACAAAAGTACACAAGAAAACACACAAATGCATGTTGTGACTCAACCCTGTCCCATGGACTCTAGGTAATCTCCTACCAGAATCTGTACCAAACTATAACCGGATATTGATTTCCGAGCACTAGGTAACTATCACATCAAGCTTCACCACTAGGGCTATACCAAGTCGTGATGTTCCTTTACACATCAACAAATATGGTTTAGACCCATGCCCCCACCTGTGGCCTATAACAGATAACAAGCTCCTGATAATAGCGTCTGCAGGCTCAAATTCTCTGTGGGTCATTTATATATATATATACATATATATACAGATTGAATGACACTTTTAGCACACTAAATACATATGTAGAAGCTATAATGTCTAATATATTTTACAAAAATGCTCTTTGCGCCATGAACCCCGCCCTTCTTCCACACTCACGGTCTCGAAGGAGCGCCGTCTCTTTGTGTGCAAATTCGAAAGTGGGTCCTACGACCTGGGTGAGAAAGCCCAAGAGTGATAATCTCCTACAAGGCTCCCACCGGCACATGCAATGATCAGACATAAAACACATTCAAGTAAGATACCTACATGAATGTCAATGGCCGAATATCCTCATGCCCATATCCCAAGTCACTCACCCACTTCACACCTACTGGGCGCTAAGTGTTAAATACTGTCCGCCATTTCATTCCACCAATTTATCTTTTCAAAAATGAGAATTTTTGCTTTCTTTTAAAAATTTGTAACCCATCGAAAAACTCCAATGCTCATTTAGATTTTGATCAAATTGCGTGTTTATGTATTTAGGGCCACAGGTGATTTTTCGGGTTTCACCGCCACACGCCGCACACTGCCTCCAACATTTTCATGAACTTGCACCGTCGATTCATGTTTAACCGCAGTAACAATAGCCTGGTCTTCACCCCTGGGATCCCATCTTGCTCGCCCAACACACTTATATTCATTTTCATTCCTTTCAAAACCGTGGTGACTCATTTGACTTGGTCCCATTACTCGAGTCCACCAATCATCACCATAATGCAGTTTTGACCCATAACCATGTACCCATGACACCCCACAGAACACCTAACCCAGTGTCGATCCGCACCATGCACTCACACCCATGTCATGCGATGTCTTCGTGCACGTGCAATGCTATTATGCTAATTGCATATATATAATCATCCATGCACACATACTCATGCATATTTTTCCATGCTTCATATTTAAGCTTAATCATACCTGTTAAAATGTCATACAACACATATAAACATGTCATATTCCACATTGTATGTTATCAACTCAAGCCATAACACCTAACTTAACTAGCCAAAGACTAACTCGTTTGATTGACAATGTCCCCACAGAACATCACAGGTCTTAACTCAATTACCTAGAGTCTTAAGAATGTCCTAATTCAGAGTTCGAAGAATAGAACATGACCTCCATAGTTGGAGTGTCCTTCAATGACCAGTAATCTTACCCTGACAAATTCTACCTTACTTACCCGGACGGCCATTTTCGGCTGGCTCAAACACCCACTGCCCTTCAAAGGGGTCTCGATGGAAATTTGACTCAATGGGCTTTCCATAGAGTCCAAGAACACCTTGAATCGGGTCTGGATCCAGAAAGTTATGACCTTCCGGTTGGAGGTCCTTCACACAGGCAGTCACCGACAAACTTACCCATTACTCCGTGACGGCCATTTTGGCTGAATCAGACACCCACTACCCTTCAAATGGGTCTGGCTGGAACTTTTACTCAATGGGATTTCCATAGAGTCCAAGAACACCCGAATCGGAGTTTGGACGAGAAAGTTATGACCTTCAGAATTGGAGGTCACACATGACTAAGCAGTCTTACCCGGACAGCCTACCTTACTTTTCTAGATGGCTATTTCCGGCTGGCTCAGACACCCACTACCCTCCAAAGGGGTCCTACTGGAAGCTTGACTCAATGTTCTTTCCATAGAGTCAAAGAAATCCTAAATCGGAGTTCGGACGAAGAAGTTATGACCTTCCGAATTTGGAGGTCCTTCATGACTAGGCAGTCTTACCCGGACAGCCTACCTTACTTGACCGGACGGCCATTTCCGGCCGGCTCAAAAACCCAATGCCTTCTAAAGGGGTCTGGCTGGAAAGTTGACTCAATGGGATTTCCATAGAGTCTAAGAACACCCGAATCGAAATTCGGACGAGAAAGTTATGACCTTCCGAAGTTGGAGGTCACACATGACTAAGCAGTCTTACCCTGACAGCCTACCTACTTCCTGATGCCATTCTACCGCTCCAGCACCCAATGCCCTCCAAAGACATCTGGAAGCTTGACTCAATGGGTTTTCCATAGAGTCCAAGAACACCCCAATCAGTTCGGATCGTACAGTTATGACCTTCCGGGTTGAGGTCATGCAGATCCGGCCTGATTCGAACCCGTCTGGGAACCCATCTGAGGTGAACTCAGCCGGGCATACCCATAAATGGCAGACCACCGGTGCACCGTACCGGCAACCTCGCTCTTCCGAAAGCAGCCCTTCCACTAGATTGTTCAAAGTAAACGGACTATAACTTTGGCTACATAGGTCCGATTTGAGAAATTCAAAAGCCTAACATCAATTTCAATGACGCTGGCCACAATTTAATTCAAGGACTCACTACCAAATCTCTTCCTTCCCCAAAAATCGCCTAAAGTCCCGATAATGTGTGCTACCCCAATGTGTTTTCAGAAACTAACACACCAACATCCCTCTTGGAGGTAAAACACCACACTAACCTCAGGTGTGAGTGAACCAGAGAGACTCACTCAGACACAACCTCCCATCTCCCACCCCATGCAGTCTTCTCAAACAGGCAATCGCCTCCCACAACCCAGACAACGGGATCACCTGAAACGGCAGGCGGCCCCCAGTCCCCCCCCTCTCGACACGGCTTTGGCCTAGTTAGAGAGCATGTTTATCCTAAGTCTCGACACCTCACTTTCCACTCGCCTCTAACCCACTTTTCTTCCCACCACCTCATGCAAAGCCTATCCAAGGCACCTAGCATCCACTAACATTTACCCTCATGCAAGATCATTTTCTAGACACGTAGTCAACGGTACATGTATCCACATGTGGTGGACTCTCATGCCACTTGTCATTTACTCATTCGTCCAATTGCTCGAATATCGCGGCAAATCCCGACCGTCTCGAATCTGTCAAAATTTGACATGGTAGCTAGATTTCATGGACGACCTGCAACAAAGGAAGTCCGGCTTTTAGTCATCGAGATCTAGAAAATTTCTGATTTTTGACTGAATTTACCTGCTGCACTTTCTTTATTCGGTAAATTTGATTTTCCGGTTTCACAAAGAAAACCCTTTACAAATCCATTGTTAGAGGAGACTTAACTAAAGAGGCTAATGTATGGTTCTATTTCATTAGCTCTGTCCTTTTTCCATCGAAGCACCTCAACACGGTGAGAATAGATGAAGCAACCCTCTTATATGCATTGCTGAAGGGGTACAAAATGAATGTGGGGAAAATAATTGAAAAATCTATCTTAAGCTACTCTATAAGCAATTGTAGGGGATTGATTCCATATCCAGCGACAATAACCAGCCTTTTCCTTCTTAGGGGAGTTGAGGCAGAATGATGAAAAGAAGAAACATACCTTAGGGCATCCCCTCTGACCTTGACAGGAGTGACTAAAGGTCCTAAGAACAGAGGAAAGGGGAAAGAGAAAGAGGTGGAAGAATAAAGGGGGAATGAAAAGTGAAATGAGCCAGCATAGTGGGAAAGTCCACCCCAAGGACAACAAGATTTTCAGGAAAGCCAAAGCCCTAGTTGGAATGCATCCTTAAACCTGAGAGAAACCCATCAGGAACAAGCTGAAGGTTCGGGGCACCAATGTAATAATGCAGAATCGATGAGATGCACATCCATGAAATGTGATAGATGAAAGAAAGGGATGATCAAATAAGCCCAAATTCAACCTCGTGGATGAGTACATGGAGGCAAAGCTTAGAAGAAGGGATCAAAATCTAGAGGATGTCTTAAAGCAAAGAGATGAAGAACGGAGAGCTAAATTGGAAAAAAGGGACAAGAACTGGTTGAATAGTATGGAACATGATTCAGGCCACAAGAAAGGCCGAGTCGAATCAACAATATTTATATACCTGTTCCTCCTTCTACTCGCTGTAGTCAAGCTACCGCGCAGATAGTGGTCTAGGCTCAACACGGGACGGGTTTTCGTGGCAAATGATTTGAGGAAATCAAAACCGTGAATTAAATTCTGATTTTGGGTTTGGTTAAAAACAAAGTGGTTCAAAACTCAATGACTCAGAAACGAAAGTTATGGATGGTTTTGCAACTGAAAATAAAAATGAAGAAAATAAGAAAAGAACTCTCAAGCAAGAAAATTAAGTTTTAAGATCCTAGGGCTAATCGGGAGAGGTCCCCTGTTAATTTCTCGTGTTATGACATGCGCCCATGGCATAACCTGACGAGGCTTAACTAGAAACCACCCATGAAACAACTCCAATCGAGTCAACACAGATGCTATGGCCCTTTTAGTTTAAACCCTTAACATTCCATTATCATTCTTGAGGCTCAAAGACCATCTAAAAATAACAAAGGCATCTCTCACCAGAGCACGTATTCTAAAGCATGGAGAGTATCACAAAAACAATAACTCAGAATGTTATTTAACCCTAATTTAAAGAACCCTAATATAAATATTACTCGCAGGCTAGTAAGGACCATCTAAAGAACCACAAGACTACTAAGTACTGATCTAAAGCATGGAGAGTATTGGCCACAAGACAATAACATCCCATGCAGTTATGTAACCGAGTTTTGAATATAAGGGTCATAAATGTACTAATTCGCAGCATGAAAGTAGGAATCCACCAGCAACCTAAAGATCTCACCTCAAAGAAATTCTTTTTTACTTCAAGAAGAAGTGGTTTTAGCCGCTCATCCTCCGTTGTCATCTCGGAGGGTGCCGGCAACCGAGAAAGTGGAGAGAAAGAGGAGAGAGAAGAGAAAAGAAAGCAAAACTAAAAATAAAAGACTTTATTTACAAAAATAAAAACTTACAAAAATTATTCTCCCAAAGACTCCGATGCTCAAAATTGTCAAGCAGTTTACAAAACAAGAGGGCTTTATATAGGCCTCCTCAAGGTATGAAAATACCAAAAGCCTAACAACTCGGGCTAAGTTATAGGACAAGGATGTATTCACCAAGTTTGAAGGTTTGCATTAATTACAAAGCATGACGAGGCATCCAATTTTGCTAGAGTCGCACTCGCTTAACTAGCGAAATGCACAGGATCCCTACGCCATCGCTCCATCAGTCACCTGCTCGCCGGCTTCTTCCATTTTCTTCCCGCTTCAATCGTGATCAAATTTTCTTCACTTTGCCTTGGTTTCTGATTGGATTCTGTGGCTGGTTTTGATGGCCGAGACTAATTCCAACTTCAAGGATTCATCCTTTGTATTGAGATTGAATTCTAAAAGTGCACAAACACCTACAAATAAATCCAAAAACACTTCTAAATGGCATATGTTACTAAGATGACTAACACTTGACTATTGTATAAATGATATGATTAATGATCAAAAAGCACTAAAACCTATCTAATATAGGTCTATAATTTCCACTTTGAGCACTAATCACACCCCAACCTAAACGCCATAGTCCTTAGCGCCCAAAATAAAAAATGACGTATATGGTGATTTTCAAAGGTTGTGGATTCAAAAAGGTGGTAAAGAAGCAATGTCAACCTACAGAACTCATCAATAAGCCGTGCCTAATAACTATCATGAGAGAATGAATGCCATACAAAATTGAGTATCAAAAGAGTCTCCATCTCGTTGAATCAACCGTAAACTTCCACCAAAACCCAAGGCTATTTGATTTATTCTCAATAAACTGCCAAACCGCACTCTCCCCCAACCCGGGTTACTACCACGACCTAGAATGCCAATCCAACCTAAACAGATCAGACCCACCTCTTATCTCCACAATTCTTTTGTGTCAGTAGGTGCAATGCTAAACTCGACTTCATCAAAGTCCGTAATCTGGTCCACCGATGACTCCCAACCAATTAAGGTTTAGGGCATCAAGCCAAAAGGATCAACTGACCACAAACTCTACAGGTTTCACCCCGGACTTCGAATGACTTCGAGAATTAAGCACCTACAACTTGCTAAACTCCACCCATCCACCCACAGTAGCGACACTAAGTCTGGGCGACTCCCCAACCAGTTGAAGGTTTAGGCAATCGGGTTTTAAAGGCTTTCTAGTTTACATACCCCTCGGACTGCTCAGTTTCACAGCAGCAGTTGCAATTTTTATTTTTTCTTTTCTTTTTCTTTTCTTTTTTCTTTCTTTTTTTTCTTTTTCTTCTTTTTCTTTTTCCACATGGGTCCTTAACCATTAAAGGCGGTCAATGAAACTAGGTAGGTTATAAAACAAAGAGGCTGCACAGTTTTTCACACTTATCATTGAAATCTAATGTGCTTTGGTGTGGTTAGCTAAAGGTGGAAGAAAAAGGTCAAATCAATAAGAATTCGAACTTAATCATTCACTCAATTGGGTTAGCGGAATCAATCTAACATCAATAGAATTGACAAAGCTTCAATTTTTCAAACCATAGGTTAGGCAAAACACAAAAAGTTTGATTACAAATAACCAGATTAAGTAAGTCAGAATGTATGTCACTTTATAGAAAGGGACCAAAGAAGTTTCACCAAACATAACAAAATGGTCTCTGCTTATAATAATAAAAAAACATAATATAAATCCACTTCCTCACTAATTCTCCCCCCCAACCCAAGATCTCTGTCCTAAATGGGTCTCGAATGGAAAATTAGATAAGGGAAGTGTTACTCCAAATATAGATGATCATTACTGATAGAGACCTCACAAGCTTTCCATCGACACCTTATGCACTGCTCGGCTTCAACAAACAAGTTAGGGAGAAGAAAAGAGAGAAAAAGTGACCAGTTGGACCATTTTTAAAATTACACTTCATAATAATCTCAAAATGTTCTTTCACATATTTGATTCTACACTCTAAGCTTTCCAACTGGCATTGTGCTGAACGCATAAAACGGAGTTCGGATGAAAAAAGTTATGCACAAAACAAAACTAAGGGCAAAACAGTGGTTAGCGAAACTGGCCAGCGAAATTCTCGCTAGCTTAGTCGAATTCGCTGTTACAAATTCCGCAATACTAAATTGGCCATCTAATAGCTTAAATGGTTGCCAACTCTTGCGAATTTCGCTAGGATTTTGCTACGTGCATGAATTTCGCTAGATTTTCACACAGCATGAATTTCACACTAATGGACTAATGGCTACAAACAGGCAAGGCTTTAATAATCAAAATGTCGAAATTACATAGCTTAAATTTCGCTGCTTAGCTTAAATTTTTTCAAAGGAGAAGAATTTCCATATTTCTCTAATGAATAGCAGGTGTTACTAGCTAATTTCGTATCGTTTTGCTAATATTGCGAACTGTTTATGCATCAGCTTTCATAAATTCGCTAGATTGCGAATCGTTTGCGAACAAAGGCGAAAATCCTCGTTTTGTCATGCCTTGATTTTCACATATGCTCTGTGTAAATTTGCAAAAAACTACTAAAATTAATGCAAAGAAAATTCACAGAAGAGTAAAATTAATCTAAAAACACAAAATTAACTAAAATCAAAGAAAATTTAGTAAAGAAAATTAACAAAATCAAAATAACTATGATGATATAATATAAGACGTAAAAATTAAAACAAAAGCGTGGGAGATCAGGTTCCCCATATCACTTCCTTAGGCCTTTGGAGGCTGGCTTAATCAGTGGAGTTTTTAAATGCCGGTTCGATGCTCCAAATCCGAATCCGCACTGCAATCCAACCACTATGCCATGTCGATAAAAAGTACCGTATGCTCATGTAAAGGGCAAAGGCATACAGGCTACTAGTCTCTAATGTTTCAGATGGTCGATAAAGTGTTTGACTACCTTCGAGCAAAGGTCGCTGGTTTTGAGTTTTCTCAAGGTACAATATGTACACAAAAGCAGCTGGGTTATGGCCCGAGCACGGCGCAGTGTGTTTCGGCTGGGATCAGGGGAAAGGTGTAATGGCAAGATGTGACCGAATCAAGAGGGCGGTGGGGAAATGTTCTCTTGTTTTCTTCCCACCGCTTCTCGCCAACAACAGGGGGATTGCATCCTCTTATCCCGCAAGGCACAACAACACCACCTCTAAGGATTCGTAATCTTCTACTGTGCCTGGTGTGGCTCGCCGTGAGACACGACTCTTCCACTATGGTGCCATTTAGGCAATTCTTCCTTTCTGACTTCTTCCTCTTGCTTTTAATGTGCCGATTGGTGAGCTTTAAGATGGATTCCCGCCTCGGATGTCCACTTTTGATCAATTTCACTTGAGTCCATCAAAGTCCCTTTGTCTGGTGAGCCTTCTCACTCCACTCCCGCCCCCCTCCCTAATAGCTCAACAGACCAAATTCCACCCTATTATCTTCTATGAAATTGTCCACTTGTTTGCTCAAATTCGTGGATGGTTTGTTCAACAAGGGATAAGGGTGGTGGTTGTTGATGCTCACACTAGGTCTCCAATGGAATCTTAAAAGGTGTTGTCCCATTTATGTCGTCACCTTCACCATCTACTTCGTTCAAATTAATTTCCCACAAAGGACAAATTGAATGGGCCTTAATTCTTATTCTCTTCCACAAAGTCATCCAATATCCGAGTAAGGTCCAAATGCCTGTTTCTAATAATGATGCTAATTGACCACCTGTAAGGCCGAGACCGAGGTGGGACTGAGGATGAGGCATAAATGGAGGTTCGTGATAATCATATAGTGGAGGAGGTGGATAAGCGAGGGAAACACGGATAGACAAAAAGTACTCATCCATTGTCTTAGCATTCCTCAAAGGATATATTCGATTTATTTCTCCCCTACAAAGGTCAGCGCACTGATATGGAAGGTTCCTATAGTCTCTCAGGTCATGTAAGCCTAGGTTACCTCTGACCATTGCTCCACAGGTGTTCCATTTTCTCTCGCCAATTTACTCCATTAACCTAAACTCGCTTGCCTTAAAATTTTCAATCCACCGAAATGGATTCCCGCAAAGAAATACGGTACACAAGACAACACCAAATACAAATTCAGGATTGATTCTAGCTTCAAGCCCACTGAAAATGAACTCCCGCAACACCGTGTTTTTTTTTTTTTTTTTTTTAACAAATGCCAAATAAAACGCGAAAAATGATCTAAATGATAAAAGGAATCTACCAAGACTCAGGATTTAGGATCACAAGTGTTCCACACCTCCTCATCACATTAGGGCACCATCCTAAGACCATACGCCACGACAGGCACAAGAGGTCGAAATGAATCAACACATTTATATAATTTGTTCTTCCATCGCTTAGGCCAAGCTTATCGCAGTGAGGTGGTCTAGGGTCAACACGGGACGTGGGTTTTCTTCAGACAAATGATTCGAGTGAAATCAAACTGTACCACTCAGATTGGTTCGTTGAAAACAGGAAGTGGTTTGAAACCGAATGATCAAAACTGAGTTAAGTGGATAGCTCTGGTAAACTGAAAATAAAATGAAAATAAGAAAAACCTTTGGGTACAGTAGATACTAAGCTAAGATCCAATCCAGAGGTCCCCCATACTCATACATGACATGCGTCCATGGCATAAACCCAGATCTATATACTAACTAGAACCTCAATCATGAAACAACCCTAACTGAGTCAATACAGATGCAAGAGGGCCTTTAGTTTAAAAACCCTAACATTCCATTATCATTCTTTGAGGCTCAGAAGACCATTCTGAAAATGGCATCTCTCACCTGTTAATGCATTTCAAAGATGAGAGGTCACAAAATGAATAATAACTTAAATTATTTAACCCTAATTTTAAGAACCCTAATATGAAATATTACCTCAGGCTAGTAAGGACCATCTAAAGAACCACATCTCGCTACTAAGACCGATCGCTAATGAGAGATGGGGCAAGACACAACATCCTGGTGTTATAACTGAGTTTTGAATATAAGGGGCCTAAGAATACACTACCCAGAGCATGAAAGCAGGGGAACCACTCAAAGACCTAAAGATTCATCAAAGAATTTTATCACATGAAGTGATACGCCATCCCCAAGTTGTCATCCTGAGGGTGTTTGGCAACTGAGAGGTGATAGAAAGATATGAGAGAATAAGAGAGAAAAGAAAAGCAAAACTAAAAATAAAAGACTTGGCTTACAAAAAAATAAAACTTTACAAAATTATCTTCCAAAGATCATGTTTGAAATTATTGCTTGGGCTGGCAAAACAAGAGGGGCTTTATGAACTTATATGGAAGAAGGCCTCCTCTCAAGGTATGAAAATACCCGAAAAGAAGCTGGCTAAATTTGGGCTAAGTTATAGGACAAGGATGTAATTCACCAAGTTTGAAGCGGTTTGCATTAATTCTGAGCATGTGAGGGCATCGATTTCGCTAGGAGTTGCGGTTGTTGTACTTGAGTACACGAGATCTGCGGC
This sequence comes from Tetrastigma voinierianum, assembly GCA_016808115.1. Classification (NCBI taxonomy): domain Eukaryota; kingdom Viridiplantae; phylum Streptophyta; class Magnoliopsida; order Vitales; family Vitaceae; genus Tetrastigma; species Tetrastigma voinierianum. Next base: position 783,067 of record JAEQBH010000709.1, on the reverse strand, counting down.
TCTTGTTCCCATTGGCTGTTCTGTGCTTCTCTTCCATTTTCTTCACACTTCAAGCATCAAATTTTCTTGGCTGCCTTGGTTTCTCATTGATTCTAGGGCTGGTTGATGCATTTGGAGACTTGAATTCGACTTCATGATTCATCCTTTGTATTGAGATTGAATTCTAAAGTGCACAAACACCTACAAAACAACCAAAAACACCCTGCAAATGGCATATAAAGTATTTACTAAGATGACTTGAACACTTCAATTGGTATAAATGACATGATTAATGATCAAAAAGCACTCAAAACCTATCTAATATAGGGTTCATAATTGCACTTTTTGAGCACTAATCAGAACACTACAAGCAAAGCTTTCGCTTAATGACCTATGAGTAAGTCAATAGTAGAACACTCCTTGAATCATTGGCTAAAAGGCTATGAGAACTGACAGAAAGCAATGAAAAATTTTGGACTGGGCTATGAAGACAGTCTCAAACAAAAAGAAAGTGCCATTGCCGCAAATTAGAAACTCAGATTGTGTGCCTTACACAATAGTCCCTCAATGTATAACAAACCCTCAAATACCATTCTCTAACCCAATTCCAGATGATGAAGGACCTTCAAAACCTTGTAAAGCACCAACCCAAAATAAAACCCCTAGTGAAACAAGAAAAAAAGAACTAATCTGAAAGGAAGTGAAGAATACTTAAATTAAGAGCGCCAGGAAAATTACAAGGAGTAAGATGAAAATTGTCTTGCTCTTCCATATCTTCTTCCTCTATGTAACCAATACCTGATCCTTGACAAATTGTGAAATAAATAAATTCTTTGGGTAGTGTTCACTTTTTTTTTTTCTCATTTGTTTGTTTGTTTTGTCTAATTTTTCTTTCCTTCATGTTTAATAGTTCAACATTTTTGACTTGTGGTATATGGCTTAATTGAATAAATGAAAAACCAGTTACCTGGATCTAAGTGTCAAATTGCTACAACATGTTTGGTTGATTGGAATTGATTAAATAATGAAGTTGTGGTTGTTTTGGATTGTTTGGAGTTGAATGCATTATTAAAATGAACCTTATGACTTGTTAAAAAAAAAAAAAAACATAACAACAAATTTCAAAACCAAACAAAAATTTGATAGATGCATTGGGGTAGGACAAAATGAATGGAATTGGAAGGTTGTAAGGTTACAAAGGAATGTGTTGAACTTCAAGAAGAAGGAAGATTTAACTCTACACATGGTAAAAAATGACTCTGAAACAAATTGTGTTATGATTAGGAACATCTTCTGAGATCCATCACATTAATCTCTCCAATGTCCTAGAACTTGTTGGATTATTAGTCAAGGCAAAATCCTAGGCACTACCACTAACAGGAAATGAATTAGGTCATCCTTGGAAGTTTGAGCCTTTCAAACCTACCCTATGATATGCATAAGCATATACACTAGTTCCCTATTTGAGCTTATAGCCAATCTCATCATCAACAAGCAAATGAGAAGCCTAATTCCTTCCTTAAACATAATCCTACAATAAAAAACCCTTATTTGCCCAGATTATCATACAAAATACATTAATGATAGAAAAGGACAAGTTTGGGGGAATATCATTTCAAGTTGTAGAAAAAGATGAAAAGGGTTAAGAAAGACATTGCAAAGAAATAAGAAAAGATGAAGAGAATTATGAAATAGGTTGTGAAAAGAAAAACATCAAGGAGGAATGAGTTTGGTCTTGTAGACTTCCTCCTTGGAACAATTAAGTCCTTATGGGTGTTCAACACCTAGTACCCTAATGCCAATTGGTATGGGAGTTATTGACCCAAAGTTCGTTAATGGAGGTAGAAAGCTTAAAAAGACAAAACATTGCACCATTCCATCGAACTTGGTGAGAAATGAAAGCTTCTCAAACAAGGGAGATAAGTTATCTTCTGTGTGTGGACAATGAAACAAAGAAAAAGATACCACAATGAAGAATATGCAGAAAGATGCACAAATCTAATGGGAAGGTTAGAAACTTACAATCAAGAGAAATCAAGGATGTATCAATAAGACAAGAGTGTAACTAATCTTCCAAGGAAAAGAGGAAATACCAACACACACACAAAAATTAGGATTTAATGATTAAATTGTTTACACCTTATGAATTATTTGTTGGTTCAGTGAACTTAATTGAAAATCTTCCTGAATCTATGATTGGAAACAAATTTAAAAGTAATTTTACAACTGACTTATGTTTCCTACCCAATTGAGCTTTAAACAAAAATGTCCTTAAAAATCAAAGCTAAATTGTTTGAGGACAAACAAGATTTTCTTTTCTTTGCTTGGGGACATGCAAAACTTTAAGTTTGGGGGAATTTGATGAGTCTTAAACTCATCTATTTTTCAGGCATGTTTTTAACAGTTTCAGCTCTATTTCTTTGCCAAATTATGGAACATTCACCAACTTTGTGTTTTCTAGGTGTTAATTGAAAAATGAGAGAAAACAAGCAGAAAAGAAGAAAAAAATGGAATTTACAACAGTCTTTGTCGCTACATACAAAAACTACAAATAGTTTATACACGCCGCGACACAATTTCAAGTAGGCCAAAAGAACTATGTCGCAACCAGCAACTAAATGTCGTAACAAAGCTCAAGCATAACTCAAAAATTTGAAAAAAGCTAGGTTAATCGCGACAAAGTTTTCTATCGCGACGTGTGAAGAAGATTGTGAAGAAAGTGTTGCGGCAGTCCATAACTGTCGCGACAATGATCGAAGCGAAGCGAAAATTGTGTGAGACAATATTTCCTCTATCGCAACATAAAAAGTTGAAGACCGCGCAGTAGACTCTATCACGACAAAAGACAGATTACATGCGTGACATAAAATGCTAAGGCTGCCAGCACAAGTCAGAAATGAGACAAGTATTTTTATGTTGCGACCAGAAGTTTTGAGAACGAAAACCGACTAAAGGAGGGAATTTGTATCCTGATAAAGAAAATTTTGTCGCGACATAACATTAAGAATTCACAACTAAGAGCAACAAAATCTCTGTCGCGATAATTATTATTTATGTCGCGACAAACAAAACATGAAGAAGGTGAATTCTTTGTCACGATAAGAATTTGAAGAAACAAAACAAGAGGGATGAAACAAAAGAAATTCATGTTGCGACATAGTGAAGAATTGAAGGCAGAATCTCTGTTGCGACAAAGAAATTTTCTGTCGGTACAATAAAAGCTATAGAATAAGAGAATTTTGTCGCGATATAATAAAATTAGGTCGTGACAGAAATTGAAAAGAACTGAATTAGCGGAAATATATGGCGCAGCAGATTTCTATGTCGCGACCACCTTATTTCAGTAGCAACGAAATTAGAATAAAAGTTTGTCGCGACCAAGGAGTTTTCTATTGCAACATAAATTGCTAAGGACTCAAAGAAATTCGGTCGCGACATAGTTAACGAGTTTTGAAAAGGGGAAAATGTTTGTGTGATAAAGAAAGAACCCCTGTTGCGATGGAGCTCGAGAAGAAGAGGCGAAATTTGGATTAAAGCAAGTTTGGTGTCGCACAATGCATTCCTATTGCAGCAAAACAAGACTACTACAAAAAAAAAATTAGCGACATTATCCAAGTGCGTAAGCGACGAGTCTAGAAAAGCTCGGGGAGGGAGTGATGAAGCATCTTAAAATGAGCCCGGTAGCCAGGCCCGAAAACTCTGTCATGACCAAAGAACTTTCTATGTCATGACGGTGACCAATTTGGGCTGAATTTTGGGGATCCATAAGCATGATTAATGAAGTGGGGCCTAACATTTGGGAGATACATAAATAAACGCATCTAAGGCACTATGTGAAACCATGACTCCGGAGACGATGCAGGTAGTTGAAGACTCTTGTATATTTTATTTTTCTTTTATTTTTTTCTTTATATTTTATTTTTAGTAGAGTTAATCTCAGTAGAGTTTCAATGCAGATTTTAATTGGTATTCTTTTAGATTTATGGATTTCGGTATTGAACTAAAGTACAGCTTCGAGCTAGAAATTGTTTATAAAATCATCGTTCTCATTACTATCTGATTTCAAGTTGAGGATGGAAGGTTTATGGAGTTCATTTATTTCAGTTCGTTCATGATTGCAATGAATTTTCCTAATTAGTTAGTCACTGATATGAATGAACCAGTTTTGGAAAGTTGAGCTCTCTAGAAATGGGTCAATGATGGTATTCATTTTTATGCATAAGGTGGAAGAATGCCTTAATTAGAATTCTTGAATTTATTTCATTGGTATTGTTCTTGAATTTATTTATTCGCAGTACTAGTACCGTGTGCCCAAGCAATGTCAAATATCTTACTCTGATTTCCAAGAGGCCCTCTGAGTGACACAGAGATGGAGAAACCTGAGAGTATAGAGTTGTTCTTTGTGGGTATGGTAGACTAATACTAAGGAACTAATGAACTTTGATTAGTTATTCAAATAGATCACCAACTTACTCGTAATTTGAGGATAGTTGAATGAAGTATCAGTTTAATCAATAAGAGGTTTCTTATCTTTCTGCTGAATTGATTCTGATCCCGTGTGAGCAAAGATCTAATCGAGGAGATGGAATTTTTATCATAAATGAAGGATGAGGTATCAATCAAATTGGAGAAGGCTTGTAGTATCCTATCTATAGGGGCTAGAATTCTCCAGTCCTAAAATATGGATATGAAGTACTGAAAAGGCAAAATACTTAAATCTTATAAAGAGGATTACAAATTACAAGTAACTGATTAGAATCATGTCTCAGTAGATATGAACCTTTGTCGGAGTGAAAGTATGGTCAAGGGAGAAATCAGGCTATTGCTACCATGCATCTTTATGAAGCTGGGTTTTTCGATTTCAGGTCGAGCTATGAATCAATAAGATCACGATTGATTATCACTCATTGATCTATATTCAGTTTGTCTCACTCGGTGATTCCCAGGCCATTTTATTAAAAATTATTTTCATGTAAATTAAGGAATTGAATCTAGGACTAAAATCCCCTTTAGTCATCTCATCATCATAATAATAGATTTCAAATAGTAATGATCTTGAGTAGTTGGGGTAGGTAGTCTTTTGGTTATCATCATTCCTCATAGAACGATATCCCCGAACTTTAAATATCCACTTTTATTACTTATGCGGCTGTGCCTTGCATTAATAAAGACTGACTCAATTTTAATGAATACATTTCACAAGGTTATCATCTTTTCATTTGCACAATAATCTAGAGAACAAGTTTTTGGACCCGTTGCCGAAGATGTGCTAATAGTCCTTTGGTAATAGTGTTATTAACTTGTATATAGATATAATATGGTCTGAACAAGTTTTTGGTGCCGTTGCCGGGGATTAGCTAATAGTCCTTTGGTAATGGTGTTATTAACTTGTATATAGATATAATCTGGTCTGAATAGGTACCACGAGTGCTAACTTTACCTATAATAATATCACCGTCTAATATGGAAAGAGCAGTGGCGGCTACATCACTTTATAGAACCTCATAACATATATAACTTGATAGACCTTCTCTTCCCTTTTATTACAATATAGGTACCTTTGTTGATCATGTATCATAAATAAATGTGTTCCTAGTCACAATCCTTGGTGTTTGAATTGCGATCACATTCGGACTTTAGTGCAGTGTGTCCTAACTCCCCTACAGGTCTTAGTGTGTGCAAAGCAAATATAAAGTATATGTAATAAAGTAAAGACACACATAATATTTTTACATTGTTTGAAAATTGCTTACATCCACTGGGCTATGCCCAGATGCAAGGATTTCCACTGATATGATTCAAGGTTTACAATTAGTCTTATGTGATACGAGACCCCCTCTCTACGCATGACCCTTCTTGAAACCTAATCACTCATAGTGAAATTCATAATGAATTCCCTTTGTTCCCCTCTCAACAACATTGCACACTCATAACCCACATTACATCAATATAAGATGAAGAAAATAAAGAACATCAATTCACTACAAGAAATTTGGTTATCTGCATCCAAGCTTTCTACAACTAGTATAAATTAGTCATTGATTCTAATTTTCTATGATGAGCTTTAACAATTGGTCACTAATTTAAATAGATAGTCAATTTAAATATTTTATTTATTTACGACCAACAATTTTATTTACTGATACCATTGTTTGGTCGTAAATATAATAATTTGCAACTAGTTATTGATTGGTTGTAAAATGTATTATTATTTAAATCTTATATTGGTGGTGACAGAAAATACTATAATTTAAAAAGGAAAAATTGTAACTTGTCCTAGGAAGTTTGATTTCGTTAGGACTATTAATTTTAGTTGCAAAATATCTTATAATCAGTGACCCCTTATTGATTGGTCACAAACAAGTACATCATTTGTGATGAACCTTGTGTTAGTCTCAAAAAATTTATAATCTACGAGAAATATTTTAACGCGTCTCTAAAAGAATATATTTTGTGAGGAGTAGTAAAAGTGGTAACAAGATGCCCTATTATCTCCGACCACTCGTTGGTTGGTCATAGAATGATATATATTATATGCCATACACCTTATGTTGGCCACATAAACTGATATATTCTGGAATTAAATGTTACTCATATCACGGTATGATCATTTTTATGAGATCATGAGAAATGACAGCTTGTCCTATTATTTACAACTACTCATTGGTTGGTCTTAAGAAATCATTATTTGTGTGACTCTTTGTTGGTCTGGAAATACTCTTTAATATGTGAGAAATTTTATAATTAATTCACCTATGAAATTTTAATATTTTTGAGAACCGATAATTGAAGTTGCAAATATCGAATAATTTGGGGCCACTATTTTTGTAAATTTTAAAAAAATACACTTTTTACATGAGTTTTAACAATTTCATATTAATTTCAAAAGTTATATATATATATGTAATATCCAAAAGTGGATCATGGTTAGACTATAAGAATTATAGGGTAGAGGTGGATGGTTTTTTTTTCTTCAAAAAAAAAATGTATTAAAATAATCAAAAGGCTAATATTAAAAATAATTTAAAATAATAATCTTTAAGAAAATTTAATAACAAATATTATTAGTTTTAGTATATTAATATTTTCTTTATTTAGATAATATTCTTAGTGAGTAATAATTTAAATAAATTTTTATTCTATATTGCATATGAAATATTTAAATAAATAAAATATCTTAATTTTACAAATATGTTAAATTTCTATTTATTTTCTAAAAAAATAGTTAAAACTTTATTTTATATATATATATATATATATATATATATATATATATATATATATATATATAGTATGGAAGAAAATAATACTCCCAAAACAATAATGGAAATAGAACTAATATCCAAAAATAATAATGGGAAATAAAATAATACTCTCAAAATAATAATGGGAAACATGAATAAAATCCTAAAAATAAATATAATATCTCAGAACAACCAAAATAAGTATTTTGGATAAAAGTAATATCTTAAAAAAAAAAGATAATATATCAAAACAACCAAAATAAAGATTTTGGTTGATTTGACTAACATCATCAATTACCATGAAGATTATGCTAATGCCAGTGTGTCTGTATTAGGGATCTCCCTTGCCTAACTTTGTATGTCTGTGAACTCCCACTCTATCACAAAGTCAGAAAATGTGGTTAGAGGGATTGTGTGTTGTAATAACATTGTTAGCCATATACATCTCTCACTGGATCTACCAATGGAGTCATCCAAAATGCAATAATGGAATTCTCCCTCCAGGCTCTATGGGCTTTCCTCTCATTGGAGAGACCCTTCAATTGTTCTCCACCAGTTACTCTCTCGACCTTCCACCATTCATCAAAAACAGAATTCAAAGGTAATTATGTGACGCCTCGAACCCCGGGGGTCCCGTTGACCTACGGAAACCTGTGTGTCTCATATCATGAGACCAATACATGAATAAAAATGGCCACGTCGGCCCATACATCCATACTCACCAGAATGTATATTTTATACAAAAAGGAGTTAGTTTACAATTTGTTTTAATTACAAATTATCCAAAGCTGGGTCTTTTACCCAGATATTTACAAAATACATAACAAGGTCATATTTGGCCATTTCTTCGTCTCTAAGACCTCGGATGCGTCCCATTCCCAGGTGAACCTTCAATACCTGAAATAATTTTTCCCTCGACAAGGTTAGCAAAGCCCAGTAGTGGAATTATTCTACATGGTTTACTCCCCACCTAACTGCTCATGCAATGGCAAACCAACATTTAAGCAAAACATGTCTGTTCCTACTCAAATGTCTACATGAAATGGATGAGAATGTGACTCACCCTTTCCCACTTCTCGAGCCCTCATTGACTCGCTCATGCCTAAGCCAAGTGTGTAGGCAAAACATCGTTTTCAAAAAGGTTTTTTGTTCTCAAAACATAATACCGAAGTTTCTGGTGAAAATCTATCGACAACCCTCTTAGGTGAATTGCTGGGTAACTCTCCAAAACAGTCATGGGTCTTCCTCCGAGATGAACTGTTGGACAATTCTCCAATGCAATTCTTCGAAAAATCTTCCTTTGAAATCCATTTAGCAACCACGTTTTTTTTTTCATGTCATGCACTCACACCTATTATTCTAAATTATCCCAGTGCATATGAAATGCAATATGCCATTTCACAACAATCCATGTTAATATATTAAGCATGCATATACTAATAGAATTTATCCACAATCATAATACATGTTAATATATCAAGCATGCATATATTAACAAAAATTAACACGCAACAACATGTTATTCTTCATGGCACACACCAAAATCTACCACATGGGCCAATAAAAATATGACAGTTCATTGGTACTGTCCAAAGCATCACAACACACAAATAGGACCACCCAAAGGCAATCTCCAACCGAACCTGGGCTGTCCGAAATTGCCGAAAAATTCCAGCCTTCAGTCCCACTCCAGAGGACCGAAAACTCATGGCCATTTTGGCCCCAAACACTCCAACCATTAACAAGGTTCTTAAACAAGGACTAAATCAAGTAGGAGAAAACCCTTACCGAGTCATTTAAACCCATAAACCGGTACTCCACGCTGTAGCTCTTGGCAAAGTGGGGAGGAACTCTGCCTTAGCCTCTCGGATTCGACGGTCAAATCACCGGGAATTCTAGAGAGAAGGTGGACTCTCTGTCTCTAAAAATCTATTTTCTTTTCTCTCTCTTTTTCCTTCTCCCAAAACTGGTTGGGAGAGCTTGGGTCAAGAGGACTTGTCCTCTCATGCCACATGTCAAGCCACCATTAGTTAGGTTGGATTTCCTAATCCACTTATCCCTCTACTTTGGGATTTTCATCAAATGGCATTATACAATGTGTCCACCCATGGCCCACACTTGAGCTCATGTTTGACTAATTCTGCACATGACACATGGCACCTCTTGAGCCACTCAAAATGTGCCAAGTGTCCCGCACTACCCCCATTGCCTCGAAAAACATGAAATTCCACTCAAGCCAATTCTCATGCCAATCCAAACCAAGACATTTGGTCTTTGGTTGCCAAGCGTTCCTTGCGCCATGGCATGCATGCCATGTGTTGCCACCTCATTTTTCCATTCACGAATACATGAAATTCGACCGCTCCCAATTCAACGGGGTTCGGACCGCGGTACCTAGATTTCGTGAGACGAATGCAACGGCGTGAGCCACGTCATCATCCGACATCTAAAGAATTTTCAGGTTTGCAACCCGTGTCTATCGGTTTACTTTATTTGGGGTCTCACACACACAATCGTTTGTTGATGTCAAACGCGCCGCCACAGAAATTCTCGCTTCATTCATTCAGACACATATTTGTTAAGAAGCATGATACTTTTATTAAACCTAAATTCTATTGGCTTTAGCTTTTATGAAAATTGGTAGTCTATCAAAACAGGGGCTCGAGCCTCCTCTTTGCAATTTGAATATTTGTTCCTCGCCCAGCATGCCGGGGTAGAGCTAGCCTTAGCTTGAGGGCAAAATGGCCATACTAAAAATTTTCTATTGTAACTATGAAGATTCAATTCCAAGAACTAGTACATGGCCTACTAAATTTTTTTGGACAAAAATTTTTCTATTGTAAATATGGAGACTAAAATCCAAGACCTAGTACATGCCTTACAGAAACTCAATATTACTTAACATTAGGCTAAAGCCCCACATTCATTAGTTTTTTCCCTACTGACTATAAACCCTGGTGCTGCCCTTGCAAGCTTGATACTCATATTGACCTTAAATCCTACAAGTTCGACCATTTAGGAAAATTAGTAGTATGATGTATTTTGGGGATATTTATGGTCATAACTTTTCTTTGGGTCATTGCAGATGATGCTTGATTTCGCTGCAAAGCTGTTGTTTAGTTACCACTATGAGAGATCGCCTGAGAAGATAAGCTGCAATTTTCTTGATTTATTGCAAGGTCTCTTGTCATTTCCCTTAGACATCCCTGGGATTGGTTTTCATAAATGCTTGCAGGTAAATGAAAAGAGATCGATTTTCTGTCATTATAAAGATTGTGTTTGGTTCCCATAAAGTGTTAAGAAAAGAAAATGTTATGGTAAAATTATTTTTTCATGTTTGATTATCTAATAAATATTTTTTAAAAACTAAATATAAATAAAATTACCCTTTTTTGAGTGAATAAATAAAATTACTTAGAAACTTAAAAATTCTTAAATTATTTAATTTTTGTATTGGTAAAGAAAATAAAATATAAATAAAATTGTTTAGAAACTTACTGACTTGTGGCATTATATCAAATCAACCAAAATCCTTATTTTAGTTGTAGCTCAATTGATCAACATATGATTGATCAATAAGAATAACACGTCTCAATGCTTAGAATAAAATAAAGCAAAAGCTTTTACTTTTCTGATAAATTGATAGAAATGATAAAAGTCTCTAAAAGAAATTCTAAAACATCTATTTATACCCTAGACATAATATGGGTATAATAAGAAATAAAATAATATTCGAAAACAATAATAAGAAAGACAATAATACTCTTAAAACAATAATAGGAAATAAAAATATCAAAAAAATAAAGATAATATCTTAAAACAACACGGATTTTGGTTGCTTTGATCTAGCGCCCTGCCTCACTTACACATTCTTGAATTATTTAATCTTTATATTTTTTAGTTAAAATAAATAAAATTTATTTGAAGTAGTAAGTAAGAGTAATATGTAAGATTTTAATGTGATAGGGTGCTCAACTTTTCAAAAAAAAAAAAACAGAGATAAGGAAGGGAGGGGTCTCAGGTTCGAGTTTAGTGGGGATAGTTTACTACATTGTAACTGAAGTGTTATGGTGTATAAAAAAAACCCTATATTTGTTTTCCTTCATTGTTTTCTTTCCATCTTCTTTTTCTTGCATTTACCGGAACCAAACATAGGCAAAAAGAATGGGATGTGGATGATCTTGAATTTTGGGTGCAAAAAGAAGAGGATGTCAAGAGGATGAAGGGCATTTTTGCTATGGAGGTCGAGTCACCGGAGACTTGTTCGTGACTTTTCTTGATCAAGTAATCAAAGATATGAAAACAGAGAAATTTCGAATGAGGATTTGTAGTTAATATTCTATTTGGGCTTTTATTTGCAAACTCGACCACCTCATAAGTAACGACATTGGCTTTCAAGTTCCTCTTAAATCACCGTACCGCCTTGGAGGAGTTAAGGGTAATTCTTCCTTCCGACCTAGCCTCCTTCCTAATCACTAAGGCTCTATTTGGAACTCGGAAGAGTGCTAAGAAAAGGAAAAAAAATACTAAGGAAAATGATTTTTTCACAAATATAATCAAAATTCTTCAAAATTTTACATATTTTTAAATTTCTTCGTACGTATATAACAAAAAGACAAATAAAATGAGTTTAACTAAACATATAGAAATAATTTATTCAGTTCAAACCTATTTTTTATTTTTTTTTACAATTTTTCTTTTCTTCCACTTTTCCTCTCTATTTTCTTTTCTTACAACTTTCCCAATTCCAAACAGAGCCTAAGAATCAATTACATTACCTCTTCTCTCTCCTACATATACAGAACCAAAAGAGAAACAAAAAAAAAAAAAAAAACTGATTTGTTAATTTTCCGTCGAAAGGCATGAGGGTAGTCTTCTAAAACAAGAGAATCCCGACAATTCTCCTCATCGATGAGCATAAATCCATGACTTTTACTCTACAAGTTAGTCCTACAATTTTAACATGCTCTTTCTTATATATATATATACATACATACACACACACACACACACACACACACACACACACACACATATATATATATATATATATATATATATATATATATATATATATATATATATATGTATGTATGTATGTATAAAATTTAATAATTATTATGTTATGATAAAATCAATCTAAAAGAACCATAATGCTTAATTTATTTTATATGTTTTTTGAAAACCTATCCAACAATATTGGGTGGAGATTAATTGGCAGCAAATACACATCTATTCACTTCAATATATCATAGTAATCAGTTCGTTTTAAAATTTTGTTCTCACTAAGACTCGAACCCTAGATCCCTCCACTCCCAATGGCTGGCCTACACTCTTAATCATTTGAGTTAGCTCTTATTGGCAGCAGCAAGTACTTTAAAATTGATCAAACGAATAATTTTAGAAAGTGTTTTTAATCTTTCTCATATTATAGAATTTATTTTTATCTCAATAAAAATACATTTGATTCACTCATGTCATCTAGATGAACCATGTTATAATTTTTCACTAATTTATTGTTTTCTTAAAATTTTCAGGATTGGAAAGATGTCATCAAGGACCTGCAAATTATGTTTTTTTCTGCAGCTCCTATAGTATAAACTCTAATAAATTGTTTCACTAGGACATAAAAAATAAATACACACACATTATATTGTATCATATATCAATGTCTAATATATTAGGTTTGTACTTATTGACAATTTTCCTTTCAAGTTGTATCCCAATTATCATAACAATATATATTGTAATTTTTTTATGCATAATTAGATTTTACTCGTTTAGTAGTGTTGAAGTATTTAATTTCAAGTTATATGAAAATATTTCAACAAAAACCCAGAAAAAAAAAAGGCTTTTTGATGTACCAATTCCTCACATAGTCATGACTTCTCCAAATTATTATGTTGTATTGTCTTTTAACTTTGACTTTCAGAGAATAACAAGTTTGCAAGCAAAGTTAGAAATAATTTTGATTTATAAGCGAACACCTAAACTCATATATAAGAGATAATGTTTCCCATAATGTGTTCTTAAAGAAGCATGTAGAAGAGAACTACAGTCATACTATCTTAAAATAGAGCTTAACATAGAGGTTCTTTGTGCGCTAAGACATCCATGAAATAGAAAGATTAATAACCGATCGAAGGATGGTTGAAAAAATCTCAAAGAGGCTAATAGTTTCACCTTATTAAACTATGAACATTAATTCATAGGAAAACTTGTAGGTCATGGATAGAGACTTTGTATCTTGTTATTATTTACATAAAATAATAGGATTTGGAGGTGGGATGTTAAGTCAACTTCTTAATTGGATTTTGAGGAGGCCAATACTACTCTTTAAGTTCCTAATGGTCCTTGCTCAAGCTTACATATATTATTAAAATAGTTGGAAAACTATGTTGTGGTCCACATTTTAATTTATTTAAAAAATTAGGAACAAAATACTTGAAACCAAGGTATGTCTCATGATTTCAAAAATATTTTTTAAAAAAAGTGCAATATATATATATATATATATATATATATATATATTAATGAAAGTGCAAAATATTTAATAAAGGGTCCAACAAACCTTAGGTACAAGATCATATCTAACACATATAGCAGTGCCTAATGTTTATTAAGGTCGTACCTAAGGTTTGTTGGAACCTTTATCAAATATTTTTAAATATGGAGACTTGGGGCCTATTTGATTCTTGTTTTTAAAAATTGTTTTTGAGAATAGTTTTTGAAAACATAGAGAACATCATTTTTATTTTCTTTGAAAACTGTTCTTGCTCTCTAAATTTTTTATTTTATGTGTTCTTTGTGTTTTTTAGAACAAAAAAGAAATCGGGAACCAAATATGTTCTCCCTGTTTTCCTTATTTTTTAGTACAGAAAATAGTTTTCAAAAACAAAAACAAAACATGCCCTAATGCCTTTGTCTCGATTTTTTATTCCTAATTTTTCAAATAAATTGAAATGAGAACCAAACATGTTCTCCCTATTTTCCTTATTTTTTAGAACAGATAATAGTTTTCAAAAACGGAAACCAAACATGCCCTAATGCCTTTATCTCAAATTTTTATTCCTAATTTTTCAAATAAATTGAAATGAGAATCCATAACATAGTTTTCCCAAAATAGTTTATGAGGGTGAGATTGATTCTTGTTTCATTTATATTGTTGGAATATGTTTCAAATTCCTAATTAATATTAATTCATATTTGTAAATAATAGTTTATAGAATAATTCTCAGGTCATTATATTACTGTAATGGTAGGTTTCCTTATAGAATAAGGAAAGTTAGGAATATCACTATAAATCTTCTAGGTCATGAGGGGAAAAAATTATGAGAGAGAAAGAGATGAGCTTGTAAAGGCTATACAGGGTGTATAGAGATGTGATGAAAAATAGGGAAACCCGATGGAGTGAGGGATTTGTGGTTCAGGGTATGAATATGGGGAAACATGGGATGTTTCATTAACCCAATTGTATGTTGTTCTACCTCTATAATATTTTCAATCATATAGTCGATAGATTCTCTCTCATACATGGATGTAGGCATGGTTGTCCGAACCACATTAAAATCGTGTGCATCTTTGTATGAGTTATTCCAATCTACTCTTCCACTCCTCGTCTCTTTGTTTTAGGGCTTCTTCCAAATTTTAGTCCCTCATTTTAAACTCAACATCCATATACTCATCCCTGCCATGCTTGGAATTTCTACCTAGTTGTCCCTTTTCGCATTTCGCTTCGCTTTTAGCAAGATTTTTAAGACTACAACATTATTACCTATAGGCTCTGAACTTTCATCATGCTCCAGGTGAACTTGTCTCACCTTAGGGGAGAAAGTCAACACTGGGCTCTCTACCTCTGTTGGAACTCTAGAGCTTAACTCTCAAGTTGTGGCTATTGTATTTCCACCAGTTCTTCTTCTTCTCTCATAGCTTCTACCTTTCTTTCTCTGCCTCTGTTCTTAGGCCCTTTTTTGATTCCTGTAAGTGTTAGGGGTGATGTCTTGGGATAGTTTTCCTCTTCCTCCCAGTCTCCTTATACACCACCCAAGATGCAGAGCCTTGAGATCAGTGCTTGGTATGGAATAAACCCCTTGTAGCCACCTTTGTAATAACTCAGAATTGAGTTTTCAATAATTTTACCAACACTGAATTTGTAGCCCTTTAGGATGGCATACAACACGACTGCTTCCTTTCACCTGACTGTACATTGGTGTTTTGAAGGTAGAATAACTGAACATAAGAAATAAAACCACACCTTTGCTGGTTCAATCAATGCTCCTCTGGCGATGGACTCATGTGGGTTTTTTCTAGTGGCCTTCCACTTTCCCTTTCCATCGGTCAACAAGTCTACAATCTTTTGGAAGTCGGGTTCCTTCACCAGTTTCTTAAACTTTGTTCATTGTTCCTCTCCTGAAGATTGTACGTGTTTGTCATTCTTTTGAAGTGGAGGCCTGGGCTTTCATGCTCATTATGGGGGAAGGTTCACAGGTGTGACCTCCATTGTTTAGATTCTTTGGATTTTTTTGAGCTTCGTGACCTTAGTTTTAATAAGGTTGGGTGGCTCGGGTTTGGCCATCTATAAGGAACATCTTGGCTTGTTTTAGTTTGTTCTCACTCATCCGAGCTTAGAATCATATACCGTTTATTCTTCTATATTCCTTATTCATTAAATAATATTTTAGTGAAATTTGAGAATTTTTTCTCAAACGGTTGAACCAATTGGGAACCGGTTCAACAGGTTTTGCTGGGCAGCCCTGGTTTTAGAAACGCATTGGATTGTTTCAGTTGGTTCTTGCTCGTCCGGGCTCGAAATTGATGGTCATTTTCTTTGTTGGATTCCTTACTCTTTGAGGAATTTTTTGACAGAGTTTCATAACTTTTATCAATCAGATGAACCAGTTGGGAACCAGTTCAACTGGTTGTGCAGGACAGCTTATGGGCAGCCCCCCTATTTTAGCACTTTTCAAGCCCAAATCCCTTGAGGCTCAAGCCCATAGGCACTATTGCATTTGTGGGTCATATTTAGGGTCTAAAGATGAGCCTAATGACTGTAGGGACCCACTGCCAAAGGACACTCGGGGGTCGTGAGTTTGATTGTGAATTAGTGATTGTGGTTAGTGAATTGTCATTTGGGGTGTGTGGAAAGAAAGAAACATTTGAATCCCCTCATTTTCCATTCACTTCCATTTTGAACGCAAACTTTGGTTACTTGATCATGGATGCATGCTATGTACTTGTGCTTATTAACTAACCATATATGTAGCGCATGGCTGCAGACTACGTACGTGTCAGCTTGGTATTGTATTTATATGTGTACATAGTGTTTGGAATTTGATGTTTGTGGTGCATTTGAGCTTCTTGATTGACCTCTTATGCAACGCTTGGGTAGGGAACACAAAAGACTCCATTGTTTTCATTTGGTCGAAAGTATGCATGTTAGATAATCGAGTAGGTTTCTGCATGATTCGCAATATCTATTTAGCCTCGAGGAATAATCCATCTTTAACCCATATCCTCCCATGTACCCAATTCATTAGTAGAGATAGAGTTCTGGGCCTAGAGGGGTCCTACCTCGCATGAAGTACCTTCCCAATAGGTAACCTGATCCCTAAACCTAGAAATCTAGTTTTTGTGGACCGCTTTTTCCTGACTAGAATCAATGAGGGGTTTTTGTTCTTACTTCATTTTCCCTATTTTAAAAATAAATAAAAATAAAAATTAAGTGACGACTCCAAACATAACTATTCCTCACTAGGACTTGATTTTCCAAAAGCCTCGAAAATCAACTCACTTTTCTATTAATAGCGAAGTCACGCCGTGGATCTACGGTCCACATGTATACCTAATCGATGTATCATTTCAAGATATATTAATTTTACGTAGACTATGAAAATAATTTTTTTTAAATATATAATTCATCTATGAATATTAGATTCAATATTAGTAAGTGACTATGAACATGGTGGGATCCACGTGACTTCTCTTTACGTTGTTTTCTGCCTAAGCAGCCCTTTGAGTGTTTGACATTTTTGGCTTTTTTCACACACAAAACAAATTGATCATCGGTTTGTTATTTATAAAAACCAAAACCTAATCGTTGAGTCTTGACTAATTAATTATATATTGGTTTTTCAGTTAAATAAATACCTTGAGTCTTGACTAATGTTTCACAAAAGAGGATGAAGTGGTTTCAAAAGACACCTCCCTCAACTTCAACACACTATTGTTTATAGATTTTTCCCCAAAAGCAAGGTTTGAGTATACCATATCCAATCATATATCCATTTTTTCTATCATTTTCACCGACTTTATCTAAGCTATGGATTATTTTGAATCTCAATTATTTGGCCGTGTCACACACACACACACACACACACACACACACACACTATATATAGAATATATATATATATATATATATATATATATATATATATATATATATATATATATATATATATATATATATATATAATTCCCTTTTTTCTTAGGCTTCAAGTCATGCAAAAATCTAGTTTATTTGCTACTCGTCGAAAGAGATATATGATAATATTTCATACTATTAAAGATGAAGATTATCCAAATCATATTATAAATTTACATTAATTTTTCGATTATAGTGTTGTAGTTAGGAATGAAGATTGTTTCATTTCGTCGCCTATTTTAGTATATTTTTTTAGTTGGTTAATCGAAACCACAGTTTTGTATTTTGTAAACCCAAACCTAAACTCAAACCTAGATTTATAAATAAAACCAAACTCGACCTGGCTTATTTGGTTAACCTATTTTTTGGCTCTGCTTGTTTTCATTTCATGGTCGGCCTCTGCTTCTTAGGTTTTTGTCCACCTCACTTATAGATAGTTTTCTTATTTAGAAAAAGTTATATTTTTAGAATTTGCACAAAATCTTTAAAATTACGATAAAATATTTCAAAAATTATTATTTTTTAAATTATTAATTTAATATATTCATTTTATTTATAAATAAATAAATATAATGATATTTTTTAAAAAATACTAATAATAATAATAATATATTTATTATAACACTTTAATTTTTTTATAAATTATGTTCATATGTTATACATATATTATCTAAATATTTTTCATTTTTACCATATTAATAAAGTTATATCATTACACAAACAAGTATGTAACCAATTATTATTTTTAATATATTAATTAAGATGTTGATTTTAAGCATATAAAAATAAGGGATAAAGTGCATAAATGCCCCTGAGCATTTGGCCATATGTAAACTTGGACCTTTAAACTTTTCGAGCTCAACGTTGTCTCCTAACGCTTGGTTTCAGAGTTTCAAATATGCCCACTATCAACATAGTTAACAGATAAGAAAAGGGTCCTCTAACGATGCTGATATGTTAACCAAGCATGGAAAATTTTGTTGACATGTAACCCTAACACGCGTTTAGGCATTTCGATAACCCAAATCTCCCTAACTCTATCGAACCCCAAATATCCTAGTTTAGAGATCGAAAAAACCCTAAGAAGAAGAGTTTATCGAAATTTCCTCAAACTTTAATGATTTTGCAAGATTTTATCTGTGATCCCTAAAGGTGAAAGGGGATTTGTCGATTGTTTGTTTATAACCAAGAATTGCGCCAAAATAACACCAAGTCGATTACGAAAAAGGCGTTTGATTTCAGTGCTCTTGCGAGAAAACCAATTGGAATCTTTGGTTTTCTAAGAGGTAAGGCAAGAATTCAGTTCTTTTATTTGATTTCAATCCATGTTAGGTTGCGTATTTGATTTCAATCCATTATTGTTTGATTTCCAACCACATAAGCACAAGATTATTTGCTCCTCCACATAATCAGCATTATGGCAACTTCTTCTTGTTAAGCTGGAAGATAAAAAATTATCTCCCATGGAAGAAATGAGGGCTTGATGAAAGGGAGGGAAAATTTTGAGGGAAAAGTTTTTGTTAGGGTTTTGATTTTGGTATGGATTTAGAGGAAATGTTAGGATTCATAAGATTCGCCATGGTTTCACCTTTGAGAATTTGGAAGAATAAATTGGGATTACAGTTTCACCATCTTGAATTTTTGAGGAAGAAATCAGGGTAGAATTAGGGTTTCAAATTGGGATTCATATGATCCAATTTTGGGGAAATTTTCGGTATATAAAGAGTTTTATCTAATTGGGTGGTGCCACACATCAAACAAATTTACACGTTTGGTTGACACGTCAGGATTGTTAGAAGGTCGTTTGCCCATTGTTAGCTTCGTTGACAACATGGGCATATTTGAGCTAAAGAAAAAACGTTAGGGCAACATAGGACTCGAAAAAAGTTTATGGGTCAAGTGAGACATGTGGTTAAGCATCATGGGCCTTTTTGCACCTTATTCATAAAAACAAAATATACTTAATACTTAATAGAAATACAATATTAAAAAAACAAACGAGTTGATACTTAATATTATTAACCGTTATTCAACATTAAGTTAAATAAAAGTTATATTCAACATTAAATAAAAACAAACAAACAAAAGCCTCCATCTGCATTATGTCACGACCAACCCGTCGCGGACTCCAACGACTGGGGAACGGGAAGCGCATAAAGCCACCGAACCCGTAGTAAGCCTAATTCAAATACTCATACCACTTATCATCACATAATCACTCAATATCAGCAATTTAACACGTTGATATATATATAAATGATCAACAATAAATGTCGATAGAGAGATAAATCTCGATCCCACATACTCCAACAATGCATGCAAATAATAGAATACGAGCTGATTTCAATACATTTAATATCCAAATACTGCGGTGACGCCTAGATGAAATAGACAAGGATTAATAATATCATAATACATATGTAACCGCCTATGAAGGAAGAGACCCAAGGGCTATCAAGGATCTGGAGAAGGAGGACTGACAGTACCTGAAAAATAAATTGAGACTGTCAGTCTCGAGAGTGAGTTAACATCATATAATCTATACCACATCTACAACCAATAGTGTGATATTACATACATATGTAATTCCAATATAATATATCATATTGAAACAATATAACAATACACTCACATAAGTATGCATGCACACACATTAAGTTTTCCATATCATCACATAATCATCACAAAATCGAGAACTCTAGCAGACCCTATACTCCATCACTATAGTTTCATACTCGCCTTCAACCAATGTGACTCGGGCGCCAGAGAAATGCTCGACCAGTGGTCCTAACTCCGGGCCGACACTTAACAATAAACTATAGCCGGCGCCCGAGAGAAATGCTCACTGTGGTCCTTAACTCCAGCAACTAACATATCATAATCCATAGCCGGCGCCCCGAGAGTAACGCTCAACCAAGGATCTTACCTCCGGCATCCCCGAGAGAAACGCTCAACCAAGGAACTCATATACATAAACATAAATATGTACCATACTCTAATTATTACCTACAAGACGCGGTCCTGATGCAACTCCATCAGGTGGTAAGGTCCCACATTATTCCCATTACAAACATTAAGCGCATAATGCACAACAATATCACATCCAGCAGTACACGCCCACATCCATCATCACGACAATCTCATATGCAAATATAATATTAATAATAGTAATAATGATATCGGTAATCGTGACGTAAAATGCTTAATGCTATGAATATCATGCATAAAACGATGTGTTATAAACTATATGATATCAACTCACGTAATATGTTTGATCTCGATCGCTTCCTCGCCAGTTGTCCCGGGCGGAGTCATTTTCTGACACCCAGAATGGAAAAGACGTAATCGATAATAAGATTAAGATTTAAACATACTTTAGACTTGACCAGACAACTCACAGACTAGACCGACATAAAATCGAGATTTTTATGTTCCCACTCGAAAATCTCGCCAGGACCTCCCTAAAACTGACTTAACTCCCAAAACGTCCGTAACCCGATAAAATACGCTTCTAATAATCGCAATTAATCCAATGTCGAGCCGGGCCACAACTACAGATAAATCCACGGCTCGACCCAATCCAACACAAAGGCCAAACAAATCACGATAACACAATTGATACAATTTATAGCTTCGGATAAATAATTATTTTTATACATTAATAACTCCGGATATAAGTAAAAATACGTTTAGTCAAAAAATCAACGCGGTTCGAATTACACAGGATAAAATTAAACACAACATCGAACCGACGTATATATTTTAAATTACATCTTTTCAAAACACGAACATAAGCAATTAAACGATAAATAAGGCATTTTCAATATTAAAATAACATTTACGAACAATTAAAATACGAATATCGAACAATTATACGGGGTTTTTAAGCACGCTTTAGGCTACGTAATCTTTACCGACCTCGATTTCGAACCCGACAGACCTTCTGAACCACCTAATCCGTGGACCCGACGCTCGCTCGGGCACGCTCCCGAGGTCCGTCGCCGACGGTGGTTTAAAATTCAACTGGCCGAACAACCGAGGGTACCTATGCGTAGATCGGGATTAGGGGAGTCTAAAAAAAATTTTTGCATAATTTTAGACATCTAAAAATTGTTTCAAACGTACAAAAACGCATTAAATAGTTTATGTTTCTCTCTAAAATCACTACAAATAAAGCTCGAAAATTCGGAATCATACCTCCCTAAGGTTTTTAAATGAACACGCTTGAGGCTGTTTTTGGCCAAAAACGAGCCTAAGTGGCTGTTTTGATGATGGCAGCCCCTAGCCCGTTTAAATGGCGTCTCAAACGCGCTAAGGACGTAATGAAGGCTGTCAAGCTACGGGGAGGAAGGGGAAGGCCGCTCCTGGGCCACGGAGGTGGCCGTGGTGGCGCGACGATGGTGGCTCGATGTGGGGCAGGGCTGTTTGGGTGGTGGGAAAAAAAAAGAAACGCTTGAGGAGTGGAAGGAGAAAGGGCACGCGAAATTTTAGGTTTAATTTGGGCAAACTACTACAAGATCTTTTCCCTTAACTTATTCTACAAATAGGCCCTTAGTCAAATTTAATTTGGCTCAAATCTAATAAAAAAAAAATGAAGGTGCAAAACTCGTAGTTTAATAATTTAGTCATTAAATAAAAATAGTTAAGTCATTAAAATAAGTGTTTAATAAATACCGCAAAATAATTATATAAAAATAAAAATAAATATAATATTTGTCACACTAAATAAAATATATATTGGGATTTTAAAATCTTTTAATATACGCTGTAATATAATGTCCGAAACACCCATTAGCATTCTCCCCTTAAGAAAATTCGTCCTCGAATTTAGAAATAAGAAACATACCTCATTACCGAACAAGTATGGGTATGAACGTCAGATCTCCCGCCTGATTCCCAAGTGCAATTCTTCATCGAATGATTCTCGCCATAGGACTCGACCATCTGAATGACTTCGATCGGAGTTGACGAATCCGGTATCCACACAGCTACGTGTCGTCTCATACTACATAAATCCTCACCGACCCCACTTCGGGCCTCAGAGCACATGCGAAGGATCTGACACATATTTCCTCAAAGATGTATATATGAAAGACCTACTTAACATCGCGAAATTTGTGGTAACTCCGCCAGAGGCTACATCTCCAACTCTATCCACAATCTCAAATGTCCCACGTAGCTTATAGTGCTAACTTCCTTCCTTACCAAATCTCATCACGCCGCAGACGCAGGAAACCTTCGGGAATACATACTCACCTACACCAAACTCCACATGTTTTCTCGGGTCCAGATAGCTCTTCTCGTCTCGCCGAAGCTACCCTCAACCGATCTCGAATGATAGGAATTTTTTCGTATGATTTTGACCACTCGTGACTCGCTAACTTCCTTTCACCAACTTCTTCCCAAAGAACCTGGCTATCTACACTTCCCGCCACATACAATGCCCCCGTAAGGCCATACCGATACTTCAAGATGATAACCCGTTGTTGTACGCGAACTCCACCAAAGGTAAATGCCAATCCCATCGGGCTCCAAAATCCATCGCCGCATCCTTAACATGTCCTCCAACGCTCAATAGTCCTCTCGCATCGTCCATCCGTCTGAGGGTGAAAGTCACATAAAGTCCACCCGAGTACCAAGCTCCTCCTCAAGCTTCCGCCAAAACTCCAGAAGTGAACTCGGGGCCCCTCTCAATGCACACAATCGAAACCTGGATCCCATGAAGGCTAACAATCCTCTCAATATACACCCTATGATACTTGGCTACGGAAAAAGTTGTCTTCACAAGTAAGAAGTGTGCTGACTTAGTCATTCGATCGACTATCACCCAAATGGAATCATACCCGCTCGGTCTCGAGGCAACCTACCACAAAGTCCATGGTAATATTCTCCCATTTCCACTCTGGAATGGGAGTGGCTACAACAACCCAGACGGCTTCTGATGCTCAAGTTTGACCTGCTGGCAAGTCAAACACTTGGATACAACTCCGCTACATCCTTCTTCATACCACTCCACCAATAGTTACCCTTAAGATCATGATACATCTTAGTGGAACCGGGATGAATACTGTAAGCTGTATGATGAGCCTCTTTCATAATCTCTTTTCTAAGTCCATCAACATCGGGGACGCACAACCTAGTACCCAATCTCAACGTGCCATCATCCCCAATCACAAAGTCATCTGCCCGACCCTGCTGAACCTCATCTATAATCTTCATCAACTGGCTTCAGATCGAAGGCCGCTCTTAATTCGTCCATCAACCGATTCGACCGGTAAATGTGCTAAAAGTGCTCCGCACTCCAACACCTCTAGTCAGAACCCCGATCATACAATTCATACAACTCCCTAGTCAATTGTCGCTTCTCGCACTCACGTGGGCGACCGCCCGATGATTTCCTACCAAAGCATCCGCCACCACATTACCTCGCTCGGGTGATATTGGAATCGTACAATCATAGTCCTTACAACTCCAACGCATCTGCCTCAAATTCTTGGGCCCCTCCGCTGAAAATATTTTAACTTCAGATCCGTGAAGTCTCACACGCCTCACCATACGTGTAATGTTCCGCATCTTCACGCAAAAAATCATGCCCGCCATCTCCAAGTCATGAGCACGGGCAATTCTCGTCGTGTTTCGCCTACCTAGAGCATAAGCAATCACCTTACCGTGCCGCATCAATACACACACCCCAATCCGACTGAAGCGTCACAACATGCACCAGATAACCTCCCGTACTAAGGTAATGCCAACACCGGAGCGAGTCAAACAATCCTTCGCTCGAAAAACTCGCCCTCACAAGCCTCTCATTCACCGAAACCTCACATTCTTCTCGGGTTAACCGTGTCGGCGGTGAAGCGATCCGGTGGCAATCCCGCACGTAAACGACACACACGGGCTAAACCCAGAAACTTCGAACTCCGTCACCGTGGGTGGTCTCAATCCATCATTGCCTCTATCTTCTGGGATCCACTCAATACCTTCCCTCGATACTACATGTCCCAAGAAAGCTACACTATCCAGCCAAAATTCACACTTGGAGAATTTGGCATATAACTGATGCTCCCTCAAAGTCTGTAATACTATCCTTAAATGCTCTACATGCTCCTCCTCACCCCGAGAATATACTAAGATATCATCAATGAACACAATCACAAAGCGATCCAGGAAGGGTTTGAACACCCTGTTCATCAAATCCATAAAGGTCGCCGCGCACAGCGCAGTCCAAAAGACATCACTAGAACTCATAATGGTCGTATTCGTCCCGAATGCCGCTTCTGAACATCCTCATGTCTTATTCTCACCGATGATATCCTCGACCGTGTAGATCAATCTTAGAAAAACACGATGCACCGTAAATGCATCAAACAAGTCATCTATTCTGGGAGCGGATATTTATTACGTGATCGTCACCCGTTGCTCACCGTTCCGTAGTCTATACACAGCCGCAAGTGAAACCATCTTCTTTCTTACAAATAAAGCAATGTGAGCACCCCAGGAGAAGTACTAGGCCTCGACAAAACCTTGTCTAACAAATCCCCGTGAACGCTCCTTCACTCTCCTTCAATCCAGTGCCATCCTAGGCGCCGCAAGGAGATAGAGCCGTGTTCCTGTGACAACATCAATGCAAAATTTATCTACCCGTCGTGGCAACCCCGCAACCTCCGGGAAAACATCAGAAATCAAGCAATGGGGACATCATCAACCCACTTCTATCCGGCCAGTTGTCCTCACAAGAGCCGATAACCCCTGCACCCCGGCCGTAACATCCGCCCAAATTGCATGTCAAAATTAAATTAGAAGCGGGCCTGCATCCGCCACCACGAAACCCAAATCTCCGAATCCCCGGAACTGCAAAATCACTCTGTTTCCTCTCTAAGAATCCAGATTTACAGAAGGCTCCGCCAACCAATCCATACCCAAAATAACCTCAAATCCATCACATCCAACAAGATAAGATCCGCCATAAGGTCCTCACACGTAAAACTCCGACACGATGGAAAGTGGGACAAATATCCGCCCCAAGGCATCACCTCGTAGGGGTAGTGACCGGAATCCGAGTCTCAAGTCTGGGCTGGCTGAACACCAAGCCTCAATGCAAAGCTAGGAGACACAAAGGAGTGTGTGGCACCCGATCTAATAACACCCCACTTTAGCATACACCGGAATAGTACCCGATATATCAAAGATTTGACGCCCCGCGGTCCCGAGGAGTGAGTGTAAACTCCTCGGGCCCGACCACGTCCGCACCGGGTAGGAGCTCGCTTCCCGACCCCGGTCCCTACCACCAAATCTCGCTCCTCCTGAGTCCCACCTCCATATCCACGGCCCCGTCGGCCAGCACTATACCGCGCGCCCGCCCCGAGAAGAACCAGGCACCCAATGAACCGGGCGGCAAACATTCAGCCGCAACCCCGAGGAAAAGGTCGCCGGCTGGGCACCAGCACATGATTCGCCATATGGCCCAACTTCACACACCTAAAACAAGCTCCACTTAGCACCATACAAGGGCCCCGATGCATCCGCCCACACCGTGGGCACACATACCGTGCCGTAACTAGCGCCGCCGCAGGCCCCCGAGCCTAACTCGCCCCTTTAACTATAGCCCCATCGGGCCTAAACCCCGTCCAACTAAGCCTCTATAACCCTTCGTCATGGCCTACCCTTCTGCGGACCCTTGGTCTAAACCGGCCCTCGTCTGCTGGACCCGTACCACCGAAGTACCCCTCGTACCACCATAATATCGCGCCGGCAGCGCGTACTAGTTTGCTCCTCCGTATGGTCTTCTTCTTAGCACCATCCACTAAGATACCATGAAGGCGTAAGGTCGGCCCATCCTGCCTCGCTAAATCAGTGACCTCCAAGAAGCTACACTTCCTCGACTGTACCAAGGATATGAAATGTGGTCCAAGCCCGGTGATGTACTTACTGCCTTCGCGCCTCCTCGCCGCAACTAACTCCGAGCAAATTTACTAAGATACACCGAACTGCGTACCCACTCGTGACATATCATCTCTCTTCACCGTCAAACTCCCACTCTGCCCTCATGGCAAAAGAAAATGTAGTTATCTTCGAATCTCGCCCCTAAACTCGTACCCATGTCATACCCTTTAAGAAACGGCTTGATGTAACTTTGTACCACCGCAATGTTAAGCCCTTGAGGGAGAAACCCCGCTCATCTCAATAGTCCGTCTATCGATGCTTCGCATCAAATGCCCCTTCTCCACTTCGCCCAGAAACCACTCCGGGTCACCAGATACCCCCATCAAATACAACCTCATTAAGCCCGTGTACTCGGAACAAAGGAATGTGATCCGGGTCAAATCCCGGTCCACCCGTAATAGAATCCACATTTAGCAAACTGGCCGCCGATGTTCCATAAGTTGCCGGGAGTCACTCGCACCCCGGGCCACACCCGCCAAAATGCCTCCATATGGGCGCCGCCGCCACGGTGCATCCGCCGTGCCCCGAAACCCGTGCCCTGGGCATATTAACCTCCGTGGCTCCTACCGTGGCCCACGCCGGTACCGTCTAGCTGCCACGTGACCCGGCCTACCAGCCTCCTTCGCCCCTCTCTCGTGAACCGGTGGATCGGGGCCGAAGGGATACCTCATTCGGGCCTCAGAACCGTAAAATGCAAGAGGCCGCCGGCCGTCGCAGATCGCAGCCGCGCCGCATTAACCTCGATCTCCGTCTCACAATCGGGGAAAAGTAAACACAAGACTATCAGATAACAAATGCACGCCCTAACGGACGGGGCGTAAACTAGATGCAATGGTGATGCATAAGGACGAACTCCACCCTAACCCAAAGATCGAAACTTAGACTCTAGGCCATAGGAAATGAACTCATAGCTCGATACCAACTTTCTCGTCACGACCAACCCATGACTCCAAGATCAGTGGAATGGGAAGGCATGGGGAAGCCACCGAAACCCGTAGTAAGCCTAATTGAAATACTCATATCACTTATCATCACACAATCACCTCGACATCACACGAACACCGATATATATATAACTCCGATCAAATAATAAATGTCGATAGGGAGATAAATCGATCCCACATAATTCAACAATGCATGCAAATAATAGAATACGAGCCGATTTCAATACATTTTAATATCCAAATACCGCACTGATGAAATAGATAAGGATTAATAATATCATAATAAGACATGTAACCGCCATGAAGGAAGAGAATTCGCAAGTTATCAAGGATCCGGGAGAAGGAGGACTCCGACCGTTCGAAAATAAATCGAGACTAAGCTACCTCGAGAGTGAGTTAACATCATATAATCTATACCACATCTACAACCAACAGGATACACATACATATAGAATTACAATATAATATATCATATTGAAACAATATAACAATACACTCACATAAGTATGCATGCACACACATTAAGTTTCATATCATCACATAATCATCACAAAAATCGAGAACTCTAGCAGGACCCTATACTCCAATACTATAAGCCATACGGCTCTCTCAAATCCAATGTGACTGGCGCCCCGAGAGAAATGCTCGGCCCGTGGTCCTTAACCCGCCGACACTTAATCAAATAAACTATACCCGGGCGCCCGAGAGAAATGCTCGACCAGGTCCCAACCCAAAGAACTAACACATCATACTCTATAGCCGGCGCCCCGAGAGTAACGCTCAACCAGATCTTACCTCCGCATCCCGTAGAGAAACGCCAACCGTGGAACTCATATACATAAACATAACCAGATCATAGTCTAATATTAGTCTGCACGCTGGCCCCGATGTAACCCATCAGGTGGTATGTCCTGCTATCATTCCCATTACAAACACTACAGTACAATGCACAACAATATCACATCCAGCAGTACACGCCCACATCCATCATCACGACAATCTCATATGCAGATATAATATTAATAATAGTAATAATGATATCGCGGTAACTGGTGACAAAACGCTTTAATGCCATGAATACCGCGGTTATGCATGCAAACTATGTGTTATAAACTATATGATATCAACTCGCCGCACAGTGCCTGATCTCGTAATCGCCTTCTCCTCGCGCCTCAGCCGCTCCCGAAGCAGCCGGCTTCGACAATCTATAATGGAAAAGACGAATCGATAATAAGAGATTAAGATTTAAACATACTTTAGACTTGACCCGGTACAACTCACGTACTAGACCGACCTAAAAATCAGACTCTATGTTCCCACCTAAAATTCCGGCGTAACCTCCCTAAAACCGGACTTAACCCGTAAACGGTCCAACCCGATAAAATACCTTCTAAAAAAACCGCACTAATCCAATGTCGAGCCGGGCCACAACTACAGATCAATCCACGGCTCGACCCAATCCAACACAAAGGCCAAACAAATCACGATAACACAATTGATACAATTTATAGCTTCGGATAAATAATTATTTTTATACATTAATAACTCCGGATATAAGTAAAAATACGTTTAGTCAAAAAAAATCAACGCGGTTCGAATTACACAGGATAAAATTAAACACAACATCGAAACGGCGTATATATTTTAAATTACATCTTTTCAAAACATGAACATAAGCAATTAAACGATAACAAGGCATTTTCAATATTAAAATAACATTTACAACAAATGTCTCAATATCGAACAATTATACAATCGGGGGTTTTCACATCGCTTTAGGTTACGTAGAATCTTTACCGACCGAGCTTCGAAACCGACAGCACCGGTTTAACCACTCGAACTGGGACTCCGACGTTTCGTTTCTGCACGCTTCCCCGAGGTCCGCTCCGTCGACCTGGTCGGAAAAAATTCAACTCGGCCTGAACCAACCGAGGGTACCTGGCGCGTAGATCTGGAGCCAGGAGTCCAAAAATAATTTTTGCATAATTTTTAGACATCTAAAACAAGTCAAACGCACAAACGCCAATTTATGTTTCTCTCTAAAAATCACTACAAATAAAAAGCTCGAAAAATTTTGAATCATACCTCCCTAAAGGTTTTGGGGTGCTGAACACGTTTTGAGGTTGTTTGTAATAAAAAAACGAGCCTAAGTGGCTGTTTTGATGATGGCAGCCCCTAGCCCGTTTAAATGGCGTTCAAACGCGTGGAAGGATGAAGGGAAGGCTGCTGCGCGTCGGGGGAGGAAGGGGAAGGCTGCTCCGGCGTCGGGAGGTGGCTGTGGTGGCGCGACGATGGTGGCTCCTGCAAGTGTAATGCTTGCGGTGGAAAAAAGAAACGTTGAGGGAGGGAAGGAGGAAAGGGCATGCTAGAAATTTTAGGTTTAATTTGGGCAAACTTACCATAAGATCTTTCCCTTAACTTATTCTTACAAATAGGCCCTTAGTCAAATTTAATTTGGCTCAAATCTTAATAAATAAAAAAAAATGAAGGTGCAAACTCTTTCAGTTTAATAATTTAGTCATTAAATAAAATAGTTAAGTCATTTAAATAAGTGTTTAATAAATACCGCAAAATAATTATATAAAATAAAAATAAATATAATATTTATCACACTAAATAAAATATATATTGGGATTTCTAAAATCTTTTTAATATACGCGATTAATATAATTT
This sequence comes from Tetrastigma voinierianum, assembly GCA_016808115.1. Classification (NCBI taxonomy): domain Eukaryota; kingdom Viridiplantae; phylum Streptophyta; class Magnoliopsida; order Vitales; family Vitaceae; genus Tetrastigma; species Tetrastigma voinierianum. The sequence continues at coordinate 752,861 of JAEQBH010000709.1, read as the reverse complement.
CCGAAAAACACTCGTATTACACATTACCCGCACAAATAAATTATATTAATTATTTTCTTTAAAAAGGTTTTTTTTTCCATTTTAAAATAATCACAAATATTAGAATTAGTAAATAAATTAAGAAATCCACTTAATGTTCTCGTCAAAGATTTCAAATCTTGGCTTCAAACGCTGAATCCTAATCGAGTATAAGGGAAAATGTAAAGTGTTTAAGAAAAATAAAAATAAAAAAATTTAAACTTAATAAATTATTTTGATATATTATTAACTTTATATAAAAATATATAGTTAGGGGAAATATATAAAATTTTCTCATTAATTTTAATTATATTTGATTTTTTTATATATATGACTGTAATCAAATATGATTAAAACAATTAACAAATTTTCCTTTATGAAACATAACCTAGCTAAAAAAACCTTTTCTTTTGCTTTCACCAAATAAATGATTTTTCAATAAAAAATAGTTCAGACTGATTCAACACCTAAAAAGACTTAAAAAATTAAAGGAGAGAGTTGAAATCGAATTTTTATTATATAGATATAACAATATATGGGGGAATTCAATTCTCTAACCAAAATAATATTAATCGTACTCCTGAATTAATTTTGGAAATCTCAATTTTAAAAGTATAACTACCTTTTCAAAAATGTGTTATTATATTTTAATAGTAGGCCTTAAATAACAAATAACTAATTCCAAAAATTATTAAAATTTCAATATAAGTAAAAAAAAATAAAAGTACACGTATCAATTGGGTCAAGGAGAAAAAAAATTACATGCACAAAAAATAAATTTTTTTGAATACACTTTAGAGTAAAGGTAGTAAATTGTTCTACTAGGACTCGAACTTGAGACCCTCCCCTTCCCCTACAAAAAATAAAATAAAATAATATGTTTTGGATTAATTAACAGGCTTAATAAATTTAAAATAAAGTTGAAATTAAAAAAACATAAACATAACAAATTTATGAATTGATTTTTTTTAAAGCTAAACAATTTAGTAACAATATAAGAAATTGTCCCAATTGAATTTAGTTTAAAAAGAGTAAATTAGTTTCATGAATTTTTTGATATACAAATACTCCAAATTGAAAAGCATCTAATACTTGGATTCATGAACGCATAAACTAATACACACTTTTGCATGTGATTTTCTTTAAGCCCAAACATTATTTTGACAATCGACACCCCCCTCTCCTCACACAACAACCCCCCCTACAAAAAATAATATATTTTGGACTAATTAATAGGCTTAATAAATTTTAAATTAAGTTGAAATTAAAAAAACATAAACATAACAAATTTATAAATTGAATTTTTTTAAAGCTAAACAATTTAGTTACAATATAAGAAATTGTCCCAATTAGGACTCCTATCAAGGACCCCCTTCCTTATGCCCTTGTCTTTTCAAACGTTAAGCGCTCTATCACATGAATTAGACATGATGAACTTCATCAATTGAATTTAGTTTAAAAAGAGTAAATTGGTTTCATGAATTTTTTGATATACAAATACTCCAAATTGAATAGCATCTAATACTTGGATTCATGAACGCATAAACTAATAAGAGAAGTAAACATTCAATTAGGCTTAATGTGGGTTTAGAAATATGGTGTCCTTGACTTTTGACTCTATATGCAATTTGCCCCCTAAACATTTTTTGGTCAAATCATACCTCTAACATTTCTACCATTACACACTTTTGCATGTGATTTTCTTTAAGCCCAAACATTATTTTGACAATCGACACCCCCTCTCCTAGTTTGATCCCTAATCACTCACACACCACAACCCCCCCTACAAAAAAATAAAATAAAATAATATTTTCGACAATTAATATAGACTTAATAAATTTTAAATTGGTTGAAATTAAAAAAACATGAACATAACAAATTTATGAATTGATTTTTTTTAAAGCTAAACAATTTAGTTACAATATAAGAAATTGTCCCAATTAGGACTCCTATCAAGGACCCCCTTCCATATGCCCTTGTCTTTTGAAACGTTAAGCGCTCTATCACATGAATTAGACATGATGAGCTTCATCAATTGAATTTAGTTTAAAAAGAGTAAATTAGTTTCATGAATTTTTTGATATACAAATACTCCAAATTGAATAGCATCTAATACTTGGATTCATGAAGTCATAAACTAATAAGACAAGTAAACATTCTATTTGTCTTAATGGTTTAGAAATATGGTGCATAAATGTCCTTGACTTTTGACTCTATGTGCAATCTGCCCCCTAACTCGAGTATCAAGAAGACTTAATCTCCAACCTCAAACTCTAAGGGTCGACGTCGTACATTAGCATAGCTTTTCTACCAGCTCTGAGCCGTGAGAAGACGTTGTGGTATCAAGCTCACCTTCTCAGAGGTGTCTCTAATCAGATCAGGACTAGTGATGGAGCTCTCTCCCACCTCAGTCCAACATACGCTGATCCGCATGGCCCCACAATGCCTCATATGGTGCCATCCGTATACCTCGCCTCGACAATCGTTGTTGTAGGCTAATTCCACTAAGGGCAAGTGCTCTTCCTATCCTTACGATCCAGACGACGCTCGCAAAGATGTCCTCTAACACCTGTGATGGGCTCCTCTCGACCGACCATCTGGTCTCAGAAACCTATACTCATGGTCACCAGCTCCATAAAATTTTCACAAAAACCTTTCCAAAATGCAATCAGAAACCTCGGGGTGTCTATCTGACACTATGGAAACTGGTACTCCATGTAGCCGGACTATCTCTGGAATGTACAACTGGCAAAATCTCTCCAATATGAAGGTCATCCGCATGGCTAGAAAATGTGCCGACTTCGTGAGACGGTCCACTATCACCCATACCGCATCATGTCCCTGTGGTGTCCGTGGCAAGTGGGTTACAAAATCCATTGTGATGTGCTCCCACTTCCACTCGCCCACCCAATGGTCAAGTGTACTCATTGGCTTCTCGGTGCGCAGCCTAACCTACCGGGACACATGAGACACCGGCTAAACAAAGTCCCCCGTTATTGTGTTCTTCATTCCATCTAGTAATACCTAACGACGAAGATCCCTGGTACATTTTCGTACACCGATGCACGGCAAATCGATGATAAAAGGAAACTCCTCGAGAACATCCTTCTCAAAATATACTGAATTAAGAACCACTACCCGTCCCTTCTATACCGAAGACTACTATCCGCAGCAGATCTGGCCCAAATTTCACACTGCACCGACTGCATTCGATCCCCCGATGGACACTATCTCCGAGTCCTATCCCGACTCGATCACCGCTTCACCAGACCGGTAGTCAGCTTAAACTCCCCAACGTACTCCTCGAGCTTCGCTTCATCAGGATCAGCCCCAAACCGGCCCTGGCGCTCGAGCATCCGCCACTCCTTAGCTATACTAGCCAATGCTCCCAGCTTAATTGAGGTATCACTCCACTACATTTTCCTTACCAGGTGGTAATGCAAAGTGAAGTCATGATCCTCTTAGGAATCCCATCCATTTGCGTTGCCTCATCCCGGGCCGAAAGTGAAAATATACTTTAGACTGTGGTCCGAGTACACTCAACTACCCGCCATATAAATAGTGGCGCTAAATCTTAAAGGCGAAGACTACGGCTGCCAACTCCATGTCATGTGTGGGATAATTCTGCTCATGATTCTTCAACTGACGGGTACCATAAGCTACTACCCTCCCGGACTGCATCAAAACACATCCTGCCCCCGCCCTCGAGGCATCACACATCAGGTACCCCCGTCCTCGTCCCCGGACTATCAAGATAGGAGCAATTGTAAGCCTTCTCTTCAACTCCTAGAATGCCTCCTCGCATCGGTCATCTTAATCAAACTTGACCTCCTTCCAGGTCAATCTCGTCATAGGTGCCACTAATCGGGAGAAACTACGTATCTCGAAGACTGACTTCGGCATCTCCCAACTCATCGCCACCTCACCTTCCTGGGTCTATTGACACGCCCGACGTCGACACCACGTGTCCTAAAATCTCACCGCAAGCCAAAACCGCACTTACTAAACTTGGAGTACAAATTGATGGTCTCAGCAACCCAAAACAATCCTCAAGTGATACTCATGCTCCCACTCGACCGAGAGCATCAAAATGTCGCCCACGTACACTACGACAACCGATCTAGATGTGGCTAGGAACACCCTATGCATGAGGTCCATGAATTATGCTGGCGCATTCGTCAATCCAAAGGGCGTCACCGTAAACTTAAAGTGCCCATAACGCGTCCTAAACGCTATCTTAGGGATATCTGTCTCCCTAACCCTCAACTGATGGTAACCAGTGCGAAGGTCTATCTTAGAGTAGACTCGTGCTCCTCTCAACTAATCAAACAATCGTCAATCCAAAGAATGGGTACCGATTCTGACCAGAACCCCCGTTCAACTCGTCTATAATCAATGCACACCTGTAGTGATCTTGCCCTTCTTCTTCGCAAATAGAATCGAGCACCCCATGGTGAAGTGCTTCCTACCTAATGAACCCATCATTCAAGAGCTCCCCGTAAATGGGACTCCGAGTTCCTCGCATCCACCCGGCGCCATCCTTTCATGAGTCATAGAGATGGGCGAAGTACTGTGGTGTAACTCAACATCGGGCTCCACAAACCTCTACCTGAGGCAACCTTAGCTCATCATCCAAAAAACATCCTCATACTCCTCATGCACTACCTCGAGGTAGATCTAAGTCCTGTCTCACCTCGTCCTTCAGTGGTAAGGTCAGCCAACTCCGCCAACCGCCCATGACATCTGACCTCATACACCGCCCGGGGGGGCAAAACATCATGCTTGTCCCCTAAAATACAACACGAGTACTCGCCTTGCTTGTGGTATGTGAACCTCCTACGCCAATCGATAACGACTCTATAAGTTGTCAACCAATCCATCCCTGTGGACGACGTTTGAACTCGATACGTCTACGACCCCAGTCCACCGGTGGAGTAGAATCCCCTGATCTCTAACTCCGAAACCACGACATATCATCCCTATCCTCGCTCTAACTCTGGGTGGGAGAACTCACATACAAGGGCTCTCCAAGGCCTCACTTCTAAGCTCAACTCCCATCACAACCGATGCAAAGAATGAATGAATGCGACGCACTGTAATCAATAACACTCGCCCATAAAGCAGATAGCAAAAAACGCACTCGTATAACTAAATGACCGCTGACTCAATGGCAGGATGGCGCAGACACGCCCAAACCCTCGAAGCGTCCCTCCTCAGGCCCGCCCACAACCCGGCCCCTATAGCCCGCTCAGTAATCGAGCCCGTGCGCTCCCCGAGACCGAAATTTACCTCCGGGACCCATACTGTGGCGCTGGAGGAATATACCATATCCCTCTCCCGTCCCACCTCCGCCCGACCGGGACCGCGCCTCGGTCCCGAAACCCTAGGATCCTTATCTCTGGGGGCAATCCCTTCTCATATGTCCGGGCTGTTGGCAATGGAAGCACACCATCCGCCCAAATTTTTGACCAAACCCGACCGGTCCCTGTACCGATGGTCATTCGAACCCACGTGAACTAGAAGCCTTGGGCTTCTTCCCCGAACTAGAAGAAGACCGACTCTCCTTCCTCGATCTCTCTCTCTATGGTCAGGGCCGTCCCAACCATGGAGTCCATGTCCTGTAGGCGAAGTCCTACAATCCTGCCCTGAATGGACAATCTAAGTCCATTCTCGAATCTCCCGACCTCGCCATGTCCGTGGCCACGTAGTCACAGGAAAATCCAAGCACTATGAATCTAGCCACATACTCCATCATAGCCATAGTCCCCTGCTACAGCTCTAAGAACTCCTAAGCCTTCTCGTGGGTGACGAGCAAAGGTCCCGAAAAATATTTACCCATGAAAAGACTCAAACCCCTCCCATGTCATTGCTTCCTAGATCTCTAGAGGTCTCGCCCAATCCCACCATACTAAGCCCTCGCCTTCACTGAATCAGCCTAGTCTCATCCCGCACGTATCGAGGTGACTCCACGCTCCAATACCTTATCAACCTCGCATGAACCAATGGTCCGCCACCACTCCGATCTCCTCCCGTGGAATACCTGAGGATGATGTGCCCCGAACCTCTGAGTTACCTTGACTCCCAGCTATTCTCATTTCGCTACCCGTGCACGGCCCCCACGCCCTCGCCCTCGAATTAGCCATCTACACATATCAAATGACAAGTTGTTTTAATGCAAGATTCTTAAGGTGTAAACACGTACTCGAGACACTATTTACGTCGAAAAATATTTCATACACAATGTCAATGCATTCATAGGTAATGCAAGACAATAAGTTCATATATTAAATCATATTTAATTAAAAAAATATATTTTATTTTTAAAAAAATTATTTTATTTATTTTTTATTTTTTTTATTTTTTTAAAACGTCGTGAACAGTGCTCATGAACAATGTCCAAAACAGTGACTCAAAAACAAGGTAATCGAGTCAAACCGAAGCTCGTAGCATAATGCACCCTACCCACGCCCAGTCGCTGCACTTCTGCGGTCGCATGGCTGGGCCGTGATCGCGCTCTCCCGCCATGTCACTGCGTTCGGCCAGGTCGCACGCCAAGACGCGTGTACCGCCACAAGACGAGTCCAACGCCGCTACGCGACGCGCCGCGAAACGCCACAAGACGCTTCCAGAGCCAGCCGCGCACGCCCGTGTGGTGCGCAGAGCGCCGGACGCGCCCTCCCGGCCGTGACGCACCGCCGCATCGCGCCATGTCGCACGCTTATCGCGATACACCTGGGCCGCCGCCGCCCTCCTATCACGATACGCCCATTTATATCGCGATACACCCCCCAACGGCCAGGCCATGCGCCCGCGCGCCGCCGTCCCACGCGGGCAGCCGGCCGTGTCGCAGGCCCCGGCCGTGTCATGATCCTCACGCGCGCCGCCGCCGTACGCGCCTCCCCGCCGCAGGCACCAAGGCCTCGCCTCAGCCCCGTGTCACGATACACCGATCGCGGACCGAGCACAAGCAAATGGGTAGTAGCCCATCCAGCCTTCTGCTTCTTTCTTTTTTTTCATTTGTTCCACCTACTGGAATACCATAAGAATTTTTTTTTTTTTTTCATTTTCCAGTAGAACAAAATAAATTCATTAAAATTTATTTATTTTATTTTTCCGCCACACACTGTAAACTCTATAAAAAAAAAAATGCTCCTCAACACATTTCTTTTTTCCTATGTGCTATTCACCAAGCACACAAATCACACAATTCATACACAACAACTCATGTTATGCATTACCATTCACACATAAACAACCATGCATGCGCTGTTTCCTTAATCCTGTCCCGTGACCACTTAGGTAATCACATACCTAAACTCTAACATCGAGCCACACCAAGTTGTGGTACTCTCACTCCTTAATGACCATGGCCTAAGCCCTAGGTATTCGTATACCTAAGCTCTGATATCAAGCTATGAACCTGGTATCAAGACTAACCCTATAAACACACCCACTGCCCTAAGGTGCAACGCTTACCTTAGCCTGGATACCAAACTCCGTGACGCCTCAATCTCGTGTCTTTGTTGACAACCCGTCAACTCACAACTCAAGGGAATACTAGTGGATGTCGTGCAGAACTGACACCACTGACAAATCGGTAGAGTCCCTTTCAGACGGAGCTCTACCCAAAATACACCGTCCCAACATTTAACAACGTACCACACCAGTCCACGTATGAGTAAAATGCAGCCACTTGGGCCCATGCATCAATACTCACAAAATATCCCAACCAACTATATTACATGGTTCAAGAGTTAATAAGTCACTTCTTAATTCAAACATATTAAAATGTGTACAATTTATAATACATGTTATACAAAGTATCTACCAAAGCCACATGTTCCGCTTTTCTCTCAAACGCGGCCTCTAGTGAGCGCCGTCTTCCTGTACACTCCCTGTACCTGAAATAATGATCCCTCAACAGGGTGAGCAATGCCCAGTAGTGATAATTTCCTATATGGGTTACTCCCCACCTAAGTGCACATGTCATGGCAAACAATCACACTTAAGCAAATACATGATCCTACTTGAATGTCTACATGCCCAATCCCATGTCTCGAGTCCTCACCGACTCCCTCCCACCTGCCTAAGCCAAGATGCGAGTAAAATATAGTTTTCAAAACAAAAGCTTTTTGTTCTTGAAAAACACACTCACCGGAAGCCTGGTGAAATATATCGACTACCCTCCGAGGTGAATTACTAGATATTTCTCCGAAATACTCGCTGGTCCGCCTGCGAACCGTTGACAACTCTCCAAGGCAATTCTTCGGAAAATCTTCCTTGAAATTCCTTTCACAATTGTTTTCACTTTTCTTTCATTTTCGTGTCATGCACTCACACCTATCGTTCTAAGGTACCCCAGTGCATATGGAATTCATTATGCAAATTCCAAAATATTCATGATAATATATTTTACATTCATATATTAACACAATTAACTCACATAAATCATGTTATTCAATTTACAACAATAACACCAAAATTAGCTCACATGGGCTAATTAACCACCAAGCAATTCATTTTCAATATAATTACCTAAACCACAAATCACATGAACAAGTGGAAACCCTGCCCAAGACTATTCACGACCACACAATTAGGATTTTCTCCACTGTTCAAAGATTTTGAGACCGATAACATGGCCTTTCTCAGTCTCAACAAATCTCCATCCATAAATGGTCAGCTCTTGTACCAAAGAATAAAACCAAGTAGGAAAAGATCCCACCTCTTGAGTTGTCGAACTCCAATTAAATCGGTGTCCACGCGTAGCCCTCGCCAAGCAGACCGACTTGCTTCTCAAGCATGTCGAGAACCGACTCCATCCGAACGCACGAAATCTGTAGGAGAAGTCACCAGGCTTCTCTCTAAAAACTGAATCCACACCTCACTGCACGATTTATTCTTCCATTTGGAGAAGAAGACTATTTCCTTTTTGTCTTATTCACTTAAACTTTTCAATAATTCCATTTATGTCCTTAAGTTTTGAATTTTTGACACATGGCTTAATCTAAGCCATTCATCTCCATCATCTCACTAATCATGCAACATGTGTCACATTGGTAAATGTAGTAGGTAACTTTTGTCACATCACACGTCTCTTACAAGCTGTTTTACGACACCCGACACCCGGTGCCTCGAAAAACTTGAAATTCCAACTGTCTCAGAATTCGACGAAATTTGATGTGGTAGCTAGATTTTATGAGATTATTCCAACGGTGAAGTTCGTTTCATCATCCGAGATCTATAAAATTTTCGGATTTTTACCAAAATTACCATTTGACCATTTTTCAGAAAATTAGAATTTTCCCGGGTTTTATAGATATTAGGAATTTAGCAAGCAAAGCTTGATCGTGCCATTCCCAAATTATTGCAACATTTTTGAAAGTCTTATGTAGGGGATTAGGCCATGCATTCTTCTAAGGTAATGAAGTTTATGTTTTTCTTTTACATAAAGTTAATTATTCAAATATTCCCTTGAGGCTCTTTCTTTTTTGTACTCATGGAAACCAATTTTTCTTGGCTTGGGAAAGGCAGCCGCTAGTTTTAGGAGTTTACCGCGGGGCTGGATTGAATCCAAAAAAAAACTACGGATGAATTTTTACTGGCCTAGAATGAAAGGTATGTAGGAAAGCTCCAAAAGATAACCAGTCAAACCTAGTTGATTGATTGCTTTTCTACTTCTCTTTATTCATTGAGATTGCTTTTGGAATTTAGCAGCAATTATATGCTCAAATGTATGAGCTTCTTGGACATCATGATCATCTTTAAATATTGTTGTAAGAGTTGTGTTACTATTACTTACTCATTAACATGCCTACCTAAATGCTCATTCCACCTTGGTTTTATTATATTTTATTTTTACATACATTGTAGAATGAGGAAGTTATTGACCACACATTGAGTCTGCCCTTCGAACAAGCATCTGGGCTAGTTTATATCACATCAATATCTGACTTAGAAGAACTGGGTCTATCAATTGTTTTGTTTATGCATTTTTTTTATTTCCCTCAAATTTATCCTTTTAGTCCACAATAGGTACATGGCAGAAAAGTTGCTTCTGAAGTTGGACACTATTAAATTCGTTCTTGCCCATCATACTGTAATTTAACTTCTTCTTTTCCTTCTTTTATCAACTTTGTGCCAGCTTCACTTTTTTGTCTTTGAAATCTTTATGCTTTCTTCATTTAGAAGTTTTCTTCTTGGAATTCTAATTTCAAAAGAGCACTTTCCATTTTTAGAATAACACAAATGCAAGCAGTAGAACAACCATCTACTACACTATTGGTTGGTTGATTGATTTTTATGGAGGACAGTCCTATGAAAGTATAGATTGTTCACATATCGGGAAGGTTTTCCTTGTGGAGGAAGGGGGATTCCTGAGTGTTCAATAATTGATGCTCATTGCTCTTTTCAACAAGAATAAGTAACTTTGAGGTAGAAGGTTCATTTCCTTGCAATTATCTCTAAAAAATTGTCATGTTCAGATTTTACTAAAGGTGTGCGACATAGATTCCTGGAGAAACAAACACTTGCTATTATGGTTATTTATAGGTCTAGTCATTATGTTCCTTTCTAGAGTCTAGCAACAATTTTCTGTTCTTCCAAAATTTTCTTTTCACTACAGATAGTTAATATGACGAATTCGTTTATACTTCAATCAATAAAGACATTTGGATTCTTTTCTACTCAATATCTATTTTTGTATGTTATTTTTTCTCCAGGATTAGTTTCGGCCATGTCAAAAGTGAGAGGAAAAACTGAAGTTGAAGATATCAAACACAAAAATAGAGAAATTTGTTTCCACTAATATTTATTCTTTTGTAGAAGGAAATAGATCATTGTTGAAATATTTTGACATTATTGACATGTTTATATATAATTATATTCTTAAAGTAGTTGTATTAATTATTTAATAATGGTTACTATACATCAATATTTGATGATATTTTAATTTGTAAAATCTGATTTAATTTTTAGGCCTTGTTTTTTATTTAATTATTTAGGAAGTTCATTATTTTAATAAGGAAATATAATTATTATTTTAATTGCAAATGTTTTAGGATAACACTGCTAGAAGTGTCAAGATTGTCAATTTAATAAAAAATATTTTATTAAATGTACCTTGACATATGTGAGACATTTGTAATATAAATAAAACCAAACCTTGACGTATATACCAAACAACTATGACACATGAGGAAATGGTCATTGACACATTTATCCCCTAACCAACATTCGTTCGAGTAACCTTAATAGAAAAACAAGGTAATCTTGACATCAAATTAAACAAGCTTAACATATGTGGAATTCAACATTAAGGTAGAATAAAGACAACCGTAACATATGTATATGTCAAGTTATTTTAAAACTTTTCATGACATTGAAATAGATGACATATATGAAGATTAGCTTACCTTGACAGATAGACCCTACCTTGACTGTAACACCCCAAAATATACCCTGGCATATTATAACATGTTTCGAGTATCATAAAAGTAAAAGTATATTTTTCCGAAATAAAATAAGGCTAAAAATAAAATAAGCAAAACCCGGAATTTGTACAAGACATAAGGATAAAAGTGTAATTTGTCAAAAGAGGGGTATAAAATTTAGAAGTTGTTAAGATTAGAGATCAAAGGAAATAACTTTAAGTCATGAGGGAAATAAGAGAATGAAGGAGGACTAAATGGCAAATAAGAGAAACTTTAATTATAAAAAGGGGATGGAGACAAAAATAACTCATTTTTTGTCTCCAAACAAGAGGGCTCATACAGGTTTGGGAGGAAGAGGAAGAATAAGAAGAGGAAGGAGGAGGAGCAAAGCAAAGGTATGGAAGTTAAGAGTTTCAGACGGATTCGGTATAATTTCATACACAAACTACTGGTATGGATTGCTGTGTGGTTTTTCGGGATTATTACTCTTTGTCCCCTAATTCAGTGGTTTTGTCAGGGAATACATCCTAATCCTAGATTTAAGGGAAGTCAACAAAATCCTAGTCGACAATAATAAGTAGATATGGAATCCTTCTCAATTCCAAGGTTTTGTAGAATTGGGAGAACTTGGGTATAAATCCTTGGATTCTTGACTAATTAAAAGTATTGGTGGAGTTGTTTTGAGGGATTCCATGTTAGTTTTTGATGAAGGAGGTAATATAAGTGATCTATGGAAGAAAAGTGCATGAAAATGGTGAAATTTACTTCATTCGGGCAAATCAAGGAGGACCTGCACTCTGGCACACCTTGAACCTCCGTACTCCAGATAGCCCTCCGTAACCCGAACCCCGTACCTACAAGTCGAGCCGCACCGGTACACCCTGCTCTATTTTGACAAGTGTTCGTATTTTAGCCATAACTTTCTCATTTCTTATCCTATTTGAGTGATTCAAGTGGATAATAAAACTAGACTTCAAGGAGAACCAAATCTCCAGAAATAGGTATCTTCAAATTCTGACTTTATGTGGCCCATAAATTCACTCAAAGTGGGGCTACAGTAAGCCACCTCGCAGACGGCTTGATCATTGAGTATTCGAGTTGTTTAGAACATAACTCGAGTTTCTGTTCGACTGGGGTGACTCCATTGGAGAAGAACCCCAGCACCCTTAGCCTCTGGGTATGGGTACAAAGAATCAGTGTTAGATATGGACTTAAGAACCCCGAAAATGGGTATTTCAAACTGTCCCTAGTGTAATATGGGCAAAATGATTAGTTTGGCATGAAAATGCCATAACTTGATTTTGGATGATCCAAATGGAATGATTCCAATTTCTAAGTAAAGTAGATTCATAGAGGAACAAGAATACATAGGTTTCATAATATACAAGTATAGGTATAAATTTAGTATATGAAAGCTAAAGAGAATATATGTATAATTTGGTTATATGAAAAATTATAGTAATATGTTCAGAGATGTTATTTGATAACGAATATATCTCATATGTATACATGATGACGTAGATATTCATGTATATGGGATATCATTGTATAATACATGGGAAAGAGAAAACATATACAAACCGACAAGTCACATGACCTGTAGATGGACATAGACACATGCCCATAAGTTGGCATTAAGTCAGCAAAGATATAGATACGTAAAGTACTGGAGGTCTCCGTTTAGGTCGATGACATAGATCCCGTTTAGACTGACGGTGGTTCCGAAAGGGTCACTTACATAGTACATGGAAGGGTCACACCGTCTTGTACAATGATGATACCTTCGGTATATACAGATAGAGATCACCGTCTTCGCATGCTGATGGGCATTCCTTCGAGTACATACAGATAGAGATCACTGTCTCATACAGTGATAGTACCTTCGGGTACACATAGTTATTTCCCGTATCCGCTTCTAAGGTATTTGTAGGCATGAATATAAAAGAAAATGAAAAGTGTACACAAAGGAAATGTATATGTAAAGTATATGATATGATATGATATGAGAAGCATAGCATTGCTATGCGATGATAGTATACACTTACAAGAATAAGAAGTAAAGTACAAATGACATCAAAAGCCTATGGAATGAAACATGTTATGAAAGATAGATACGACAAATGAATAGTATATGTAAAGATTATAATTGTCATAAGTATATGTATATGTCTAAAGAGAGATGATCCTTATTAGGGGTCGTCTATTTGAGTTTATTTCCCACTAAGCGTAAAGCTTAGCACGGGTGTTTTCATCCGTGTAGGTACAGGAGAAGAGGAAACCAGAGTACGAGTCGATCCACATCATTAGCAGCCGAGGTTAACACATCAATAGGGTCCAGCAAAGATTTTCGTATAATGTATATGTCTTTTTGCTCTTCGCAAACAATGTAAATGTTGAACACTATTAAATATGGAACTTGTATATGTATTTTGTATCCAAGAAGCGTAATATAAAACAAGTTTAATAGTCACAAGTTAGGTTATGCTTAATCGATCACGTAACCCCAACCGGGGCATCACACGAGCGAGCATCCCGGGACCGTTCCCACCGCCAATCGGCCTGATCGAGAAGCGGGGTGCTCGCATTGACTCCGCGGGAAAACTGTCAATGAAGATCATTTTTCTTGTAGTGATAGGACGCTGATCCTTAGAAAGATTGATTCCATATCTAAAAGGTGTAAATCATTTCTTGGAATCTTGCATGTTGTACTTAGACAATATACTATCAATGTAATTTTCTTGAGAAAGTGCAATAATCTTATTCTTTCTGTCTCGTATTATCTTAATACCTAGAACATATTGCGCCTCTCCTAAATCCTTCATTTGGAATTAAGTAGCTAACTAGATCTTTACCTTTGACAACATCTCAAAGTCATTTCCAATCAAAAAAATGTCGTCCACATATAAAATCAGGAAAACCACTATATCATCCTCCATCTTTCTATGTACACAAGGTTCCTCTTCATTTTGATCAAAAACAAAAGATTTGATTACTTGATCAAAACGTTTGTTCCATGATTTCGATGCTTGCTTGAGTCCATATATGGACTTATGCAACTTGCATATCATGTGTTCTTGACCTTCGGTTATGAAACCATCTGGTTGCATCATATAGATGTTCTCTCTTCAAGATAGCTATTAAGGAAGTTGGCCGTCTCGACATCCATTTTCCATATTTCATAATCATAATATGTTGCAATTGATAGAAGTATTCTGATAGACTTGATCATGGCCACTGGTGAAAAAGTTTCCTCATAATCAAAACCTAATTTTTGATTATAACCTTTTGCCTCCAGTCTGGCTTTATATGTCTCAACCTTCCCATTTACTCCTTTCTTTCTCTTGTACACCCATTTATAACCAATGGGTTTAACCCCTTGGGGTGAATCCACAAGAGTCCACACACATTACAATAGAATACATACATGGATTCGACTGATTTCATAGCCTCTTCCAAAAACCAAACTTTAATAAATGCTTCAGAGTAACTTCAGGATCATCTTCATGTGACTCTAGGATTGTCAAAGATGATTCTCCTATCAATGTGAGCCTAACAGGTGATCTAATGACCCTCCCACTATGACGGTGCATATCCGTGTATCGCGATCGCATTAGTGATCAGGATCGCTAGAACAATATTATTCGATGCTGAATCTGATTTTTCATCCATTCATTCATATCCCTAATTATGTGATTCATTATGTATTATTCTTCCATGAACTTAGCATTTGTAATCACAAATACCTTCATGTTAGATTTATTGTAGAAATTGTAACCCCCTTGTAATCTTTTTTGGATATCCAACAACTAACACACAATTCACTTCGCTCCAACTTGTCGATGACCGCTTAACACATGTTTTATCAACCCCATATGCGAATATGACTTAAATTAAGTTTCCGACCTGTCCACATTTCCATGGATGTCTTTGGTCCTATCTTGGATGGCACCATATTCAAAATGCAAGCTATCACTTCTAGGCATATCCCTGCTAAAAAGGATAAAGGTTGTACGTGAAAGACTCATCAACACCCACAATGTACCAATAGAGTTCGAGCTTCTCTTCTTTCCGCCACCCATTACTTTGTTGTGGAGTTCCTAGAGCACTAAACTGAGATAAAATCCCATGCTTCCTCGAGGAAGAAACAACCAATAAACATGTACTCACCACCTCTCGATCGAACGGCGATTTAATGTGTTCCTTAATTGTTTTTTCGACTCAAATTTCTTAAATTCCTTTGAATTTATCCAAGGCTCAGATTTCTTCTTCATTAGGTACACATAGTCCATAATATCTTAAGTAGTCATCAAGAAAAAAGTGATGAAATACTCATAGCCAATTGCATGGACACTAAACAACCCACACACATATGAGTGTATCAAATCCGTACATCCTCGAAAGCTCTAACTCCTTCTTCGCGCAAATGATCTCTGGGCCATTTTACCTGAATACAATTTTGACATACAGAAGCTGTCTGTGGTCAAAGTGGCTAATGGCCCACAACTCACTAGTTCAGACATTCTTTCAAATTTATGTGACCAAGCCTTAAGTTCCATAACTGAGTTTGGTTGATACAAGGCTCTTTTCTTTTCAATGGTTTTTCCACATTATCAACTTGAATAACAACACAATCAATATGATATAGATTATTCACCAATGTGCCACATGTAATAACTTTATATTTTCTTTTCATAATAGAAACATAAGTTTTATTAAAAGAAATTGAATAACTGTCATTACATAATTCTAGGAAATTGAAATTAAATTATTTTTAGAATATGGAACAAATAAAACAATCATGCAAAACTAAGACTAATATCCCCTATATATATGACTAATTGATGGTAGCAAAAAGAAGACAAACATATTTATCTTCAGAATCAAATTGGTATTGGTCAATTTGTGTTCTAGCATAAGACTTGTATAATTATATATACAATTTGCACTAATAGTATATAATATAACACTCAAAATTACACACATCAGTACAGGACAAATTAACTTCCATAAGAACTTGCTATCCTACTTTAGGCAGGCCTAGCTTCTCAAAGTTAATAAGATATATAACCTAATCAATCCTAAAAGTCACTTATCCTTAGACTAGGTGATTGACTTACCCTATAAACTTTAGCCTCTTAAGAAAATAAATAGGGACTATTTCATAGTTTATATTTTCTTTCAAATTGCGTATGCACCACTCCATCTAGTTTCGATATTTTTTAAGTAAAGAGCCCTTTATAAGTTTAGTCGATTGCTCCCACTAAAAATATTTATTAACTAACCATATGGGAGTCTCTTAACTAGGATCCTCACATTTGTCCAACTTAGCCGATCCAAAAACACGGCTCCCAAGGCTCCTTTCTGAAGGTCGTAGGGCTTGCTAAACCTTCTCCCACTCAATAATTTTAAAATTTTGAGTGTTTTGAAGATTATGTCATTGTCTGCTTATTCTTCAATTCAACCAAATTTGATTTCTAAATTTATATAATGTAGCAAATTTCTATAGTCAAACTAATTTTAGAATAAGCACTATAAACACACCACTTATAATTTTCTTGAACATGTAAGTTGTTTACTTTAATTTAATAATTTAAATATCTTAAAACAACAACACGTCTAAATTAAATCCATCATTTTATAAATAAATTAAATTATATATCTATTTAATAATTATCCATTAAAGGATAATTCCTATTAAAATATAATTTAATTCCTAGTAATATAAATTAAATTATTTATCTAATACTTCTTAACATTTATCCTTTAGAGGATAAGTCTTATTAAAATATAATTTAATTCCTCCTCATCACAATATTAATGAAATAATTTATCTAGAATTTTTTTCACAAAAAAAAAAATCAAAACTCAAGAAAACACATACTATAATCCAAGATAAATAAAATTCATTTATCTAAGATATTTAAAATTATGGATTAATATGTTTTAAAACTTCTCTTCAAACCTAACAAGTTAGGGCTCATAAAATTTCCTAACAAAGGCCGCATTTTTTATTTTATTTTTACATAGCACTTCTATTGTTCTGCAAACACAGAACAAATAATAACCGGTTATCAAATAAAAAAATTGATTTTTCATTTTTATTAACCTATGAAATCTCAAGATCTCAAATATGGAATCTAGGATTCCGAGAGAAGACCTATTGGGTAGATCAAATAAAAAAAAATGATTTTTCATTTTTATTAACCTATGAAATCTCAAGATCTCGGATTCGGAGAGAAGATCTGTTGGTGGATCAAATTAAAAAAAATGAATTTTCATTTTTATTAACTTATGAAATCTCAAGATCTCAAATCTGGAATCTAGGAAACCCACTCTAATACCAGATGTTGGAATCCCGGGACATCCATCTAGAAATCTATGATTTCATATGCAACGGAAGCAAAAAATAAAATCACATACTAACCGGAATGGAACTGATCCGTGAATCTTCCAGGCAATAACTGATTTGCAGGTCTTGACTGTAGAGTGTGGGCTCCAAGAACAATCCAAGGCCTTTTGCTTTTCAGATCTAGGATAGAGAAATTCTCTTCCTCTGAAAATAGGCTTTTTTTTTTTTTTTTGGTTACCCTAAACCTAAATATAAGTTGTATTTATAATAGGGTTTAGTGGGCCATTGAATCCACTTACATACTTGGGCCTATAATTAGCCCATATAAGTTCAATAGTCCAACTTAATTCAAACTCTAGTTTGCTTATCCGGGCTTAATTCAAACAATACTTGTATGGTAAAAGGTTTGTTGCCCCAATCTCCCCTCTCATTCTACAACCGAGAGAAGAACTCCACACTCAGCCATACAACGAAATTAATTGGAAAAAAGTACGCCATCTTTGTGCCAAGGTAAGTTTTTAGTTAAACTAAGCCCATAATTATCCTTCAAATATTTCATATATGCTCACAAGAAATGCTCTACAAAATTTATATCATAGAGGGATCTCTTACTTTCTTGCCCATTTGCTAATACAAGATTTGGTTTGGGATAGTATATACATTTTTACTGAGCCTTTTATAACTTGTTGGCCCTTCAACAAGCTGAGGAAAAAGCTCTTGAAATAACGTTGAAGCACATCCATTATGAAGATGAAAACAGTCGGTATATCACCATAGCATCTGGGGAGAAAGTACATACGACACACCCCCACCCCCTACCAGCTACATGGTATACACCACTCCACGCAAACTCCCGTTACCTCAACGACCAGAAATCCCTGTAGTTTCTAAGCCGTATTGCTTGCTTAAATCTCGTATAAAAATTTTCTTTTTATTTATAAATCCTAGATTTGGTAAATCTTAACAAATGGAAAAACCCCTAAGCAGCATGACTCCGCTTACATATAGTATAATTCCAAATCCTGTATACATCCAATTTACACTCACAAATACCTTCATGTTAGATTTATTGTAGAAATTGTAACCCCTTGTACCTTTTGGATATCCAACAAACCAACACACCTCGATTCCTCGCATCCAACTTGATACTAGATGACCTTAACACATAAGCTGACAACCCCATGCGAATATGACTTAAATTAAGTTTCCAATTGCCCACATTCCATGGATGTCTTCGTCCCATTCGATGGCACCATATTCAAAATGCAAGCTACTGTCTCTAGGGCATATCCCTAAAAGGATAAAGGTAATGTGGAAAGACTCATCATTGACCTTGCAATGTCTAATAGAGTTCGATTTCTTCTTTCCGCCACTCCATTTTGTTGTGGAGTTCCTAGAGCACTAAACTGAGATAAAATCCCATGCTCCTTGAGGAAAGAAACAAATCCAATAAACATGTACTTACCACCTCGATCAGAACGAAGTGATTTAATGTGTCTCCCTAATTGTTTTTTTGACTCAGCCTTAAATTCCTTGAATTTATCCAAGGCCTTAGATTTCTTCTTCATTAGGTACACATATCCATATCTTAAGTAGTCATCAGTAAAAGTGATGAAATACTCATAGCCACCTGTTGCATGGACACTAAACAACCCACACACATATGAGTGTATCAAATCCAGACATCCTTGAGCTCTAACCTTGGCAAAGAAATGATCTCTCTTAGTCATTTTACCTTGAATACAATTTTGACATAGTGGTAGTTACCCCAGGGTCAAAGTGGCTAATGGCCCACAACTCACTAGTCTTTGTATTCTTTTCAAATTTATGTGACCAAGCCTTAAGTGCCACAACTAAGTTTGGTTGATACAAGGCTCTTTTTCTTTTCATGGTTTTTCACATTATCAACTTGAATAACAACACAATCAATATGATATAGATTATTCACCAATGTGCCACATGTAACAACTTCATTTTCTTTCATAATAGAAACATAAGTTTTATTAAAAGAAATTGAATAACTGTCATTACATAATTTAGAAATTGAAATTAAATTATTTTTAGAATATGGAACAAATAAACAATCATGCAAAACTAAGACTAATATCCCCTATATATATGACTAATTGATGGTAGCAAAAAGAAGACAAACATATTTATCTTCAGAATCAAATTGGTATTGGTCAATTTGTGTTCTAGCATAAGACTTGTATAATTATATGCTGATACACAATTTGCACTAATAGTATATAATATACCAAAATTACACACATCAAGATAGACAAATTAACTTCCATGAGAATCCATCCTACTTTATGCCTAAATTTTCCCAAAGTTAATAAAGAGATACATATAATCAACCTAACTAATCCAGGTAAAAGTCACTTATCCTAGACTAGGTGATTGACTCACATTCTATGTCCTTAAATTTCTTAAGAAATAAATAGGGACCATTTTTATAGTTTATTATTTTCTTCAAATTAAGTGTATGCACCACTGATCTTAAAGGTTTCAATATTTTTAAGTAAAGAGCCTCAAGTTTGTACGATTGCTCCCACTAAAAATATTTGGCTAATCCAACCATAAGGGAGTCTCTTAACTAGATCCTCACATTTGGCTCAACTCTTTAGGCTGATCCAAACATGAAGCCCAAGGCTCTTTCGCTGGAAGGTCGTAGGCTTTTTGCTAAACCTTTCTCCCACTAATAATTTTAAATTTTGAGCGCTTTTGAAGATTATGTCATTGTTCGCTTATTCTTCACACCAACCAAATTTGATTTCTAAATTTATATAATGTAGCAAATTTCTATAGTCAAACTAATTTTAGAATAAGCACTATAAACACACCACTTATAATTTTCTTGAACATGTGTTGTTTACTTTAATTTAATAATTTAAATATCTTAAACAACAACACGTCTAAATTAAACTAGTCATTTTATAAATAAATTAAATTATATATCTATTTAATAATTATCCATTAAAGGATAATTCCTATTAAAATATAATTTAATTCCTAGTAATATAAATTAAATTATTTATCTACTTAACATTTATCCTTTAGAGGATAAGTCTTATTAAAATATAATTTAATTCCTCCTCATCACAATATTAATGAAATTAATTTATCTAGAATTTTTTTCACAAAAAAAAAAATCAAAAACTCAAGAAAACAAGAATAATCCAAGATAAATAAAATTCATTTATCTAAGATATTTAAAATTATGGATTATCATGTTTTAAAAAAAAACTTTCAAACCTAACAAGCTTAGCCTTTTGGAAATTCCTCTAATAAAGGCTTATTTTTATTTTTTTATTTTTACATTGCACTTCTATTGTTCTGCAAACACAGAACAAATAATAACCGGTTATCAAATAAAAAAATTGATTTTTCATTTTTATTAACCTATGAAATTTCAAGATCTCAAATATGGAATCTAGGATTCCGAGTATAACTGGTAGATCAAAAAAAAAAAATGATTTTTCATTTTTATTAACCTATGAAATCTCAAGATCTCGGATTCGGAGAGAAGATATGTTGGTGGATCAAATTAAAAAAAATGAATTTTCATTTTTATTAACTTATGAAATCTCAAGATCTCAAATCTGGAATCTAGGAAACCCACTCTAATACCGTATGTTACGGACATCCATTTAAATCTATGATTTCATATGCAACTGAAGCAAAAATAAAATCACATACCAACCTAATGAACCGATCCGTGAATCTTCCGTGCAATAACCGGGATGGTGTGTCTTGACTGTAGAGTGTGGGCCCTGGGTACAAGAACAACTAGAAGGCCTTTTGCTTTTCGCATCTGTGGATAGAGAAATTCCTCTTCCTCCTCGAAAATGGGGCTTTTTTTTTTTTTTTTTTGGTTACCCTAAACCTAAATATAAGTTGTATTTATAATAGGGTTTAGTGGGCCATTGAATCCACTTACATACTTGGGCCTATAATTAGCCCATATAAGTTCAATAGTCCAACTTAATTAAAACTATAGTTTGCTTATCCAAGCTTAATTCAAATACTTGTATGGTGTGCTGTTTGTCATTCCACCCTCCCTCTCATTCTACAACCGAGAAGAACTCCACACTCAGCCATACAATCAGTCACTAAAAGTACGCCATCTTTGTGCCAAGGTAAGTTTTTAGTTAAACTAAGCCCATAATTATCCTTCAAATATTTCATATATGCTCACAAGAAATGCTCTACAAAATTTTATATTGCAGGAGGATCTCTACTTTGCCCATTTGCTAATACAAGATTTGGTTTGGGATAGTATATACATTTTTACTGAGCCTTTTATAACTTGTTGGCCCTTCAACAAGCTGAGGAAAAAGCTCTTGAAATAACGTTGAAGCACATCCATTATGAAGATGAAAACAGTCGGTATATCACCATAGCATCTGGGGAGAAAGTACATATGACACACCCCCCACCCCTACCAAATAGCGGCAGGCAGTCGCCACCCACGTAAATCCCCACTGCTACCTCTAATCCATCAGAAATCCCTGTGAAGCCAAGCCGTATTGCTTGCTTAAATCTCTCATAAAATTCTTTTAGTTTATAACTTAGGGATTTGGTAAAATCTAACAAATGAAAACCTCTAGCATGACTACTTACATATAGTATAATTCCAAATCCTGTATACATCCAATTTACACTATATCCAAATATGGAAACCAGCATACCAATACATTCTCACAAAACTAAACTATGTACATACATATGTTCCATTATACATATTCAAAGTCTTTTCCTTACATAATGTTCTTAATTACAACACTTGTACAATGTCAGGAGAAATTATATTGTGCTCCAGCGTCTTGCGTACCTATACCTGGAAAATAGTTTTTAAAATACAAAATAATGAGCTAAACGAGCTCAATGAGTGTATGCTTTTATAAAATGTTTTGCTTTTCCGGAAAACACCTCAAAAATGTAAAACTCTCTTTACAAATCATTTTCAAGAAGCTTTACTTTGCTTGTTTGCCATTGCTTGTTTTTAAAAGTTTATAAAACTTTAATACTTGCTTGCTTGCTTTGCTTACTTTTCTTTAAAAACTTATAAAACTCTTATTGCTTACTTGCTTAGAAGTTTTTATAAAACTTCAAAAATTCTCTTGCTTCTGGTTGCTTTATCTTGCTTGAAAAGTTTCTCAAAACCTTTTTGCTTTAAAAGTTTCTCAAAACTTTTTCATAAAAACGGGAGCTTCTCAATTAACCGCATGCTTTGTGTGTCAAAACGAGCCTGGCTCAACCGCTTGTTTTTAAAATCCCACGGAGCTTGGCTCAACCGATCTTTGAAATTCAAATGGGAGCCTCGGCTCAACCGTCATTAAATCCCCATGTGGCCTAGGCTAATCACGTGAAGCAATGGTTGATTTTTCAAAACTATATATCATGACATCAACCATTTGAGGCCTATACTTGCTTGTTGTACCCTAGTGAACACGGAGTTCAAGTACGACCGTGCGGAAGGACCTGTGGTCCAAGATCACCTTTTCCTATGGAATATGGTGGAATTGACCTCGTGTCGCCATCACCATAATTTAGTTAGAGCTCATAACCTTATATAATCCTGTACGTGCCACGGTCTCCTTTAAATGCACGATGTATGACCTAAGTTTGTCGACCAGGCAAAACTACAATGCATATATGAGATCCTAACACCACCGTGCACGTACTAATACCTCCTCGACCGCTTGCTTCGCTTAGAACTAGGGAAGGCCTGTTTTCGCAAATATTCTTTTGCTTGCTTGCTTGCTCTTTGAAAAATGGTTTTACAATTCAAACCATTTACTAAGTTTGTTGCTTTTGTTTGAAATGACTACAATTCAAAAACCATTTACTTACTTGCTTGCTTGCTTGAAAAATGGTTTACTTATTCAAAACCATTTTCTAACTTGCTTGCTTGCTTGAAAAATGGTTTAATTATTCAAAACCATTTGCTTACTTGCTTGCTTGCTTGAAAACTGGTTTTACAATTTAAAACCATTGCTTGCTTGCTTGAAAAATGGTTTAATAATTCAAAACCATTTACTTTCATTTCCATCATGGCTTAAATCAAAACCATTTGCTTGCTTTTCAATTATGGTTTAAATCAAAACCATTTGCTTGCTTTTCAATTATGGTTTAAATCAAAACCATTTGCTTGCTAAATCCATTGCTTGCTTCTTGGAAATGGTTTGCAATCCTAAACCAGTAAATACCAGTGTAAAACAGTTTATAATAATAATACACTAGTATTTGGAAATTGAGTTTAGAACACTCACCTCTTTGCTTGCTAAACTTGAGCACAGTTCCACACTTTTCCCGCCTTTGCTTTTTAACCTACACACTCAACCGAATACGACGACAAATTAATCGCCTACGTATAACGTATAATTTTAACATACTTCCTAGACTTAGTCACACTCAACGAATATCACCGAGGCGGTGAGGTACGCTATGTTTTTCGTCGAGTTCTAATCTTATTCGAACCTATCTTAATCATTTAATAAGGTTCCTAAACTATCTGTACGACCAAGCTTAATTGCCAATAAAACACAGCATTTTGGGCATTTTGGGCTCAGACATGTACCGGGTAATACTCCTGACCTGTACCGGTACATGTTGCATCTCTCGCTGGCCCCACAGATCAGAGTAGGCGTTGGACATGTACTCCCAAGACATGCTGGGCCTCTCACCTTATACCGGTACACCCCTGTACATGTACCGGTACACCCTCCGAAATTTTGCCCATATTTGTTATTTTTGCCACTTTGCTACCACTCCCTCTCCATACAACCTGTAATTCATATCCCATCTTCAAGAATTTACATGGAATTCATCCAAAAACAACCTAAAATACTTGTATCGGGTGGTTTGGAACCTCATACCACAAGCCTTAGGTGAAAATCTTGTGAATTCAACCAAAGGTCCACCAATTCTTCTATAAACCATATAATTTGATGATTCCATGTTTATTTTCCACCAATTGGGGTTTTACTCACATAACCTCAACAAAAATCTAGAGTTTGGGTGCTCTCTTCCAAAACCCTAGACAAAGGTGCAACTAATCTCCATACCAAAGCCCTAGGAATCCAAAATACACTTGATTCTAAGACAAACATACCTGATTTTTGGACTTCTTCTCCTTCTCCTTCTTCTTCCTCTTCTTCCTTCCTCGTTTTCTCTCCCTCTCCAAAATGTGAGCCCTAGCCTCTCGATATTCAAAATGAGTTTGCAGCTTTGCTTCTCCCATTTTTATATTCTAATATTTCCACACTGCAACTAAATCCTCATCTCTTTAATATCGAGAATTGTAACTTGTTTTATTTCTATTATGGCCCATCTCTACTTTGATTATGATTTGATATCCGTTAAATGACATCAGAATTCTTTATTCTCATATACACAACCCTCGAAGTTCCATAATTTATCATTTTATAATTTCATCTCCAATATACCACAATGTGACACTTGGTGCTCGTATACGCCCCTACAGTTACATGTACTGTACACTATCTCGGGACGGGGCGTTACAACATAGCATGATTTTTCATATTGTAAAAATTTTTAAATCAAGAAGAAACTCTAATGGAAGACGACTCTCTTAAATTCAATGTGTATTGTGTATGTCATTGTCAAGTAGAAGATCCATACGGATTATTTCAAGAAGCATCTTGCTAGGCTTCCAGACATATATGGATTCTGAAGATGGAATGGCATGTGTTAGATTAAAGCAACCTGGATCAATTTGCATCTAAATTAATGTTGATATGAAGTCCCAACCGGGTCAAGCTTTTTATCCATGTAATTCTATGGTAGTCACCGTGGGACACCGCCCGCCTTGAGGCTTTATTAGTTTGCTCAACTCACAGATGAAATTGACCCACTCATGAAAGGGCATGACTACCTAAACAAATCTCTACAGAGCCAATTGTGGACTTCATCTCATCTCTAGAAAAGTATCTCATAAACCATTATAATTTTCAATGCCACTAGAAGGCTAATTTCTAAGCTTGTAAGTTAGGGACAATCCTTCTGGTGATTTTAGACATTCTTGGATCAGGATCAAGGATTGCAAGTTTCTGACTGCACTGCAGAAGGTTTGAAGGTAATTATGGAGTTATGTTCAAACACTTCGATCCAATGACATGGTTTGTTTTCTATTTAACTGTCATCTCTGTTACAGTGTTGTCCCCTTCTATCAGTAATGCCACAAGAAACTGTTGGAGAAAAAATCGAAACCAAGCAGATGTATGATGCAATCAATGTTTTGCTTTCTCTAAGGGTGAGAATAATATTACAGGTGTTTAAATAAACATGATTTGTCTCAATTACAGCAAACTTTCTAATTTTTCTAGTATCCATAAGCCCTGATGATTGAATTAGTTTTAGAGAGAGAAATCAGAAACAGGAGAGACTGTAACAGAATTATCTTCATTCTCTTGTGGAAACAGAGTACACCAAGATCCTTTTTAAAGATCCAAGAGATTAGGTGGTTACACAATTAGTTAGCAAGCTTTAAATTTTCCTCAAAGACTAGCTAACAAGAATGGTCCGGTATGTCGAGTGAACTCCACGCAATAAACGCTTTGGTTTTGTTTCTAAGAAGTTGCACCCGGGGCACAGAAGCAAGAAATAGAAAAATTTATAAGAAAGGCTGTACAAGACTTTGAAGACATACAAATGCTCCTTTGATGGCTCATTCGACCAAATATTATGTTTGCTCAAGAAATTCCACCATCTTTTTTGTTTTTATTACATCTATTGTTGAACATGAAATTTACATGAAGGAACATTTACTTAGGTATGGTAATTGGGGAATATGCTTCACATTTGCCACATGGTTTGCACTGAGAGGGCTAGCACCGGCAAGACGTACCACAACCTCCGTCATTGCTCCCGCAAAGCACCCGCGATTTTCTCCTCCTCAAATCAAGTAGCCTAGACGATGGCGGCCAGGAGAGATATCTATGCTTAGCCAAGGTAAAACAAAATTTTCCTACATTTTTTTGTGCGCTTAGTTCAGTGTAAGTTAGGAGATATAGAAGACTTTAATGATATATGGAGAAAGTTAACAGACATGTAATCTCACAACGAGAGTTAAGGTAAAATTCTATATGTCAGACACAGAATTTGCACCTCTTTGAATAAAACCAATCAAATTTGGTACCGATCGCATGGACTTTAATTTAATGGGGCTAATTCATTCTCGGGATGTGTCACTTTATGGTTTGAACATCCAAAGGGGTTCGGGCTTTGGTCATGTACAATACTCATAAAAATGTGAATTTCCAAAATTTCTCAAATTCAATAAAGTGAAAAGAGACCTAACACTCCTCACCGAAAGCAAAGAAAGCTCTTGATCAATTTCTAAGGAAGATGGAGATTTTCCTCAATAGGTGCATCACTATTTGGTTTGATTTGATGATACAGCTGATCAAAAATAAGAAAAGAAAACTCCATTCGATATAGATTCCGCTATATTATCTAATACATCCATTTTATGCTTGAAATTTTCGCATGACCATCCATTACTCATTTATGGCGTGAAATTGCCGAGCTCGAGGACTTGTTTGATACATTATCAAACCTATAGGGAATATTTATCCTTTGTGGGCTCTCGCAGACATCGCGTTGTTCCATCGGCTTTCAGTCGCATCAAGATGCCTCCCCGAAGCAAGGCAACTTTTGCAACTGTGTCCTTTCCTTCATTTTTCATCTACTATTATTGATCATGTGCGCATGATTAATGGAATACAATGTTTGAATATGTTGAGTAATCCTTATTTGGAAACTATTTGATTTATATTAGTTTCCAAGATCATGTTGAAGAATATTTTATTTTAGTTTTCATATTTAGTTTCTATTTTGAGTATTTGAGAATATTTAGGTGTTGAAGTTTGTGGAAAGTTTATTTTGGTAGGAGATTTGATTTGATTTTGTTGGAGTTATTATAAATAGGATATCATGTAATAGTTGAAACTATATAGAGAATAATAGAGTGATAGTATCCAATAAAATTTTCTTTTATTCTCCCAACTTCATATTCTTTGAGATTGTGTGTTTTCTTTCTATTTACCCATTACTCTAATTATATTATTATCCACGCTTCCGCACCTCCCAACAAATTGGTATCGGAGCCATACGAAAAAGATGGCGAATGGAATGTATTTGTTCAAGTTCCCCAACTCACCAAAGACAACTACAAAAATTGGAGTACCCAGGTTCACAAGACATGTGGAAGGTTATAGAAAAGTGCTACAAAGAGCTACAAGACGAGACCATTCTATCCGCAACTCAAAGAGACCTTTTGAAAGATATGAGAAATAGAGACAAGAAAGCTCTCATCACCATCTATCAAGCAATGGATGAAGGCACTTTTGAGAAGATCTCAAGTGCAACCTGTTTGCTGGACCAAAAGACATATACAAAATTTATGACACGATTACCAAAAGACTATTGTCTAATCCCCAGCGATAATGCCATGAAACTTTGTTCGCTATATTTCTTTACAATTATACTGATTAAAAATGGTTTCCAAGACTGATAGCCCCTTCCTGGTTTTGATCCATGATTCTGCAAGTGCACAGGTCGAACAAGTAATAAAGTGGATTTTAGTCCGTATATCGATCCTACGTAGATCTCAAGAATTTTCGATCAACTACCCTGACTACTCAAGCTCTATACTATTTGGAATATGATAGACAATTTGAATCAGCTTTGAAAGCCTTAAAATAATGAAAATTAAAAAAAAAATTGAATTAATAACAAATGAATTGAATACCGAATAATAAAATAAATTACAATTTAGATTGAACAATTATTCGCAAAGGGCCTAATTAAAAATAAAACTATCAATGTGGAAACATCAATTCCTTCATATTTCACTGTAATTTTGCTTCATGAACCACATATTTAAAACTAGTCCAAGGGAGTATGAAAGTGCAAATAAGATCCTCCAAACTCCATCGCTTCATTATCTAACCTTCGACTGCTTTCTTTCAAGACAAACTGGGTTAGATAATCATTTAATTCGTCGCCTTGGGGTATTTTTCTTTTCAATACTTCATACTCACACCTGTAAACCCGCGCTCCCAACTTACGTCGTTGTACGCATTTACACTATACCTGTTTCTCTTCCTCAAAATTAACAAATTTCATTCTTTCCTTGATTAGATCCTGCTAACACTCTGATCAATTCACCATTCGAACGAGGCGAGTTTTCCGTATATTAAATTGATAGATCCCTCAACTCATTCTCGCTCCAAGTGAAAAGAGGATTTATCAATTTAATCACATAGAGCACATTAAATCACTAATAAAGTGTGTTCGAAGATTAACCCGTCCACGAATTGCTCATTACTTCCTCGTGAATGCCTCTCCGTGTCACCTGTGAGCGGCCTCTTGGAAATCGAGCTTGAGACAACCCGCTTATGGTAGGCGATTAATCGATATATTGGAATCAATCTCCACAAAAATAAAACAACCAAACAGAAGTAGATTTACAAACCAAGTTCATCATCGATGAATAAAATTTCTACAGAAAGATAACTTATGGACTATAGAGTCATTTCAATGGAGGTCGGGTTTCAAATCCATCGATTACACCATACATTGGCTTGCTGGATCAAGAAACCACTGTACTCAGGAAACTGCAGTTCAAATCCCAAATTCTTTACTGAATTCAAATACAACCGTAGACAAAGAATTAAGAAATATAAATCTGCATTCAGCTAAAACTTTTACAGCTAATGTTCAGATCCAAATTTAAAACAAAATATCAACCTGACCTAAAATAAAAACAAATAAAGAAAGAAAATTTAAATGATGAGCCTTCTCAAGAAACCCGCATCTCTCTTTCATGTCGCCAAGAGTCGGTCCTTCGCAGCGCCTACATATTTATGTGGTTCCTCAAGTTCGCCCTAATTTCGATGCACCTCTGGACTTCGCTTAACCGCTCCAAGGCTTGAGCCAGCGATGTCGCGACATCAATTCTTTGTCGCGCGACTTCGCTGTCTCGCCCCTTGTCCTTCGTAGTCTTGCTCGTCGGTTACGTTCGCCAAGCCGATGTCGCGACAGCCTTACTCGCCGCGACCTCTTTCTTTCGAACTCGATGTCGCGATGCCTTACCCGAATGCGCCGCCAATCTCACCTCTTTGTATTTGATGTCACAACAGCTCAATGTTATCGCGACCTTCTGGTCTTTGCAGCGGATGTCGCGACCTCTTTATGATGTCGCTAATTCGTTCCCGTCATTGTCACGATCGCTTAAAGGATGTCGCGACCTCAAGTTCAGACATGTCGCGACAACCGTGTTGTCGCGAATTCCTTCTTTTCTTACAAGCAATCGTTGTCGGACCGCTGAGTGATGTCGCGACTTCCTTTCTATGTAGTTGATGTCGCGACAGCTTGAACTTGTCGCGACCTTCTTTTTAGTGCAACTGATGTCGCGACCATTTGAATGATGTCGCGACCTTCTTTCTTTAGATGATGATGTCGCGACCTTAGTTTCCTTGCAAGCTGATGTCGCAACTGCTGAATGATGTCGCGACATCATGTCTTCTTCTTCATCAATTTCTGGTTGCTTCACTTTGAGTTTCTTTCACGCCCACCCGCTTGCCTTCATTCGCGACCTGAGCTTCAGAATAGCAACCTTAATATGCGTATTTCTCGATTGTCGTAAAGGTTTCACGACATCATCCTTAATCATTCGCCTCTCCCCGCCGTAATTTTCTTCTGTGCGCTACATCGCATCGTCATCAATATTCTTCATTCCTTTTTACTACAATTTATGCCAATTCCCCGCCGCACACGGGTCAGTGGAAGCATTCCATATTCCCGCACATAAATTAGCCTTTTTTAGAATAAAAATAAATCGAAAAATGGGACTGAAAAATAGATGACTTAAGCTCATCAAACTCCCCAACTTTAAAATTTTATTTCTTGTCCTCAAGCAAAAGCAAAAAGAAAGATTTGTTTGTCCTCAAACAAAAGGACATTTTTCTGTTTTGTTCTACAGTTTTTCTCATTCCACTCTTCTGTTCGGGAATTGAGAGATATCTCTATTATTTCAAATTTCAGTTTTTATGCAAGAACAGAGCATAGTATACTTCTATTACAAAAATTCTCTTGATAAACTAATGTATTTAAACAAATATCCAATAAGCTCCTTGTTTCAGGTGTGTGTGTGTGCAGGTCTTCAATCCTTTGCAACTTCATGTTGAATTTAGTTAATCTTCTGGGAGTTTTCTTAGATTGTTTATCAAAATCCCATATGCTTGTTTTTCTCATTGATCTCCACTAATGTAGGTAAATTCAACCTTCAGAATCAATGAGGTCTTTTTCAGCTTGTAATGTTAGTTTGGGTAATGAGTAGGATAGATGGAATTTTTGAAGTTAAGATTACCTAAACTCTTTCTTCTTCTTACTTAACTCGGTCGCCTTCCCTTTCCTTGCAACTTCTTTAGGTCGATTTCCCAAACTTCATCTGGGTATTCCTTTGAATTCTTGTGTTTAAAACCTGCTTGCTCCAATTTCTCATTTGTATTTCTCATTGTTTGAACTTCTTTCTCCGCCACTTTCAGGAAAAGTTCACAATTGCCCCGTCTTGTGCTTTCAAATTTTAGCTTAATCTCAAGTTAGTAACTCTATACCTGGTACTGGCATTAGGTACTAGGGTGTTGAAACACCCTAAGAACTTAATTTGCTCAAGAGAGTTAGCCACAAGACAAAACTTCTTCCTTTAAGCTTTCTTTTCTGTTTCCTCCTCGCTTTAGATTTGTCCTCTTCACCCTTTCAGATTCCTTTTGGTTCTCCGTAAATATACTCCCCCAAACTTTATTTCTCTCTTTCCCCTCCTTGAGTTTTTGCAATCGCAGGTTCTTTACTCGGGAGGGGATTAGTTATAAAGGATGGTTTGGGATTTCCACTGCTTGTTTTGGAAGATGTGGACTGTTTTGGGCTCAAATTCTAGAGGCCATGCAAAAGCATATAAATAATGGTGGCTAAAGGCTCAAACTGCTGCATGATAGCCTCTATCATTTCATATGTTTCTACCTCTAGGATTTCGCCTCAATCAATAATCAAACAAGTTCTAAGACTGTGAACTCTAAATCCTGAATTCCCTAGAAGATATTCCTAATTCCTGTCAAAAGTTTCATAAGTTTTGTTGACCAATGTGTATTATTTCTTCAAGACTCGTACTTTATTCATCAGCTTACTTAAATTATTTTAACCAAGTATTTTGTTCTAATGTTAAGAACTAATTTTCTTCACCCTCGCAACTAAACTTAATTAAAATGTATCAAGAATAATTCTAATCTAGCTTTATTCATGCCTTCGATTATGCAAAGTTCGCCTTTGAAGAGTAACAGAATTATTTATTTAATTCCTCAAATCATAAAATATCAGAATACGTAAAACACACCGTGATCTAATGAATACCAATTTGTCACAACGTAAATTTTATTCAAAGATCAAATTATTTTCGATATTACAACTGGCCTTTTCTTACAAATAAAACTATAACTAAGTTCGAGAAAACCCTTTATTTCTTGATATAAATTCTATATCTTCTTTGAAGGTTACGGGCTTCCCGCTTCAAAGCTCGGGGCTCCACTGCACTCCGAGCTTCTCCATGAGTGATTCTAAGAAGCACAAGGTCGCTCAACAAATTGGAGCCTTTTCTTTGAGCTTCTCTCGGTTGATGGGTTCTAATTAACCCTTCTTCCAATTCCTTTCCCATCAACCACTTCCTTCATTACACATCGCTTTATGGAATACAAGGGAATCGAATAGGTTTGTTCTCCACTCCATTCATTCCATAAACTCGTGTTCATAACCTTGAAGCTCTTCTTTCTTTTTTCTCCATCTTCCTCATTTTCTTTGTTTATTCTTCCCTGTCTTCCCGGCCCTTTTATATTGATTTTAACTTCTCCTCGAAGAACGAGGTTATTTATTCTTCTTCTTTTGTTTTCACTATATATGTATTAAATGAGACTCGAATTTGTTCTCTTGATGTTTCAAGAAATTTTTAGAACGAAGAACAGAATATTGAAAGATTTTCCTAAATCTCTCGATTATTCTCCTCGAAATGACCATTATAAAACCAACTCCGCTCATTCAATGAGTTGAATTCTGTTTCTGCATTAATTATTATCTAATTCCCCGATTTGAATAAATGTTACCATAACAGAAAGGTTGAATAAATTTTGTGCTGTCATTAAATTTAGGGCAGAATTAAAAGTTGCCCAGCTGGCAAACTTTTCCTTGATGTCGCGACATGAATTATGTGTGGGAGGACAAGTCATCCTGAAGCTGCGACATCAGGCATCTCATGACATTATTATGTTGTCGCGACCTCTATTTCTGTCGCGACATACCTTTTGGTCGCGACCTCATTCTTGCTCTTCCTTCAGTACTGACTGAGTCACGACATCAACTTCTGTTGCGACTTCAGTTTCTGTCGCGACATAAGTTTTTGTCGCGACCTAGTCTGTAATTGCCTCAAATTTAATGAACGTATAGTTTTCACTATTTATCAATTTGCACTCTTTGCAAGATTCAATTAAATCATTCGCATACAGCAATTCAAACATGTATTCTATTAAATTTTAACATAATTTATGTAGGGAAGAACATACTCCCCTTTTTCAAGTCGTTCCTTCCTGTGAATTGCTGGAGTCAGTACTTGAAGTTCGCTCCTTCGCTCGAGCCATTTCCTCGCATAAGCACTCGCAAAATTTCCAAAGGATTTAATTAAACAAAATTAACTTCTCAAGTACTAACTAATCAATATAAAACTAAAAACAAAAAAAAAAACAAAAAAAAAAAAATCAAGGTGAATTCTAAAATCAAAGTATAAAATTTAACTCAAATCTCAGGTCGCCTCCCATCGCCGCCGCTTTGAGTCCTTAGCCGGACTTGTCGCTCGATTCTCTCTCTCTCTTAATGAACCAGTCGGAGCTCTTCCTTTCTTCCTCCCCGCTTTGATAATGCTTCGCCTTTGTCCATTGACTTTAAATTCTTCCCCAAAGATCGCCTTAGTGTTATCATACAATGTAGTGCCTATGAATTACTATGTACGGTCCACTCCATTCGATTTAACCCTTCCCGGAAATAACTCTTCAACTGAGTTAAAAAGAAGAACCTCGTTCTCCGTCTCGAACTCTTTTCTCTGAATCTCTGATCATGCCATTTCTTTGTTTGTCTCCTTGTATATTCTAGCATTGTCAGAGCTTCATTTCTCGCTTCTTCCAGCTTCATTCAATTGGAGCAAATTTCTCTTCCTTCATAGCTTTAAAAATCAAAGTTCATCTTCGATGGCCCACATAGCTTTGTATTCCAGCTCAAGAGGTAAAATATTACGGTTTGCCAAAGACAACTCAAATGGGGACATTCCAATGGGAGTTTCTTGAATGCACCCGTAAGCCCAAAGTGCATCAACAAGTTGAAGACCAATCCTTCCCGCTAACTTACGCCTTTTCCAGGTGATCTCTTTTAATCACCCCGTTGAAATCTCTCTCATCATTCATTGGTCCTGGGATGATAAGCTAGACTCTTATATGCTTGATCCTATACCTGCTCATGAGTTTTGCAAATATTTTGTTTGCAATGGCTTCCCCATCACTAATGATAGTTCTGGTGTTCCAAATCATTAAAATATTATTTTCAGAAGAAACTCACAACCGTATTAGCACTGATTCCGACAAGCCACTGCTTCCACCCATTTGGAAACATAATCCACTACCAGAATACATACAGGTTTCCAAATGATGGTGGGAATGGTCCCATAAAATCTATTTCCCATACATAAAAAATTTGCACAACCATTATACCTTTTAGGGGCATTTCATTTATGCTGCTGATATTTCCAATCTTTTGGCATCTATCACACAATTTGACCCATTCAACACAATCTCTGAAGATAGTGGGCCAATAAAATCCAGATTGGAGTATCTTGTGAGCTGTTCTTTCTCCAGAAAAATGCCCCCCATATGGTGATGCATGGCATTCATTCAAGATTTTACATTGTTCACTCTCTGGCACACATCTTCTGATAATCATGTCAGCACTTTGGAAGAAGAAAGCTGGTCATCCCAAATGTAGTACCTGCTATCAGTCCTGAGCTTTCTTTTCTATTGTTAGCTGAATTCCTGAGGAGCTACTCCACAAGCCATGTAATTCACAATATCAGCATACCATGGAAGTCGGGAATGACACTCTAAAACAAACTTGTTCATCCGGGAAGCTCGTTAATTCGCTCCTTTTTCTCTTCATTCCTTTCTACTCCGACAAGTGATCGCTTATCACATTGTCACATCCCTTTATCTTTAATTTCCAGATCAAATCCTTGCAGTAGCAAGCATCACCTTATCGCCTTGGCTTAGCTTCCTTTTTGACATCGATATTTGATGGCCGTACGGAACCAGGAATCCATAACATGGGATCCCAAATGTAATGGCCTGAATTTCTCACAAGCAAACACTAAGGCATCTCATTTTCAGTTGTGGAATAGTTTTGTGCTTCATTGAAGGCTCCCATAGTATAGTATATGGTCAATATTTCTTTCTTTGCCCTAAATATGTTTCAATTTTCATGTAAATCACTGCATCCTTACATTATTTCGAACTCATCCCATTCTCGTGTAGCTAATAGGTGCTTTAACTAACTGATCTTGATTTTTCAGCGCGCCTTGAATCTGTACCAACTTGTGTCCTTCTCTAGTAATCCGTATAGTGGTCTAGCTATCTTGAGAAGTCTTTGATGAATTCCTATAAAATCCAAGATACCCCAAGAAACTCCTTATCCCCTTATCGTCAGGAGGTGCAAGGGTTTTGATAATGGAAATTTTGGATTGGTCCACTTCTAGCCCTGTAGCAGAAATTTTATGACCAAGAACAATACCTTCTGTTACCATGAAATGGCATTTTTCCCAATTTAGTGCTAGCTGTTTGTCCTTGCACCTTTGAAGTACTGTTTCCAGGTTGTTCAGACATTGTTCAAATCTCAGAATTCCATACACTCGTGGAAGCTCATCCACAAAAATTTCCTTAAGTGACTTCCTCTAAACTAAATCTGAGAACATTGACATCATACATCACGGGAGTAGCAGATATTGCACACCTAAATGGCATCCTTCTCATGGTACCAGTGGGCATGTGAATGTGGTCTTTTCATTCTCAGTGCAATTGCACATGGTTGTAACCCTCGAATACCCATTCAAGAAACAAAAATGAGGGTGTCCCGCTAACTGGCCCAACATCCGATCAATAAAGGGCAAAGGGAAATGATCTTTCCGTTGTTGTATTCAAACTCGTAATCAATGCATACTTCCATCCTCACACCGTTTGCTCGGAATTAATTCATTTCTTTCATTGCGATCACAAGAAATCCACCTTCTTCGGGAACTACATAATCGGGCAACTTAAGGACTGGCTCAAATTGCATAGATAAAACCAAAGATTTAACCATTTGAGCACTTCCTTCTCGACTACTTTCACATCGATCTCGCCTTTGATGTTCGAATAGCTTGGCTTTGCATTTTCTTCTAGCAGTATTTTGTGCATGCATATTGATGGACTGATACCTTTTAACTCTTCAATAGACCAAGCTATAGACTCCTGATGATTCCTTAAAATATCCAGCAACCTCTGTTCTTCAGCATCACTGAGTCTAGCAGAAATTATTATTGGTTTACTTTAAATGACTTGGCAACTCCTTTAAAACTAGCCCTTCTTCACTGGTTTCTTGATGAAATTCCTTTTCTTCATTTGCCTTTTTTTCAACCCATTTTGCTCAAGACTCGTTACTTTTCAAGAGAATGTAACCGATGTGCAAAAATCTCAATCAAAACCTTCAAGATACTGGAAATTCATCACTTCTTCATTGATTGAAAGTTGGGAATTACAATCATAGTAACAATTAGCATTGTTGACATATACATCTTCTATTGATTTGATATCTTCCCTTTTTATGTCTAAATTCCTCAAACTTCGACAAATTGAAATCATCCATTTCTCTCCAACTCCGAGAGTGAGAATTCTTCGTGATATCGATTAGAGTCGCCTCCAGCTTGCAAGGAATGGCTTTCCCAAAGAAATAGGGACTTGTGAATCTTCTTCCATATCTAGTATGATGAAGTCAACTGGAAAAATAAACTTTCCCACCTTTATCAGCACATCTTCTATGATTCCTTCAGGTTTAGCCGGTTCTATCTCGCATTTGAGGGTAACAAAGAGTGGAGTAAGCTCCCCAAATCCTAACTTCTTGGCAACGTATCAGGGCATTAAATTGATACTGCACCCGAGTCACAAAGAGCTGGAACTCAAACTTCCAATGGTGCAGGAATGCGAAGCTCCCCGATCCTTCATCTTTTCCGTAAGTCTCTCTTGATCACAAAGATCACAAGTTGCACTAAGCCATCAATTCCTTCTT
Organism: Tetrastigma voinierianum; assembly: GCA_016808115.1. Classification (NCBI taxonomy): domain Eukaryota; kingdom Viridiplantae; phylum Streptophyta; class Magnoliopsida; order Vitales; family Vitaceae; genus Tetrastigma; species Tetrastigma voinierianum. Next base: position 715,631 of record JAEQBH010000709.1, on the reverse strand, counting down.
CGCCATCTTCCTCTTTTGCCTCGCGATGTCTTTCAAAATTTTTGCATAAAGCGGCATCCGAAATACCACTTCGCGGAAAGGCATATCGATCTCCAGCTTCTGAAAGGTTTTCAAAAACCTTGCAAATTGTTCCTCTATCTTTGATTGCAAATTCTCTGTGGAAATGGGACTCCGCAGTGCATTGTTCCGGGTTTTCTCTGCTTCCTCCTCCCCGACTGTGATGTTCCTTCTTTCTTTCATTCTCCAAGAGCCAAAGATTGTCCGGGCCTCATCTCCCTTTGTTGCTTTCTATCTACCGCTCTTTTCCACCAAGTCTCTCCCACTTCTGAGCTGCACAGCCATGCAGTCTTTAGGATTCTTCTTCGTGTCACTGGGAAAGGCATCTTTCATCTGGTTTTGCGTGTTTAGGCGCTGTCTCTATTTGTGTCTCTAGGTTCCCGAGAGGCATTAGTAGTCTTCTCTCAAAATTTGAGAATTGTTACTTGAGGCTTCCACTCGAAACTTTTGTTCAGATCATCATCTCTTTGTTGTCCTCTCATGAATTGCAAAGATTTGATCTTCAAATAGCTGAGCCCTCGACTGGGTACTCGCTTCATTTTCACCTCCTGTCGTCACGCAGAACCTTGGTGGTTGGGCCGATATCCCGCTGAGGATTCCGTCCATGCTCGGGCCTGGTGGAGACCCTCCACCATATGAAAAATTTTCACGGTTCCTCACGTTGGGCCGGATGATAGTGTGCTAGTAAAAGCTAGGATTCGTTTGAAGTGATAGCTTTTCGGCTCCCCAAGTACTTAACCTCCACAAGCATCATAAAACAGCTTCTTCAAAGGGATACATCAAGACTTCCTCTCAATAGTTCTCTCGATCGCTCCTATTTCACGAGCAAAGGTGCATTTTCCTCTTGCTTGTCCATTCTATGCATGATGGCATCCAACTTTGCCTCCATGGCTGTCATTTTGCTCAGCTCCATGACTCCTCTTCCTCTGCCAATTACTCTTGAAAACTCTGATGGAGCTTTCATATTGCATTTCGCCAAATCCTCAATCGATTCGCTCTTCAAAGACTTTATCGTCAATGCTCCACGCGATGAAGCATCAATAATGCCCTTAGATGTGATCATTCAAGGCATGATACACTATGTCCATCTGGGTACTAAGTCTATTCCATGCATCGCATCTTTCAAAGAACCTTGAATCTCTCCCATGCTACGTAAAGGCTCTCATCTTCCCCGCCGGAACACAATTATCTCCCCTCCTTCTCCGAGGTGAGTGATGGGGGAAGAATCTACCAACAGTCTACAAGCTCCCAAGTATCAACATAACCATATGGTAAAGATTCATACCATGTGGCTGCTGTATCTCTTAGAGAAAATGGGAATAAATGTAATTTTATGACCTCTAGTCTCACCCCATTCAACTTCACTGTGTTTGCCATCCTAAGAAACCTTCCCAGGTGCTCATTTGGGTCTTCTGTGGGATGACCAAGAACGTTATTATTGTCCATTGTAATTCATGGTTTGTTTCACTAAAGTTATTTGCATCAACTGTAGGTCAGTTCGATTGCAGAGTATTATCCCGAATAATAGTCTCCAAAAGTCCTCCATTGTATCGTTGATCGGAGGCCTTCGTCAGCCGTTTCTTCGTTTCATTCCGTCTGCCTTCATCTTCCATAGCTGAGTTTTCGCCTTTCGCTTTTTCTCAAGCTTCCGAAAGTGTTCTCTCTAATTCGCACTGGAACTCAGATCGTTCTGCTTCCTACGACAAAAGTTTTCCCCTCAAATAAAACATACTCACATTAATAGGATTAGTCAAGCCAAAGATATTTTCAAGATGCATTTGTTAAAGATTAGTGGCTGAAAATAAACTAACGTTTGAAAAACTATTTTTGTTCTTTTTCTTTTTAAATGTCCAAATTAGTATTTCCTTATTTCGTCTGAATATTGATCTACTAAATTCTTTCAATCCCTGGCAACGGCGCCAAAAACTTGTTCGCTTGACCAAAAGACATATACAAAATTTATGACACGATTACCAAAAGACTATTGTCTAATCCCCAGCAATAATGCCATGAAACTTTGTTCGCTATATTTACAATTATCCGATTAAAAATGGTTTTTAAGATCGGATAAATTTCTTCCCGTTTCGATCCATGATTCCCGTAAGTGCAATAGCCGAATAAAGTAATGGTACGGATTTTGATCCAGATATCGATCCCATCAGATCTTAAGAATTTTCTTAATCAACTACCCCGACTACTCAAGCTCTATACTATTTCAATTATGATAGACAATTTGAATCATCTTGAAAGCCTTAAAATAATGAAAATTAGTTAATTGAATTAATAACAATGAATTGAATAATCGAAATAATAAAATAACAAATTTAGATTGAACGCTTATCTCAGTAAAGGGCCTAATGAAAAATAAAACTATTATAAACATCAATTCTTCGCATTTCACTGTAATTTTGCTTCATGAACCACGATTTAAAACTAGTCCAAGGAGGCGAGTGCAACTGGATCTTCCAACTCCACTGCTCATTATCTAACATTGACTGCTTTTCGAAGACAAGTGGGTTAGATAACTACCTTTAACTGGTCGCTTGTTCCTTGCATTTTCTTTCAATACTTCATACCCATTAACCTGATCTGTAAACCCGCACTCCTAACTTATACTATCGCACGTATTTACACTATAATCGGGTTTCTCTTCCTCAAAATCGAACATCTCATTCTTTCCTTGATTAGATCCTTGCTAACACGGGATTGAATTCACCATTCGAATCGTAGGCGATCCTCGCATGTTTAAATTGATGATCCTCAACTCATTCGTTTCCAAGTGAAAAGAGGATTTATCAATTTAATCACACAAGAGCACATTAATCACCAATAGCAGGTTCAAGACACCAGCCCACGAATTGCTCATTACCTCGTGAATGCCTTCCCGCGGTCACTCGTAGGGCCTCCTGGAAATCAGCTCGAGACAATCCGTTTATGGGTAGGCGACACTGATATTGGGATCAATTCCACAAAATAAACAAAACCAGCAAGTAGATTTACAAACTGAAGTTCATCATCGATGAATAAAATTATGCAGGAAAGATAATTTCTGACGATAGAGTCATTTCAATGGAAGCTGGGTTTCTGGGTAAACTACCGACACACCATACATTGGCTTCGTCGATCAAGAACCACTATAATTAGGAAACTGGTAGTTCGAAATCCCAAATTTTGTCTGGAATTCAAATAACAAGATAGTAATTTGAAGAAATATAAATCTGCATTGAGCTAAAACTTTAACAGCTAACGTTCAGATCCAAATTTAAAACAAAAATACGAACTAATCTAAAAAAAAAACAAAGAAAGAAAAGAAAATTAAAATACAGGAGCCTTCAGCAACCCAGATCTCTCTTTCAAGTCGCCAAGAGCTGCGTTCCTTCAGTAGCAGCTACATATTTATAGGGTTCTGTTGGGCCCACTCGATGCACCTCTTTTGACTTCGCTTAACTCGGCCCAATGTTATTGATGTCGCGACATCAATCTTGTCGCGACTTCGTTGATTCCTGGGCCTCTTTGTCAAGCCCTTATTTGGTTGCGGCATGTCTTTGGTGGCGCTGATGTCGCGATGCCTTACTTGTCGCCATCTTTTTGTTCATGGTCGCGACAGTTTCACTGACGCCAAGGACTATACCTTTTGTATTTGATGTCGCGCATACCAATGTTATCGCCTTCGGGTCTTTGTAGCCGATGTCACACCTCTTTATGATGTCACGACCTGCTCTTTGCTTACTCGCTTGTCACGCATCGCTTAGTGATGTCGCTGACCTCAAGTCTTTACATTACGTCATGACAACCGTGTAAGTTGTCGCCACCTTCTTTTCATTATCCTGTCGCCAATTAATCGGAGCGATGTCGCGACTTCCTTCGTGGCTGATGTCGCGACAGCTTGATCTTGTCGCGACCTTCTTTTTAGTGCAACTGATGTCGCGACCATTTGAATGATGTCGCGACCTTCTTTCTTTAAATGATGATGTCGCGACCTTAGTTTCCTTGCAAGATGATGTCGCGACTGCTGAATGATGTTGCGACATCATGTCTTCTTCTTCATCAATTCCTGGTTGCTTGACTTTGAGTTTCTTTCACGCCCAGCTCGTTTTGTCTTCAATTACGCTTCATTTGCGACTGGAGCTTTGTAGTTGCAACCTTAATATGTATTTCGATTGCTGTAAAGGTTTCACGACATCAGATCCTTTAATCCTTTTTCGCCTCTCCTGCTGCAATTTTCTTCACCGCCATATCGCATCGTCACCACATTCTCATTCCTTTACCGCAATTTCCTCGCTTTGAATTCCCCGCCGCACACGCCAGGAAGTATCCACATTCCTGCACATAAATCAGCCTTTTTTAGAATAAAATAAATCAGAAAAATGAACTAAAAGTAGATGACTTTTAAGCTCATCACAACCACCTCAAAGATAAAGTACACAAAGTTGTCTAAAAACTCTTAGAGGAGAATTTGAAAGTTTGAATATGAAATAATCAGAGTCAATCTCAGATTATTTTTCTAGAGTATTAGCAATTGTGAAAGTTTAAATGATTCTCGTGTGATTGAGAAAATACTTAGATCTTTGTATTCAAAGTTTGATTATATTTGCTTGTGGGCTATCAAGAATCTAAATAGTTAGATTCTATGACTATTGACCAACTTATGGGGCCATTGAAAGCCCATGAAGAGAGACTTAAAAGGAATGGCCAAGAAAAGATAGAACAAGTCCTTCAAACAAATATTTCATTAAAGGAGAATGTAGAAAATTCCAATGAAAGAAGTCAAAACAACCACGGATGTGGTTGTAGACGTAGTCAAGAAAATAGAGGAAGAGGTCATTTCAATTCATCAAATAATGAAGGAACAAGTCAAAACTCAAGTTCCTCAAGAGCACATGGAAGATGACACAAGTCAAGGCAAAACGAAGCGGGGAGGTATGACAAATCTCAAATTCAATGTTATAATTGAAACAAATATGGTTATTATGCTTACGAATATAGAAGTTCTACTAATAATCTAAGGACAAGTTAACTATGTTGAACAAAGATCAAGAAGAATCTATTGTTTTGTTGGCATTTAAAGGAGAAAGTGAAATGAGAAATACATGGTATCATATGTGGTTTTAAAAACATGTTCGTGGAGCTTGATGAATCAAAAAGTGGTCATGTTACTTTTGAAAATGATTCCAAAATTCTGGTAAAGGGCAAAGGTAAAATCTTGATTCGTTTGAAAAATGGAAAGCATCAATTTATCTCAAATGTCTACTTTGTCCCTTAAATGAAAACCAATATACTAAGTTTAGGCCAACTTTTGGAAAAGGGTTATGATATTCACATGAGAAATCAAAGTCTTTCCATAAGAGACCAACATGCCAATTTAATTGCTAATGTGCCAATGACGAGTAATAGAATGTTTTTATTAAACTTACAAAATAATTGTAAGATGATTGAAATCTTGTGTTAATGATTCTTCTTGGATTTTATATCTAAGATATGGACATCTCAATTTTGGTGGATTGAAGTTGTTGAGCAAGAAAAATATGGTAAGATGGTTGCCTCCTATAGATCACTCGGATCAATTATGGGAAGGGTGTTTGCTTGGAAAACATGCTAGAAATAGTTTTCCAAAAGAAGCAAGTATAAGAGAAAAGAAGCCTCTAGAGCTTATTCTTTTGGTAAGAATAAATATTTTCTGCTTTTTATTGATGATTTTAGTAGAAAAACATTAGGTATATTTTTTGAAAGAAAAATATGAAGTATTTACTGTCTTTTAGAAATTTACAGCACTTGTTGAAAAGGAAATTAGACATACTTTAAAGGCAATGAGATCTGATAGATGAGATGAATTCACATCAAAATAATTTAAAGAGATATTGTGGGAATCATGAAATTCGTCAACCTTTAACGCTTCCATATTCGCCATAACAAAACAGGGTAGTTGAAAGAAAAAATAAAATTGTCCTCGACATGGCTTGTAGTATGTTGAAAACTAAAAATATGCCTAAAGAAATTTGGGTTGAAGCAGTTGATTATGCAGTTTATTTGTTGAATCGTTCTCCTAGTCGAAGTGTATGGAATAAATCACTACAACAAGCTTGGAATTTAAGAAAACCAGGTATTTCACACTTAAGAGTATTTGGAAGCCTTGCATATGCTCATGCGCTAGATCAAAAGCTATCAAAACTAGATGATAAAAGTGAAAAATATGTTTCTATTAGTTATGACTCAAGCTCCAAAGGCTACATGTTATACAATCTAACTATAGAACGATCATCATTCGTAGAGATGTGAAGTTTAATGAAGCAAAAGCATGGGATTGGGGTGCTCAAGAAGAGGAGTATAACACTCACCCCCTATATGAAGAATGTTGTTACTTGGATCGTCTAACCTCAATGTCGTTACTTGGATCATTTGACTCCGAGCATCAAGAATACGATAGCGACTGGCAGTGCCGGGTCCGACGACGGCCTCGTCGCAGCCTCCGATGATTAAGTCAGCAAAAGGGGTGGAGAAGATAAGGGAGTTAGCGCAGTTGGAGTTGCATACCTTTCCCCTCGAGGTGAGCCCTTGTTTTATACTCAAATTCTTCTTGATTTTAGGAAAAATAATTTTGTGATTAAGATCTCTCTTTCCTTATCAAGGACTAGTTCTTCCATATCCAGGATTAATGTTTTTTAGATCTATGAGATTTGAACACTAGGAGATCCGTGGATAAATATCCTATGCGTAATTTCCTCCCTAATATGGTTATCCATACCACCCTTTCCATATGCGGTAGGATGACCGGCTAGGGGACTCGGGGTCCCAGACGGGTTCTAAGACTCTACCGTCTAACCTATTCAGGTGGTTTTAATATGGGCCGCCTTGGGCCGCCTACGAGGCGGGCCAGCGGTAGCTTCCAGCGGCACTCGGGCCTATTGAGTAGTGGGTCTAGGCCTAAAGGCCATAGTACTCACAAAGAAGGAATAACAAACAAGAGAAATTTTGCAAGAAATTGGTACTCCACTTTCATCACCACCTTCATCAACTCATGAAGCTTCAACAACACCATCTTTACTAGAAAGCTCTAGTGAAAGAGCACCATGATATAGAAGTCTACAAGAAATTTTTTAGGTACCTAAAATCAAAACAATTAACTTCTCATTCTTTACATAATATAAACCTAAAGGCTTGAAGAAGCAATTCAAGATAGAAAAGGGAAAAATTCTATGAATGAGGAAATAAAAGCAATAAGGAAGCTAGTAATAATACATGCAAACTAAAATCATTTCCAAAAGGGAAAAAGGCAATTGGAGTAAGATGGGTGAGCAAGGAAAAAAAAGAACATTGAAAGGAAAGTAAGGTGATACAAAGCAAGATTGGTGGTTGAATATTACATGCAATAACAAATTGGTTTCTAATCAACAATTAATCCAGACTTTCATGATGGTAGCAAATGCATTGACACTAGATATCACTTTATTAGAGATTGTGTTTTGAAGACTGAAATGCAATTAAATTTTGCAAAATCACCAAATCAAATTGCTGATATTTTTTACCAAGCCTCTAAAGTTTGAAGATTAGAAGATTGAGGATGCTACTTAGAGTCACAAATCAAGTTTAAAGGGACATGTTGGAAAGTAAACTAGATTTGGAAACTATTTGAATTATATTAATTTCTAAGATCATGTTGAAGAATATTTTATTTTAGTTGTCATTTTTAGTTTCCAATTTGAGTATTTGAGAACATTTAGGTGTTCAAGTTTATGGAAAGTTTATTTCAGTAGAAGATTTGATTTGATTTAGTTTGAGTTATTATAAATAGGATATCATGTAATAGTTGAAACTATATAGAGAAGAATGGAGTGATAGTATCCACAAAAATTTATTTTATCCTCCTAGTCATATTCTTGAGATTGAGTATTTTCTTTCTACTTATCCATTAATTCCAACTAAACTATTATCACGCCCATTATCTTCGAATATAATATTTTGAATAATTTAAGTTTTGAGAAGTTTGCTGGATGTGTGAGAATGTTGATAACATTTTATTGAAGTAACGAACTTGATAGAAAAAGCTACACACAATTACAAGGAAGATATACATTTGAGAATCATGTTTAATTATCTTCTACCACTCACTTAATCATTCAATAATTATATAGTCTTATATCTATAATTATTTAAATAAATTGAATAGAAACTTCTATATAGAAACTTTCTAAAACTTAAAAACTTAAATTATTCTTTAAAAACACAAAAATAGAAACTAAATATAAACACTTCAAATAAAAATTTATCTCATATGCTTTTAGAAACTAAATTTACTCATAGCTCATAATTTCTAAGTCGTTTAGTTTGATAAAATCCTCAAACTCATTCTTGATACCAAGTAACATCCTAAGCTTTCGAAACTCTTTTAAACATAATAAGCTTGTAATTATTTGCAATTTAATCTTGACCTTTGTAAAATTAAATTGCATTTCCTTTCTTCTAAAATTAACTTTCAAAACAAAATGAGATTTCAGATGGTGATTAGACAAGCTTGCTTTCTGTATGATACAAAACTATTAGATTTTTGATAATTCAATAGCTACTTTATTGTCACATAAATCTCGTTGGTTATATTTTATGGTAAATTAATCTCCTTAAAACAAATTTTTGAGCCAAATTATATGAAAACACATAATATTGTCAAGACAAATTCCATTTTGTAGGTTCAGAGAATCATGATACGTTACTTCTTTTAAGCCAAAATAAAAGTGATATCATCCATAAAAAAGCATGAAGTCGGTGGTACTCTTTTGATTATCCAAATTTTCGCTCATTTACTGTCATTATACCGAGTAAGTTAAAAATTGTTGGAAAACTAAATATATTTTATTACTTGTCATAGGCTCATTAACAATTAAATAAGCATGCTGATTTCTTATTAAAAGACTTTGATTTTTCTTATGAATATCATAACACTTTTCTAAATATTGTCCCAAATTTAGTCTACTTTTTTTTAGTTTAAGGACAAAGTAGATATTTGAGATAAATTGATGCTAGCCCTTGTTCAACTAGATTAGGATTTTAATTTTTATTTTTATTATAATTTTAGATGCATCCCCATAAGTAGATATTGAAGGGACTCACAAATTTACAAATATATGGTATATTATTAGTAAGACGAGTATCATCTTAGGAGAAGATTAGGTTTGTGGATAATGGGGTAATTTATTTTAATTGTATTAAGCATGTGTGTTTTGGCTAAGAGGTCATGGTCATATTTGTTTTAAGTAAGGTGAAGTCCTTGGGAAGCATTACTAACCTCAATGCCTAACAAATAATTGAGGTTCTCTAAGTCTTTTAATAAGAACTCATTATTGAGCTGAGTAATGAGATGAGAAATGAAGGAGAGGTCATTTCCAATAATGACTATATAATTAGCATTAACAAGTTAAAGGATAAGAAATGCAATAAATGAACAAAGAATTGTTAGTCTGGCTACATGTGAAGTCAAAAGGAAAAGAAACTTAAGGAAAGTTCAGCAAACCATGCATTAGGAGCTCATCTATAGACTTGTAAAGAAGGAAAGCATGGTATGGACAAGTAGAACTCACAAAAGCAAGGGTTTTTCCATGAAAACTCTCTTAAGAAGATTACTATATCACCATTAAGGAGGATGTTCTTGACATCAAGTATCTGAGAGGGCAATTAAAATACACAATAAGGGAAAAGAACAAGACAAATGGTTATGAAATTGAAAATGTGGCTAAAGGTTTTGTAGAAGTCTAAGAAATTGCCTTTGAAGTGGTTGATGTTGAAATCTTCTTTGAATTTTGGTGTGTAAATTAACCTGTTTGATACTAATGACATTAACATTAATTGGAGGGTTAGGATAACATCCTAATGCAATTAGCATGAAAAGTGGGGAGCTTGAAGGAAATTTGAGAGTTTCAACTCATCTGTTGATGCAGCATGTAGCGTGATTGATCAACACACGATTGATCAACAAGAATAAAACATCTCAATCTAGAGACCAAATTCTCAATTTAGAGAACAAAGTAAAGCAAAAGCTTTGAATTTATTGACAAATTGATAAAAGTGATAAAAGTCCCTAAAACAAACTCTAAAACATCTATTTATACCTTAGACATAATATGGGTATAATAGAAACTAAAATAATATTTCAAAACAATAATAGGAAAGAAAATAATACTCCCAAAACAAAATAGGAAATAAAAATAATATCCCAAAAAATAAAGAAAATATATCAAAACAACCAAAATAAGGATTTTAGTTGATTTGATCTAATGCCCTGCGTCAGACACCTCCATTTGCGAAGAACTCATCGTCGAGTTACTTCTGGATATCCAAGACTCATTTATGGCTAGAAGAAGGTAAGATCAGCAACATAGAAGATCTTTGAAATCCACATCCAACTTGGTAAGTCAACCACATAAGCATTATTGTTGATCTTATTAACAATCTGGTACGATCTATACTTTCTTTGTTGAAGCTTGCTATGATCATCCCTGTCTCAATGCTGTCTTCCACCCATCACCTGGGACGGATTCGATTCGACAGCCACTCGTCAATCTTGCTAAACACAACCGGTCCACTAATCGATCGCCATAATTGTCCAACCTTGGAATAAGAAATTTATATCTAACCATAATTTTGTTGATCACCCTATTGTCAACATCCATTTTTCTAAAGGCCAACAGTTATGAATTCATATGTGCTCATGCTAGCCTGAATATGCCCCTTGCTTAGCAATTCTTCTACCTTCTCCCTTAAGATTTTGTTATCTTTGGAACTCATCCTATAATGAGGCACATTAGGAAGAGAAGCACTTGGAATCAAATCTATATGGTGTTGTATGATATGCATAGGAGGTATCTCTATCGATAGATCCTCAGGAATCACATCATCAAACTCCTCCAACAAAGTTTCCACCTCCACTAGAATTTGAGCCCCAACTAAATCTCTACTTTCTACTTCTCCCTTCACACCTATCAAATGCACTTCTAAGCCTCCTTACACTCGCTCATAAGTGAGGATGGGCCATAAACAATAGTTAGAAAGCTCCTTCCCTTCGCTTGTAAAGCCTTGGGTTGGTTCTCATTTTCTGATAACTGATTCCTCTTTGTCGATTTTAAAAATTAAGTAGTATAATCTTTCACCCTCCTATTACCACGTGTACATCTCTGATAAGCATAAAAAATATAATGTTTATAGTTTGGAGGCAAAATCTACCTCGCAATAATTACTTCATCATATGTCATGTTTGAACCGGACCACGCCCCTCTCTCATCCTCATCTCCCTCAATCTATCCCACTATACTAATGTTCTCCCTTTTAACTTATAAGCAACAAATTTAACCTTTCTATCCTTGGGAAACTCAGTATATTCAAAGAATATGTCTACCTTAGTCAACCAATCAAAAACCCCCTCAATATCAAGATCACCACTGAAGTTAGGGGTATCTACCTTTAGTTTGTATTTGTTGTTGCCTCTGTAGTTTGGTTGCCACTTCCTTCCTTCTCTTTGTCTACCATGTGGATTCACAAATTCACCAAAGTCGGCATCCTCATCTAAAGTGTCATCAAATCCTATGGTTGGCGTTCTTTGATTTTGTATTTTTGGAATGTGATTAAAAGTGGGTCTAGTGGGGCCAATTCCTCCGCCTTGTTCCTCATTGTCATTCCTACGCCCTTGTCCATTGATCCTTAATAATGGTTGCAATTGCGGTTGTATTGTTTCCAAATGCTAAGTTAAATTTTGGATTGATTGACGTTGCTTGTTAATTGATCTCTAAACAGCTTGCAATACCCAATCATTGCCTTGGGAGTGGTTGCCATCACTTGACCAATATTAGCCATCGATTGGGAGAAACCCACTCTGATTCCACCTGACGCAGCGTGTAGCGCGATTGATCAACACACGATTGATCAACAAGAACTATACATCTCAATCCAGAGAACAAAGTAAAGAAAAAGCTTTTACTTTATTGATAAATTGATAAAAGTTGTAAAAGTCCCTAAAACAAACTCTAAAGTGATATAAGAATGCATCTATTTAAAATTTTAGGGGGACTGTAGCATGAAAAAAAGAGCCACGCATGTCTCAACAATATTTGATGTTTCCTTTAATTAGCTAATCCATTTAATGTAGAATTATGAAGACAAACTACTTGTTCTATCCCACAATGATGCAAATGATTTGTGAAATTTTGAAGTAAACTTGCTTCTTCAATTACATTGGAAGGTTTTGATTTTTCAATCAAAATATTTTTCAACAAGTACTTAGAACTTGATAAACATGTATGAAGATCACACTTATACTTTATATAATCATTTATATCAAGTCAAATCATCATATTGAAACTTTGTGTAAAAATAAAAGGTATCAAACTCCATAAATCACAATGATTGTTTTTTTTTTTTTATCAAAATGAAAAATTGTAGTTGTTTTTTTATTTATTGAAGCAAGTTTTACATCAATTTTCAAGTTGACAACTAGTTCAAAATTACATCATATTGAAACTTTGTGTAAAAATAAAAGGTATCAAACTCCATAAATCACAATGATTGTTTTTTTTTTTTTTTTTTAAACGAAAACTTGTAGTTGTTTTTTATTTATTGAAGCAAGTTTTACATCAATTTCCAAGTTGACAACTAGCTCAAAGGAGTGTTCTTAGTTTTCCAATTAGAAATATTATAACTTTCTTAATTTCTTCTTTTAATGATATAATTAGGATGCCCTAACAAGCCCGCTAAAGCGAAGAAGTCTTTACAAACAAGCCAAGGTTTCCACTTAAGCCCACCTATGTTAGTTTTAGACAAAGAAAATGCCCAAGGCTTATTTATTTATTTTAAAGAATCATCTTCTTCGTTGGTTCAGATTGCACGACCTTCATTGTAAGGGACCAACGACTGAACCAAAAAACAAATAGAAAAAATTTAAAACCAATACATCTAGTATTTTAAAAAAGTGGGTCACTGTTCTACAACTATATAAAACTTGCAAAAATGCATGAAGGCAGAGATCTATAAGGCTATGATAACAATTTTAAGTAAAAATCCATTATCAAAAACATGTTTCTAACATTGAAATATGAAACAAATAAAACAAAAGTATCTTCTAGTCTTTTTCCTTTACCTACTCTCTCAATGGTATTCTAAAAATAATTATCTTTATAGGTTCTCCTATCAAGAACCTTCAGACGTTTTGAAACGATGGTTTAGTCGGTTATCATTCTAAATTTCTTTCTAAATTTGAAACTACACTGCAATCCCTTCAAGACATTTAAAATGTACATTTAATTTACCTATTTGGCTTGTCAGGATTCATTGCTGATCTTAAGCCAATATAAACCTTGATCAACTTATCATTTAGGTTCATTGCTACTGTGGTTTCATGTCTATTTTTCTTCAATATATATGAACTGAGCAGAATCTAAAAGCTAAGAAATATCTATGGAGGTTAAGATCCCATTCAGATATTCGACTCCTTAGCTCCATTCTTCCATCTATGAGGTAATATAAGATTTGAAAAAATCAATTTTGATATCATATGCTGAAAAGAATGGTAGAGGTCCATAATATTTCCTCGCAAGCCATGTACTACCATCTGTAGACTTGTCACTTTCCTCTTGCAAAAATGACAGTACATCTTTGATATCTGATAGTCAAAGAAATGCTTTCCTTGCATGGTTCATAAGAAGGTTGTAACACCCCGTCCAGAGAGGTGTACAAGACATGATACTGGGTGTATAAGAGTACCGAGTGTCATACAGTACTTGAGACTAAAATAGAAATGCAATGAAGGAACCCGGAATTATGGTATTAAAACAGTACAATTACGCTGAGTACAAAAGAAGATGAAACTGTCGGCATAGAATAAATGGTGCATTATAAAGTTACAATTCCAATATTTAAAAGATGAGGGCTAGTTGTAATTAAGGGAAAGTGGATATTATAATAATGTGGAAACAAAGCCAAAAATTCATTCTGTCTCCAAAGCTATTTAGGCTCCAGATTGTGAGAAAAGAAGAGAAGAAAAAGAGAAAGAAGAGTAGACATGAGGAGATAAGTCCATGATCATATATGTTATTCATAATCAAATGTATCTGATTCCTAGGCTTTAGTAGAGAATGATGCTCCTTGGTCTAGTTGTGTGCAAAGATCACATAAACCTTTGAATTGGGGTTAAGAGAGTAAACCCCAATTAGGAGAAAATAGACATGGAATCATCAAATTGTGGTTTGATAAAGAATTGGTGGAATCTAGGTAGTGTTCTTGGATTAAGGTTTTGAGGTTTGAGGTTCCATAGCACCAATCCAAGGCTGCTGGAAATGTTTTAGATGAATCTATGTAAATTCTTTGTGAAGGAATTATAGTTGTATGATGTTAATGGCAGCAGCAAAGCACAAAGAACACTGGGCAATTCCCTGAAGGTGTACTGGCAGAATAGGTGTACCCCCAGACACCCCACCAGGCCAAAGTGTACCTGAATATCCATGGTAAACAGACACCTGGTCTCCTTTTCCTTTTCAACCAGTTTTCGTATTTTAGCCATAACTTACTCATTTCTTATCTGATTTGAGTGATTCAAGTGGCTACTTAAACTAGACTTCAAGGAGAACCAAGCCTAAAGAAATAGGCATCGTCAAATTATGATCCGAAGTGGCCTAAAAATTCACTCAAAGTGGGGCCATGTACAAGCCAAATTCTGGTTCCAGCTTTGGACATAGAGTAGTCCGGGCTACTGACGTGCATCCTGAGTTCTCTCTCTTCTGTCTCGAATTGGGTGATTCCATTTGGAATAGAACCCTAGCACCTTAGCTTTAAAAGAGGCAAAGAGATAGTGACTAAGCATAAGGAGTAAGTTAAGTTATGCGATTATATAGGTGATTAATTTGTCGCCTATTCGTTGAGTGTGTAGGTTAAAAAGTAAATATGGGAAAAGTGTGGAACTCGTGGCTCTCAAGTTTAGCAAGCAAAGAGGCGGAGTGTTCAAAACTCATTTTCCAAATACAAGAGTATTACATATTATTATAAACTGTTTACATTGGTATTTCATGGTTTTGAATGCAAACCATTTTCAAGAAGCTAGCAATGAATTGTAAAGCAAGCAATGAGTTTAGAAAGCAAGTAATGGTTCGGATGCATGCAATCATACCTTTAGTTAAAAAGCAAGCAAATGGTTTTGATTTAAACCATAATTGAAAAGCAAGCAAATGGTTTTGATTTAATCCAAAATTGAAAAGCAAGCAAAATGGTTTTGATTAAGCCATAATTATAAGCAAAATGGTTTTGATTTCTTAAACTATAATTGAAAAGCAAGCAAAATGGTTTCGAATAAACTAATTGCGCAAGCAAATGGTTTTGATTAAGCAGATGGAAATGAAAGTAAATGGTTTTGAATTATTAAATCATTTTTTAAGCAAGCAATACGGCCATTCAGGAGTTTCTAGTCGTTGTGAGGTAATCACTGGGATTTCGTGGAGTGGTCATCACTACTGAAGGTGGGGGTCGTGGTGGTATCGAGTTATTAAGTATTGGCAACCATGATGTTCAAACTATACATACATATGAAGTGATTCAAAGTATTAAATAGTCGATTTTGGGTAATTACAACACTATGTCGAAGAGGATCGGAAGCGGCCGTCCTGTGAGAGTTCCGCAGGCTCCCGAAATATCCTACGCACTGAGGGATGCCGAGCACGTAGTAGGTCTCCCACTACCGCTATGAACCGACCTCCGTATGCCAGTCACAACTATTTGGGCCACCGTAGGGAGCTCAAGTGCCGGATTTTGTTTACAGCAGTGAAGCAACATGAGAGCCATAGCGACCCGTCAGCAGTCGCAACCTCCACCGCCACCTAGAGAGGTTATGGAAGAACCGGGGAGGTCGATAGAGAGAGGCGAAACAGGCGCCGTCATACATCAAGGTGATCCGTATAAACAAGTTATGGCTGGGGACCGAGTAAACAAAGTTTATGGAGTACAAGCTCGGACGAATATATATGAGTCTTATTTCATTCAATGGAAGACAGTGGGCTAAGGATTGGTGGATGCCCTAGAAAGGAGGTATCCTTGGCGCTTCCAACATGGGACCAATTTCAGCAAAGAGAGTTCACCATAGGTTCTTCTTTCCTCAAAGTCATAAGGATTCAAAAATTGAGGAGTTCTTCAAATTAGAACAAAAGAACATGTCAGTATCCGAGTATGAAAAGAAGTTCTCGGAATTAGTTAGATTAGTTCTCTATATTCAAGCAGATGAAGTCTTGAAGTGCAAAAGGTTTTTCAACTACAAAGACCGGATCGTGAGTGCATTTACGTAGTTCCTCGACAGATTCGGGATCTTCTAAGAGCAGCGCCCAGAGCCAGCAAAGCACTACAACCATGTATCAGAGTAGGCAGGAAAGTAAGAGTAAGAGGAGTGCACCAGTACATCCACAAAGCCTGGATTGCTGTTATAAAGAGGAACAAGAGCAGAGGTTATAGAGGCCGAGGAAAGTGTGTCGAGGAGCATCTCTAGTCGGATTGGGCCGAGGCCCCCAACAAGCAGAAGCAAAGGGCACCCAGTATTACTCCCAGAGGCTATATATGGTCAACCACACCATGGGAATGTAGGAGATTCGTACAGTAAGGCCCCACCAGCAGGCCACCATTATTAGGGAGTGCCTCACTGGATTGCGTAAAACATCAAAAGAGTCGGCCTAGCTACCCCGCACTCAGATTAGCACACGAGGTTGTTAGAGAGGTTTCCTGCCAGAGGGGCCAACACGTACCGCAGTAGAGGTGGCCGTGGTAGGTAGAGGTAGTACCTGTGGATACAGACAGCCCCGCACTCGTGCCGTAGAGTATATATGTCATTGACTCGCAGCGTGATGCATCCAAGATGTGGCCTCTACCGGTATTATTTCTATCCTTGATCATGATGCATATACCTTAGTAGACCTAGAGCCACGATTCATTTGCATCGAAACCATCTTGGGATCGCTATTTATAGAGACCAAACATTATAGGGTCGAGGAGAGTTTCCTTCCAGCCGAGATTCGCTACTCGCAGGCAGAGTAGCCGAGATAGTGTAGTAGTTCTCATCGAGACAGGAGTTCCCAGCCGGATCTAGCTTTAGATATGAGGGACTTTGATGTGGTTCTCGGTATGGATTGGTTGTCTCGCCATAGAGCCACATTAGATTGTTATAAAAAGGAAGTAAAGTTGAGAGTGCAGGAGAATGATGTACCTAAGACTGCATTCAGGACACGCTACGGGCATTATGGGTTTCTGGTAATGCCATTTGGCTTCACTAATGCTCCTAAGAATACAGGATTTGATGAACCGAGTATTCCAGCCGCATTCGGATAAGTTCGCTATAGTTTTATCATGATATAATTAGTGTATTCAAGTAGTTCAGATAAAGATTCAGCACCCAGGATTAACAAACTCATGAAAGACACTATATTGTTGGAGGCGTCATTTGACTCACAAGGTGGCATCTCCTAGGTCATGCATTCTGCATAGGGTGAGTGTGGATCCTAAAATAGAAGCAATGGTAAATTGAAACCACCAAAGAATGTGTCGAGGTCGGAGCTCCTTTGTTTAATGGGGTTACAGAAGTTTGTTGGAGGGGTTCTCCAAAGAGTAAACACCATCGTCGACAAGGAAAGATATTAAGTATGATTGGGTAGATGATAGGCTGAAAACGTGGTGTGTAAAATGTACCCTATGTGCCCAAGTGCACGCACAGCGTCCAAGTAAATACAAAGAAATTAATGGTACTGGAGACGATCCCTCGTGGATAGGTGAGTTGATCATCGAGATTTACTTTTCAAATATTATCCGGATGTATGTATTGTGTATAAAGTTACCAATGTCCGAAGTAACAAACAAACTAACTGGTGATTAGTATGTGATGGAGACTAGTCGCGTCTCCCCGCTAATGGATTTCTTAAAGGTGATATTATCTACCCGTTATGATTTATTAATGGCAAGGTGATCTTATTTATTTAGATACCCTCTCTCGAGGTGTATTCGCCTATTTCTCTAGTAGAATTGAGTGTATCTCTACCCCAACTCGGTACTTCGAAATGCTTAAATGTTCTAACCTTAATTGCCACCTTCGGGATTGGAAATATCTCACGCACTTAATCAACCAAAGGTCGGTTTACCATATCCCTAGGTATCCCCACTCCCTCGAATCTCGATTCTAGTATGATCACACACGCCGCCAAACATTACCATGCACTAATCACAGATGTAGCGACATAATGAATCATAACTCAATGAATAATATAAATTAATAAACTTTAATCCATTCAAACGTGACAGGGTTCAACAATACCCTAGGTATAGATCTAGAACATAATGAATAAGAAAATATCCATAGGCGATATATAAACATCAGTTCTAATATCCAAAACAAAGAAAAATACAAATCACGGGCTCTTCTCCCAGATCGATGTCACTCTGCCTTGATTTCCGCGCCCTCTGATTTGTACGATTCCAGATCTCCGATCCCCCTCAAATCCTGCACCATTTTTGCTTTTAAATGATGAGGAGCACTCGCACTGATGTCGCGACGTTGAGACGTCGCGACGTTGAGACGTTGCCGCTTGTTGACTTGCACAGTAATTGACCCAACGTCATGATGGATCGCCACGACTGGACGCCGCGACGTCTACATCTTCATGCAATGCCTCCGTCCCAAAATGCTTCCAATAGCCGCTTTAATTCCACCACCCGTGATCCACACCAATCACCAAATTAGGGTATCCACCACAAAAACTACAAAATTAAATATAAAATAATAAACGTGAAATGAAAGACCTGACGCTGGTATAATATGAGTGTTTTAGGAAAATTCAATGTGAGATTTCACTGCAGCTCATAATGAAAAGTGGATTGACTTTAGCTCCAGCTCTAGCTTTCTGCCTAATGGGTGATGGATTCAGGAGGGGATGTTTCACAAGGCCTTGGTCAGGTTTTTGATGCAAATGATAGGTGATTGTATGCCCCTAGACAACTGTGGAAGAAACATGAGGAGAATTGACCCTACACACGACCTTAGAGCTACAAAGAATGCATTTAAATTCCAAAGATATGAGACATTATTTATATGGTGTTTTGCAGGATCTTACGCATCATAAAAGTCTTCAATATATTTTCACCCAAAAGAGTTGAACCCGAGGCAAAGAAGATGGCTCGAGTTGATTAAGGACTACGACTGTACTATCGAGTACCATCCAAGAAAAGCTAATGTTGTATGATGCCTGAGTAGGTGACCGTAGAGTTCCTTTGTCTCATTTAGATTCGCCACTCACCATGGTGGATCCGAGAGCTTAGGTGATATTGGAGGTCGAGATCTGTGGAGCCTTGTTACTAAATGCCGTTAGACTGACTCCCATGGATCTGATTCAGCAGTGGCAATCACGTATCCATAAACATTGCTTTAAGGAAGGGATAGAAAAGGGAAAGAAAGCAGTAGTTTTAGATTGAGATGATGGTATTGATAGTGAGCTGACAGAGAATGTGTGTGCCAGAGTATGGCGAACTGAAAAGAGAAATTATGGAAGAAGCACATTCATCTGCGTATGCTATGCATCCAGGTAGTACAAAGATGTATAGAACTTTGAAAGAACATTACTGGTGGAATGGGATGAAGAAAGAGATCGCAAATTATTTGCGCTTCCAACCCGCTGCCAGGTAAAGGCGTGAGCATCGTAGGCCCAAGTGGGAAGATACAGTTACTCCCTATTCCAGTGTGGAAATGGGAAAAGATCACTATAGATTTTGTTACAGGTCTTCCACGGACTCAGAGGCAACATGATGTGATATGGGTAATAGTTGATTGTTAGACAAAGTCTGCTCATTTTCTACCAGTTAATGTTGGAGATTCATTGGAAAAGTTGGCCAAATTGTATGTAGATGAGATAGTGAGACTTCATGGGGTTCCTGGGCTCGAGAAAAGGTCGATCAAGACCCCAAGTTCAAGATCTAGGTTTCTGGGCCTATTTGCAAACAGCATTAGTACTCGCCACATTTTAGCACAAAGATTTCATCCTTAGACGACGGGCTACCGAGAGAGGACTATTAAGACGTTAGAGGATATGCTGAGAGCTTGTGTGATAAATCTGCAAGAGTTAGATAATCTCACTGAAATTAATGGAGTTTCGCTTGTAACACAAATGCACGTCAAAAGATAGATATGGCTCCATTTAAGGCACTATATGGTAGAAATGTAGACTCTTAAAGCAGGCCGGGATGAAGTTGGTGAGAGAAGACTAGTAGGCCCCGGATCTGCCGCATCACTCTTAAAAGGGAAAGTTGTTCATACGAAAGATAGTGGGCAAGAGATGTAATCGAAAAGCTAAGGTGACAAACTGGTCGACTTGCAAACAGATAGGTGACCAAGTCTTTTGAAGATTTCACCTTGGAAAGGTGTACATTTAGAAACGACGTGTAAGCTTAGTCCGAGGTATATTGGACCTATGAGATTATGATGCAATCTCGCAGTTTACAGACAGTTACCCCTGTGGTTACGTGGCGATCCATGATACATTCCACATGTATCGATGTTAAGGAAATATATCAGATCCTTCACATCTATTGAGAGAGCAACCGTTGCAGCTAGTAAAAGAGAACTGACTCATAAGATAACTGCAGATCACTTGTAGATCCCAAGGAATAGTGCCAGAAGCAAAAGTGATTCCTTCTGCTAAAGTCTTATGGAAGAACTGCGAGAGGAGGCATCTACTGGGGAGTCGAGACCTGCATGCTCAACAAGACCGCACTTATTTCCATGAGGTATTTTTCCTTTCCTTTCTTTGAGTTTAGTTTATTCATTATGGGACTAAATGTTCCTAAGGAGGATTTTGAACACCCTGTCCCGAGAGAGTGTACAGTACATGATACTGTAGGGGTGTATAAGAGTACCAAGTGTCACATAGTAGTATTTTGGAGAATAAAATAGGAAATGAAGGTTTATGGAACCCAGAATTATGGTATTAAAACAAGGGTACAATTGTCATTGAGCAAAAAGAATATGAAAATCATCAAGTGTAGAGATGGGCCATAGTACAAATAATATAAGTTACAATTTCAATATTAAAGAGATGAGGGCTAGTTGTAATTAAGGGAAAGTGGATATTATAATAATGGAAAACAAAAGCCAAAAATTCATTTGGTCTCCAAAGCTAGGCTCCAATGATTGTGTGAGAAAAGAAGAGAAGAAAGGAGAGAGAAGAAGTGTTACAAAGGAGGAGGAGAAGCCCAAAGATCAAGATGTTGTCTCCAGGATCAAAATGTATTTTGGATTTGTGGCTTTAGTAAGGAGAATAGATGCCCTTTGGTTTAGGTTAAAAAGACTCACATAAACCTTTGAATTGTTGGGGTTATGAGAGTAAAACCCAATTGGGAGAAAATAATATGAATCATCAAATTGTGTGGTTTGATAAATTGGTGGATCTTAGGTAGCTGATTTTCACCTAAGGTTTTGAGGTTATTCCATAGCACCAATTCATGTTGTGAAGGTTTTTAGATGAATTCTATAAATTTTGAGGTAGAATTATAGTTGGTATGATGTTAATGGTGCAAAAGTGGAAAAGAGTTAAATCAGGGGCAAATTTTGGAAGGTGTACCGGCACATGTAATAGGTGTACCGGTACACCCCACCCGAGGCAAGATATGTCTGTGGTGTACCGTACACCCCTGCTCTCTCGCTTCGTCACACCGCTTTTGTATTTACCATAACTTGCTCATTTCTTATCCGATTTGAGTGATTCAAGGGCTACTTAAACTAGACTTCAAGGAGAACCAAACCTAAGAATAGTCATTGTTTAATTATCCAAAGACCTGGTGTAAATTCACCAAGTAGGGTCATGTACAAGCCAAATTCCCTGTTCCATTTTGACATAGAGTAGTGTCCCAAGTTGTTTCTGACGTGGACTTGAGTTTCTGTGCTCCGACTGGGTGATTCCAGTTGAAGAACCCTTAGTAACTATAAGGAGTGTTGCTATCCGATTACATAGGCAATTAATCGTATCGTCAGCATTCGTTGAGTGTGTACGTTAAAAGTAAAGGCGGTGTGGAACTCTCAAGCTTAGCAAGCAAAGAGGTGAGTACAAACTCATTTTCCAAATACTAGTGTATTATTATTATTATTATAAACTGTTTACACTGGTATTTCATGGTTTTGAATGCAAACCATTTTCAAGAAGCTAGCAATGAATTGTAAAGCAAGCAATGAGTTTAGAAAGCAAGTAATGGTTCGAATGCATCCAATCATACCTTTAGTTGAAAAGCAAGCAAATGGTTTTGATTTAAACCATAATTAAAGCAAGAATGTTTAATAAACTAGACTAAAAAAGAATCAAATATTTGACTTTAAGCTATGATGGAAATGAAAGTAAATGGTTTTTTGAATTAAACCATTTTTCAAGGTTAGAGCAAGCAAATGGTTTTAAGTTAAAACCATTTTCAAAATATACAAGCAAAAGAATGTTTGCAAAAAGAGTCCCTGGCGTTAGCTATGTCAGAAGACATGTGACTGTGATCGGAGCTCTAACTAAATTATGGTGATGGCGACACGAGGTCAATTCCACCATATTTACCGGAAAAAGGTGACGCGGACAAAAGTCCTTCCACCGGCACGGTTGAGCACAGGTTCCCTTGTTCACTAGGGTACAATAAGCAAAAATAGGCCTCCAAAGGGTTGATGCTTTGCGAGCATGATATCGCTTTGAAAAATCAACCATTGGTTCCCGACTCGTAAGCTCCGGAGAGTTTTAAAGCAAACGGTTGAGCCTGGGACCTTCATAGATTTCCAAAACGATCGGCTTCAAGTCTCGCTGGATTTTCACAAACGGTTGAGCCTGTGCCCCGCTTTATTTTTAAAGCATGCGGTTGGAGCCAAGGTCTGATGATTATAAGTTTTGAGAACCAGCCAAAGGTTTCGTATGTTTCACAAACTTTTCAAACAAGATAGCAAGCAAGAAAAAGAAATTATGAAGTTATAAACTTCATAAAGCACACAGAGTTTCTGCAGCTTTAAAGAAAAGAAAACAAAATGCAAGCAAGTACAAAAGCAAGCAAAGAAAAGTTTTGCAAACTTTTTATGCTACAAAGCAAAGAGGCTGAAAGATTTGCATAGAAGAGAGTTTTACATTTTGAGATGTCCTGAAAAGCAAAGATTTTATGAAAGTATACACTCCACCGGAGCCTGCTTAGTCTATTATTTTGTATTTTAAAACCATTTTTCCTGTGCATGTGCACGTAAGATGTCAGAAGACAATAGAGTCATCCCGACATTGTGAAGTGCTGTAAATTAAGAGTTATTATTAAGACTACTTTGAATTTGTATAATGGAACATATGTATGTACATAGAGTAGTTTTGGGATAGAATGTGTTGGTATGTCAAGGCTATGTTTGATATAGTATAAATTGATGTGCAAGTAGATCAACAGAATAGGGCAAACACCATCAAGGCCTCGAAGTTTTCCACAAGTAAGATTTTATTAAATCCTAAATCAAAAATAAAAGAAAATTTTATAGAAGGTTTAAGCAATACGGCTTCGTCATAGGAAGTTTTTAGTCGTTAGGAGGTAACGGCCGACTTCATGATACCACACGCCCCATGTCAAGTTTTCCGCTAAGATTTTATTAATCCTAAACCGAAAAATAAAGAAAATTTTTTATAGAAGGTTTAAGTAAGCAATACGGCCGCTCGTATAGTTTTAGTCATAGAGGTAAACGGGCCGATTCAGATAAGAACATACCTCTCATCATGAAGGGGGTGGTCTGTCTGGTCGCATCATTGTGGATACCCACTGGTAATGAGATATATAAAAACCTCTTTAAATTTGTAAATATTTCCAGCAAGAACTCTCTTAAGCTCAGAATAGATAGTATAAAAAATAAATAAATTCTAAGGGTTAGTATTCAGTGCTCTTATAAATTTATAAAACTAGTTCAAACAAAAACATTATTGAACAGATTTTCAAAATCTATCGTTAGGTTAAAAGCCAGGGAGTAGATTGAGGGTTACTACTCCCATGTTCAAATGTCAGTAGCGTTTCTGTTTTTGAGTTAGTGGCGAAAGTGTAAAGAAGAGCTGATCACTTATTACCTCGTTTGATTGAGACTTTGATTGTCTGATATATTACGTCATGTGTTAGTTGGTAAAGTATAAATGCTGCCTGTACACGTACTATATGTATCATTTCTTTATGTACATTAATTTTTAGCATTGATTGTCTGATATGTAACAGGGACTGGACTGTGAAATGAAATTTCTGAAAATATTTAAATGTTGCAAAATGCATTACTGAAATTAGAAATCAATATAATAAATTTGACATAAATAGATGTATAGATTGATATTTAAGTATAAATTGAAAAACTAATTAACCTTTCATTCATAGAATATAAAAAATATTTCGGCTATTTCTTAAAGGAAGTTTATTGGATGTTATTTAAAGGCAAAATAACATATAAGTTTTCAATTGAATGTCATCGGATAAAGGATAAAGTTCATTAGTGTTGAACTAGATAATATATCTATTACTGGGTGCTAGTCAATATATATAAATAATATGTAGCAAACTCAATTCTGGATTTTTTTTATTGATCCTATAAATGTGTTTTAAAAATTTATGAGGATCTCTTCATTCATAAAGCGAATAATTTCTCTATGACAGGGTGTTGGTCATTATAAATAGTATGTATAAGAGTCAATTCTCGATTCTCTATAAGAGTTTTTTAACCCTAAGTGACCTTAAAATAATATGAGACACAAATGAAAATGTTGTATTTATATGGAAAAGTGATTGTGATATCTTATACTGAATATAGGGAAAAAAAATTTGATACTCAGTATGAAATTCTCTTAATTTTATAAAGTTGTAAGAACCCTCCTAAGCTCATAACAAATAATATTTTCATGATTACATGCAGGTATTTTTAAAATAATAATAAATTAAATTATTAAAAATTAAATTTCTCTATTTGAGTTCATTAATGCTATTGAGTTTCTCTCTAAGTGTAAAATATATACCTTCGAAACGTGCCAGAATTGAAGGGAAGAATTTTCTCAACCTTTTCATTCCACCAAACTAATAAAATCTACCATCCTAAAACTCTCCTACAAAATCTCCTAGAATAAACAACATATACAAAATATTTACAAGATATCCTATTATACAAAATATACAAAGAATATATAAAATATATTTACTATATTTAACTACCTCAATACCCCCTTGTTTGCGCACGGGAGATTTTGAATACCCGACTTGCAAGGCTTGGCCAAATTGACGTTTGCGCAAGGCCTTGGTGAAGATATCGGCTAGTTGCACATGAGTGGTGACATAGTATGGAATAATATTGCCTTTCAGAATCTCATCTTGGATGAAAAGACAATCCACTTCAATATGTGTTCATGAAAGACTTGGTTCTTTGCCATGTGCGATGCAACTTGATTGTTACAGTAAAGCCAATTTAACTTGGTGTGTATAACACCTAGATTGGACAAAATCACTTTCAGCCACTTCAATTCACATGCTATTGTTGCCATGGATCTATATTATGCATCAATCGATGATCTAGACAATGTATGTTGTTTTTAGTCTTCTAAGATATTGGAGAGTTTCCTAGAAGCACAAACCATCCTGTGAGTGATTTCCTAGTCAAAGAATAGCTAGCATAATATGAGTCACACCAGCCATATAATTGTAAATCACAATCACGACATAATAGAATACCCTTCAAATATTGAACAACACTAAGTGTAGCTTCCTAATGTTTTTCCCATGGGTGTTTCATAAATTGCGAAAGCACATGCACACGATAAGACAACTCTGGCCTAGTGAAACAAAGATATATAAGTCGATATCGTTTTGGATCATCAAGCAATTTTCCATCAACCAACATCAACCAATGATTTTGCTCCATAGGAAAACCAAGAGGCTTTGCTCCCAATAGGCCAACTTCAGAGATTATATCCAAAGAAGAGTTATGTTGGCACGATTATATCCCTTCAGGATATACTTTGACTTCCAACACTAAGGAAATATTTCAAAACTCCCTCATATGAAAACAATCATAGGTCTTGAACTGGTGTATGGCATCATGATCATTTCCAGATATTATCAAATCGTCCACATAAACAAGAACATTGATATGAATTCCTCCTTGCTACAGGGTAAATACTGAGTAATCATAATAGGATTGTTTGAAGCCATACCATTTCAAAGCAGTAGACAATTTGGCGAACCAACATTGTGGTGCCTGTTTTAGCCCCTAAAGTAATTTCCGTAGCTTGCACACCAGTCCTTGATATTGCACTTCCAAACCAAGATGCATTTTCATGTACACTTCCTCCTAAAGATCCCCATGAAGGGAAGCTTTATGGACATCCATTCAATGTAACTCTCATTGCGTGCTGGCACTTTCTGACTAAGAATATTCATGATAACCATCTTGTTGCAGAGGCCCATGTTTCTGTATAATCAATTCATTCCACTTGATGATTGCCAAAAATCACCAATCGAGCTTTAAAGTGCTCTCGAGTCCCATCAGAATTATACTTTATTTTGTATTCTCACTTGCAGCCAAGCACCTTCTTTCTAGAAGGTAGATGTTTCATCACCCAGGTTACATTATCTTCCAATGCTCGTATTTCATTTTTCATTGCCTCTCACCACCTTTCATCTTTTATTGTCTCAGAAAATGACATAGGCTCACGATTTGTGGTAATAGATGCAAGAAAATTCCGATGTCGCAAAGAAAACTTACCATAACTCACATAGTGTGCTATAGGATAGGGCGTAACTAAGGCATACGTTGGAGTTGGTGAAGCGGTCGGAGGGTTCAATTTCTGGATGGTATTAGTAACATAATCACGTAGACAGACAAATGGTTGTCTCACTTGATGCCTACGACCCAACTAATCAAGCTACTCGCCATCGACCCTTTAGTCCTGTCATGTTTGCTCATTTTCTCCATAAACTTTGCCTACCACTTATTCCATCCTTGAGTCCCTTCTCCTTATTTGTAGATGCCCTCCTTACATTAGCACACTTATCTTTCCCCCAGTCAATTACATCATATGCATCTTGTGGGGTATGGTGATCACATGTGTTGCCAACATTCTCAAACTCATCATCTTCTATTGCTTCTCGAAAAATATTTTTGCTCAAATTCTTACTACCATCGGGTAAAATTACATTTCAAATTTTTATCTTTAGTTGCAGATCAAAGAACATCACAACACGAGATTAGTGAATACGGGTGTGCCAGGAAATTATAGTATTTCCAAATTGAAATTGTGCTAAAATCTAAATTCCATTCAAGCGAAAAATGGATTCCCTAGTACCCTTGACAGTTCCCTAGAATCTACGTGGAAAATGCTTTGAAAATTGGACTATATTGAAAATTGTGAGAAAAACTATACGAACTATCTTGAAAGATAAAATTTCATTTAGAATGGCTGAATGAAATCTTGGCTTGAGAAAGCAGTAATAGATGCTTGTAAGGAAAAACATGTAACTAAACTAGAGATCTGGAAAGAACGACTGATGAACTAGTGGAAACATAAATGAATTAATGTTGGAATGCTTTGTTTTGAGTGTTGGTTGATCGGTCCCTTTCTCTGATGTTGAGTCTTTCTTTTATAGGCATTCTGAATAACTGCTCAAACCCACCTTCTCCAATAACTGGTCACATTCTGCCATGACATGACTTGAGTTGGAGAAAAAGTCTCCTCCACTTGCTTTTGAGACAAAGTCTCACCATTCTGAGCTAGCCACTTTGACAAATTGAAAAATTCTAGAAATGTCCTTAGACCCTTTCATGGGCTGATTATCATGAACTTGGGCTTTCTTGGACCGGGTTGGGCTCGGTCTAGCCTTGATATATCCATTCAGGCCATTCCACTACCCTTTGGGCCAAAATTCATTTTAGATGTAAACAATTGCCCCACGCCACAATATGGCACATGGGCGTGTTTGTATGAAATAGATTTTATATGTCAAAGGCTTTCTTCTCTCTTCTCGATATTTTCGCCTTGTCTACCAATGGAAGCATCATAAAGGTAACTCCTCACCCTTACCATTTGATGGACCTTAAGAAGTTACTTTTCTTGATTAGGTGGCAACTGGCCAACCTTGTTATGTTGGGAACTTAGTGAAATTTGCACAGACGCTCTCACAAGCATGACGACGCATTCACAAGCGTGATAATTACATTAGTGGACCAAGGTGGCATTAGGCCTACCATTGGATGTGATGAACTTGTGTGTACTGCTTGGAGATTCACTGAACACTAACACATGTGAAATTACAACCATGACATTGAATTAGTGGACAAAGGTGGTTCTAGGCCTACCTTTGGAAGTGTGCTTGCTTATGTACGATGATATACTGCGTCTATCAGTTACTGCTCTGGAAAAATTGATGAAATAATGACTAAAAGCCTACTATTTATTTATGAATATATATTGATTGTTGTGTGTTGGGGAAGAACTTGCATGCTTGAGAACTGAGGCTAAGAAGTCTGCTTTGACTCAAACCTAGGATGGAAACATATGTTTTCTCTTTCTTGCGGTGAACAACAATCTTCCTCGCAGTGAACATCAGCCTTTGCTGCGGCGAACAACAGTATTTGCTGTGGCGAACAACAATCTTCATCGTGGTGAACCCAAGACTGGTATTTCAAATAACTTTCTCTACACAGTGGCGAGCAATATCCTTTGCCATGGCGAGCCATATCCTTCGTCATGTCGAGCAATATCCTTCGTCGTGGAGAACATCTTTGCTACGACGAACAACATCTTAGTCGTGGTGAACAACATCTTCGTCGTGGCGAACAACATCTTCGTCGTGGCAAACCCGAGAGATGTCTTTCAATCAGCTTCCTCTTCACTGCGATGAATAATAGCCTTCGTCGTGGCGAACATCTTCGCCACAGTGAACAACATCTTCCTTATGGTAAACCCGAGACTTCTCTTTCAACTTAGCTTGATTTTTTCCATTTACACCCGAGGAATCACCTGTCACTTGGTGTAATGATGCAACAAGTCCACTTTTTCATAGAAATATTGCATTTGAATGTGTAGTGGCTACAAAGTCCACTTTCCTTTACTCTAATTCAGCATGAGGGCTTATTTCCTTAATCTTAGAGTGATTATGATATCATCTTATGAACTTGTCCTAGTGCTCTGTTTAGGGAAAAATGTGCATCCAGTAGCTTAGAGGCCTACCTTTTTTCACTCGGATATTTCTGCCCCTTTTTCCCTAATCTTGAGATGGTAAAAAGGTCTTCCTTGGGGAATCATTAGGGAATCTTGAAGAAGCTCAGGTTGAGGGGGTGAAAGGGCCAAAGCCAATCCTGCCACCTCAAATCTATATGGAGCTGGTCTCATACCTATTTCTCCATTGACCTTAATAATCCTAGGACCTATCCCTGAGATTAGCTTGAGGGAGATGCTGAGAGCTGCAATAGCAGAGGCCAATTTTGTCAACAGAGTTACACCTGATATTTCTCCGGGCCCTAAAGTGGACACGGAACTCACTTTGTTTATTCATAACACGAACAGGGTATAACAAGTGCATGTCTTTTATGAATGCAAAGGTTTGAGTAATGAGTGGCCAAAATAGCTTACTTTATCACTCAAAGTAACTACTAGGAATAGTTTCCCCAAAACAAAATGGTCAATAAGACCTATTTTGCTTGTTGCTCCCTTATTCCCTATCTTAATTTTTCTTAGAAGTATCCAACATTTCCCACATTATGGGAAAGTATTTCTTAAGGTACTTTTTTTTATGAACCTTTTGTCAAAAACTTATTAAGACCATTATATGATGAGATCAGTGTGTGTGTGCCAAACTTCTGGTGCTACCTCCAAAAACTATTCAGTCCCCTACAGTGATGCCAAAAATTTGATGTTTGACTAAAAATGATAAGAAAATGTTTCCTGATGTGTATGTAATAATGAAATCTATTATTAGTCCAATTCTCTGCAAATGCATAGGTCATGCAAGTAATAGAGTGGATTTTAAGTCCAGATATCATTCCCACGAGGATTACAGAGGTCTAAAGATCACCATCCCAACTACTCTGTTCTTACTATTTGAACTACAAGTTCAAAATTGATTTGTTTAAACTAAAGGAAGAATGACTAAATAAAATTCTACAACTATAACTAAATAATTCAAAATAAATTGGATTGGAGAGTTCATTGAGTAAAGTTAACACTGGAAAATATATCAATGTATGATTATCAATTTCTGCATCATTTTATAGCGTAATTCAACCATTAGTTTGAAATATGAACTTGTCAAAGATGCAGCTGCAAGATAGTTGATTCCTCAATAAACTATATACATTTCAGATCGATAGAAACCATAACGCTGGGAAACATAGGTCTAATCGCTACTTGTAGGATATAACTCTCTTCTAAGGAACTGATGGCTTTTTCCTTCCAGCACTTCATACCCAATTCTAGTACTCGAAGAATTCCTCGTTTCATAGATAGGATAATACAAGCCTTCTCAAATCTAATTGGTATCTCATCCTTCGAATTTGAGTAAACTCTCTATCTCCTTGATCAAATCTATGCTAACGCAAGATCAAGATCATTCCATCAAACAGAGGAGAAACCTCTAATCAATTAAGATGATACATCAACCATCTAATCCTCACACCATGAGTAAATTAGTGCTATATCAGAGTAATCTTTAAGAGGTCCCATTCCATAATATCCATAGTTAATACCCCGCAATCTGCCTCTAAATCCTCGCAGAATCTCCATCTCTATGTCAGGCGGCCTCTCTTGGAAATCATCAAAACCAAGATACAACCCCTTGGGGTACAAGCTACTAATATTAAGAATGGGCGACTGCAAGTAGCAACACACCAATTAGATAAATTCAAGATTTCTAACCATGACATTCTTTTAAGTTACAAAAAAAAAAATAATTAACATCAATCCATTCCCAGATAGAGCTCAGTCTTTCAAAATTGGATTGCAAATAACAGTGACTAACTGATCAAGAAAATTCACTGAAATTGCAAGCAAACTGAAATAATTGAACTCCATAAAATTTCCAAATTCCATTGAAATCAGACAGTAATGAAAACCAAAATTTTACAATGAACCCAGCTTAAAACTTAAGCCCAAATCGCTGCTCAAATCCAAAGAAAATACTAACTAGAAAGTAAGCTGAAACTAAATCAACGAAAGGAAAATAAAGAAATATATATACACACACACACACACACACACACACACACACATACAAAGGAGACTCCAGCTACCTAGATATTCTAGGTTCGGTGGAAGCTACGCACTACTCCCTAAGGGCTTCTATTTATAGACTATCACACCCCCAACCCCTGCCTAGGCGGATAAGGGGGTGCGAAACTATACTGGGACTCTTACTTGCTTTTTTAGACATTGGTGGGCCCAAGTCTTATAACTGAATCAAAATATCATATACAAAGATACAAAATAAAAACTACCACCGTAGTGGTGTTTACAATGTCAATACATACAGTCCTGAGTCCCATTTACATATACATATACAAAAACTATACATTTACATTTACATAATCGCAGCGCAAACCTATAGGTGATGGACTCCTTATAAGTGTGCGCCGCCCAAAGGCACGTGGAAGATCGTGGACGTTCCTTCGTACCTACACCTGACAGTAAACCCGTGCTGTTTAACGCTTTAGTGGGAAACATATGACTTATACAAATACACATGCATTAATACTTATTTACAGTAAACATATAACAGTAATAGATATACAGTAGCAGATATCATAACTTTTCATGAATTCATATAACAAAATTATACACCTACTTGTACTTATAACAGACTTACACTTGTTCAAATCTCCCATAGGAGTTACAGAGCTTATACTTGTACGGAGGTACCTGTAGGTACTATAGAGCTTATACTTGTATAGAGGTACCCATAGGTACTATAGAGCTTATACTTGTACAGAGGTACCCGTAGGTACTACAGAGCAGAACGATGTACATTACTTTACTCTTATTCGTTATTCATACTCTTATCATATAACTGCTTGACTACCTAGACCAGTAATAAGAAATGAGTAGGACACAACATAATAAGTACTTGAAGGTACATTATAGTACTGAGGTGCCGTAGCATAAAACAAGAGTGTCGAAGCACTGACAAAGAGTGTCGTCACACTAATTAGAGAGTACTGAAGTACTAAATGTGCCAAAGCACGATCAAAGAGCGCCGTCGCGATTAATCGTGAGAGCATCAAGTACTAAAATGTGTCAAGCACTCCAGCCGAGAGTGTCGTCAAGACTCAAACAAAGAGTACCGAAGTACTAATACATGCCCGCCCACATAAATGTAGGTGCCATGTCATTCAATATCCTATTCTAGGCAACCCTCTATAATTATATGTATTCGGAAAATTTTACTATCTTATCATAAAAATAAGTTTTCCATTCGCTTCACTTTGGTAGCGAGGTACGGCTCCACTTTTTCTTACTCCACACGCATGAATGGACCCTTTCATACACTTATAGGGTCCTCATTAGTCCAATAGACAAGTCCTATGAATAACGGAATAACAAAACATGATAAAAACACATGTCTATGAACAATACTATGCCATGACGTAGCATTGCTACACTGCGGCATAGGCCTTCACCGCGACATAGCTTTTGACACTCATCAAGTGGTCGACTCGGATGTGGCATCAAAACAGGGGGTTTAGAAAGGTAACCTTTGATTCCATCAAAATTTTTCTGGTGTTGTTTCTCCCATTTATTCTCTTCCACTTCTTTCAGCTTGATTAGGTTAGAGAATATCCTAGTCTTCCCTACTAGATTAGAGATGAACCTCCTTAGAGAGTTCACTTAACCCAAGAACTTTTAAAGTTCTTTCTTATTTTGAGGAGCCTTGGCTGAAATGATAGCCTTGGCTTTGTTTTGATCAACTTCCACTCCTCTTTAGTGAACCTGAAACCTAAGAAAATTTCCGGCATGAACACTAAAAGCACGTTTTGGTGGATTGAGTTTCAATCGATGAAATCTCATCCATTTAAAAATTTTCCTTAAATGATTCATTTGTTCTACGACCTTCTTAGATTTAACCACAACACTATCAATATAAACCCTCCACGTGGTGGCTAACATATTACGAAAGACAACATTCATAGTTCTTCGTAAGTTGCAACCATCTTCAAACAAAAAGGCAATGCACTAACCATTCAAACATTCCTAAGGAACCGTAACATCCTAAGGCGGTCTTAGATTTATCATCAACAACAATTAGATTCTCGGTTATTATACTCTAGAAAAAACCTGGCCCATGAAGGACAATAATTCATTATTTGCAAGTAGAAGCCAACTTAACATGTTGAAGAATAGGCATTACATACATGTTCTTAGATGTATTTAACATTTAAATCCCTAAAGTCTTCATTAAACTCTAAGTTTCCATTCTTTTCATCATAGGATAATATTTATAATCAGAATGCACATACCAGAGGTTCGATGAATTTAGTCTTCTAAAGCTTCTAAATATCCTCTTTCACCTTTAACTCTTTAACTCTACCTCCTTTGACATTCTTCTGGGTGGTTACTGAAAGGGGTGAAATTTCAGCTTTATAGGCAATCGGTGTTCCACCAAGCTTATGTCCAATCATGACATATCATCGTAATTCCAAGAAAAGCAATCTTTGAATTCCTGTAGTGTTGCAATAATCCCTTCTTTGAAGTCAAAAGACAGCAAGGAACTAATATAAGTAATCCTCGGCTCTTCCAGAGTGTCGAGGTTCACTTTCTTCATAAGGTCATGTACTTGAGGCTGCATGTCTTCGAACATAGGAGGGGCTTGCTCCAAATCCTCCATCTATATTTCTTCAGCTTCTTCGTATGCATCCTCTTCAAAAATCATCTTAGCCCCATAGGTATTCTGGAGGTGCTATTCTTCAATCCATTCCACAATCTTCTGCACTTTCATTTTGAATATGGCAATTGCAGCTACTACCTTTTCTTCTTGAGAATATTCAGTTATCATCGATCTCCTCGATGATTAGGCCACCATCGGGCCAAAGACACGCTGTAGTCACCTCTGTGAGCTCGGCCCCTTTTGGATTTCCATAGAACCCTTTGAGTCCATGTATGCTTTCCTTGGGACCCTATATTTCCTTATGCTAGTGAACTTGATAGAACCAAATTCTTGATCATAATGCCTAGTTTCCACATATCCCGTAGAATGCTGATAGAAGGGTTGCTTTATCTCGTCACATTCACTCCAAATTTCCATTACCTTTCCAAAACAATAAGAAAAGACGAAGAGAGGGCGACACACACCAGTTGGCATGAATTTAGTCCCTCCATAACAAAATGTTGTAATTTACAGTGAGAGTTCATCAAAAGGCGTATAGTGCAGCTGCTATCAATGCTGATATCTATAGGCAGTAGGTAATATTCCCAGGACCTTGGATACTTCTTCAGTAAAGGCAGACACAACCACCTTTATTTCTATTAGATCATTAATGCTCCTTCCCAAAGCTCTCAGCATTCTCAATGGCATTACATTTACCATTTATCCATTATCTATCAATACCTTGGATACCGGTCTACCATTGAGATGGGCTCTTACTTACAAAGGCTTTATATGCCTCATCATTTCCATAGAGGGTTTCTCAAGTATCACCTTCTGAGCTCTGCATTCTTCAGAGGATTTTATGGTAACTCCACCGTGGCCCACATCTTCCTCTGTGGTTGGGTGCCTTCCTTCCACCTCGACTTAATCTTCCTCTGTCTTTTTTGATTTGAAGATAGTTGGCAATGTTAGAGAAACAATAAAACAATTTAAAGAAATAGGGATTTCACCTATTGATAAGGCCTCTGAGTCCATCACTTCATCTACACTGCTCATTGACTCCATATCCTAAGTAGCATTCCTCTTAAAATTTGTTTTTTCTAAGCTAGGAACCATTCCTTCCTTCACTTTCTCTAACTCCATGGCATCTTCCTTTTTTTATTTCCATAAGTACATCAATGAGTTTCCTTCTATCATCTGCTCTTAGCCTCCGCATTCTCCTTTTCTAGGTCTTGGACAGCCTTTGGGGAAATTTTTGTGTGTTGTACCACATGCCACCTATAACCAAGGGAAACCACAGGAGGAATGATACCCCTCATAGGCTTTTCCTTCTCTACACCCTCCTCC
Source organism: Tetrastigma voinierianum (assembly GCA_016808115.1). Lineage (NCBI taxonomy): Eukaryota > Viridiplantae > Streptophyta > Magnoliopsida > Vitales > Vitaceae > Tetrastigma > Tetrastigma voinierianum. The sequence continues at coordinate 680,384 of JAEQBH010000709.1, read as the reverse complement.
CTTGGAGAGCTGGGTATACCTCCTTGAAAAACAAGTCTGGCTAGTGATACATGTCTTTCCCCTACCTTTTTCCTTGGAGAATTGTCTTTCCCTACAATCTTGTCATTTACAAGAGTAAAATTACCCTTGGGGAACAAGCTCTCTTTATTGAGGAACATTCTCTTAACCTGCCTATATCATTCTCCTTTAGGGAAATGAACCTATCCCATGGAGAGGTGGCCCTTTTTGCATCATTTTCTCTAAGAGGAACGGATTCTTCTTTTGGGGAATTTGTCTTGCCTTTTGGGGAAAGTCCCATTTCCTTGGAGAATCGGTTATGCTGCTTTGTTCCCTGCTATATCCCCTTCATTGAATTTCTCCCCTATAGAGGATTTGTACAAACTGTAGCCCATTCCTTTTTCCACCTACCAACACAACGTAGACAATATTTAGGGAACCATACCTTTCTTGGAGAGAGTTTTCCCACCTTCTTGGATTCCATCAATGCTCTAGATCGGTTAAATAAGAAAGGTTGACGAGCCATCAGGAAAGAATCACAATTGCCATACCATTTTTGTTAGGGAACTTGAGTATCACTTTGTTAATTCTGTCCTGTATGACATTTCTGAAACCCCAACATGCATTTATAGTATGGTTCCATGAATTGTGGTACTTACAATAAGCCTTTCCCCTTAGTTCATCCTTGTTGGGGATCCGGTGGTCTTTAGGGAAGGTAATGAATTTTTCTTTCGCTTGGAAATCAAATATTTCCTTTGTCTTCGCTACCTCAAAAGTATATTGGATTTGTGTATCAACAATTTGAGCCTTTTTCCACACATTAGGTGCCTTTTCTTCCTAAAAAAGACAAGTGAATGCCCTTGTAGTAGATAGATCTGCCATTACTACCTCCTGGTTCACCTTTTAACAATAGTCTCATGGATTCTTCCTTAATTCCTTCCTTGGAGTAGCTCTTCATATTATGCCACCCTTAGTTGTGTTTATAAAAATCTCAAATTCACTACCTTGAATTTCTTCCTCAATCTCACTGTCTCAAACTCTTTGGGGCCATTTTCACGCACTACAGTTCCCTGTAAGATGATCTACATCTCGCCTCATCTTCTCAACCAAGAGATGAACATATCAATAGTCTCCTCATTTCTTTGAGTCACTCAGATACCAAGAATGCATACTCAAGCTCACCATGAAGAACTGAGTATGAAATCGCTTCCATCTCTCGCGAACTTTCAGATGGAGTTCCTGTACTGTACTAAAATGAATGTTGCCCCTGTCAAAGAGTTAGGAAACGGTCTAAGATTGAAATTATAGAAATTCTCATAGTTAGCCAACTCCCCACATTACATAGTGAATGTAGCAACATGCTCCAGGGTGGATTGGCCATCTTCTCTAAAGAACAAGGAGAAACCAAGGATCCCGCACCTTCTTCGATAGGGGTTTTCCCTATCTATCATCTCTGGATAAGGTTTGTAGAACTCTAGGCGGCCAATTTGCCTAAGGCCTGGCCCATATAACTCCTATATTGCCTCTTTGATTGCCCTTAAATCTGGTACTGCGACTGGTTGCACAAATGGCTGTTGAGGAACTTGTTGAACCTGCTGAAGAACCTAAGGAACTTGTGAACTTGCTAAGGAACCTGAGGAACTAAAAAGGAACTTGTTGTCCCCGCTACCATTTACTCCGCGGTACAAGGATGCCTCTGCCTTCAATGAAAGAAAAGCCTCCTTCATATACTCATTTGTAATCAGATCGTTCGAAAGCAAAAATCCTCTGCGGGCGCGGGTTCCGACCGCATTAGGCCCGGTCCTTGCTACGCCTTCTAGAGTACCACCCTCTCTCCTGTGGGGAAGAAGGTATCTAACCTCTGTCTACATAAGTGAGTAGTGAAATTCACCAGCTCCCCGTAGATTCTTAGAATGCTACCCCACAATTCATTAGAAAATTGTCTTTCAGGCTTAGAAGCAACTTCTTGCCTTGTTTGCTCCTTTCCTCTAAAGTACTTCAATTCTTTCATAATGGTAGTCATGACCACTCGCTGACTCTTTATTTCTTGCATGAAATCCTGAAATTCATTAGAATTATTAGAGAAAAGAATAGACATGTCCACATTACCTAGTTTCTTCTTCCAATTTATTCAATTGGGTGAGTCGGATGGATTCCCCGCTCGCCAGCGGAGAATTCATCAAGTTCTCTATCTGTTCTATCTAAGCTGGAACTCTTCCTTCCTACGCTACTTATGTAGCATCAGATCTTGAGTATAGAGAGACTCTATAGTTGTCTTACTCCTCAATTTTGGTGGCATTCTTCAGTAAAAATGGATCTTACCGTGCTGTGACACCCCAAAACCCGAGGGTCCCGTTGATAACCAATTAATTCATGGAATACTTGTGGGTATCGCATATCTCGATACCACCATATCGATCCCGTTCATCGGGATCTATTCATGGATATATATTTGAGAAAATATACAAATTTATCAAATATCATAAGATTCAGTTACAACTCTTTAAGTATACAAACATTACATATAAAGTCTAGTTTTTTTTAACAAAAAGGTTTCTCAAAGCCACAGTTCGGCTTTCTTCACACCTGCGGTCCCAGATAAGGGTCAATCGCCTGTGCATAACCTACACTTGAAAGGGGATCCCACGACGACGTGAGCAATGCCTAGTAAGGATAACTCCTACAAGGGCTACTCCCCATCTAAGTGCACATGCAATGCCATGTTCACACAATAATACACACATCAACATTCCAATGAAGAATATGTCAAATCTTAAGGCATGAATGCCATGCCGAAATGAAATGAGATGAGACTCATCATGCCCCATGTCCTAAGTCCTCATCGACTCCCTCACACATGCTTATGCCAAGTATGAAAAACCGTCATTCTGGATGACATCCAATGTTCATTTTCAAAACCAATTTTATTTGTTTATAAACCCAAAATCTTTTTGGATGATACATCACAATGATCATTTTATATTCAAAATCCATGCACCTTTATGGTAGCGATTGGGCAAGCTTTCACCACAGCTTCGCGAAACTCGTATACTTTTACGGCCTTTCACTACTGGGGACTATGTCTGACCATAATTGGTGGGTTTTTCACCCAAGGGGGGGGATCTATCCCTTCTTACTGATACCCGACACATATTTTCTTTATAATGTATAAAACCGTGTGACTCTGTTGGACGTTGTCCCATTTAACCGAGCCTACCCAATCAAACACCAAACGCAGTGTCGATTCATTAACCATGCACTCACACCCATTTAATGTGATGTCCCCGTATTGCCTATTTGTACCATGTTAGATATATGATGAATGTTATATGGACAATTTTATCAAACATGCATGTCACCAATGCATCCTGGGCAATTATATCAAACATGCATATAATTTCCCTACATTAATTCCTTCATGTCAATATATCACACATATCAAAATTTCGTGAAACAAGCATGTCATGCCATGCAATTAATTCACTCGGTGTTATGATAAAAATTTCAACACTGATGTGAGCACCAAATTCCTATCACTAGAATATGGCTAGATTCTATACTCAAAGAGCTTTTCATAGAGTCCAAAAATGCACGAATTGGAGTTTGGACGAGAAAGATATGGTCGTTCGAAGTTTGAGTACACTAGGAGCCACACTATTGCGCCAATTCGCGCAAATAGCATGCCCAAGTGTTGTAGGAGCATTTTGGAAACTCCCATAAATGCAATTTTCAACCCAAATTCGCTCCGATAGTAGCTCTTTTAGACCGGCAACAAACTTGCCCCATGCCATTAACATGGCACTACACGGTTACAAAATCAACCCAAAAACAATAGCCCAAAGGCTAGAAGTAAACCAAAGTAGGAAGAATCCCTACCTCTTGAAGCGTAACCCCTTGTCAAATCTCCAGACTTTACTCCTTGGTCCAACGAGTTTCGATAGTCAGAACGCCGACTTCCTTTTCTCCCTTTTTCTCTCTCCCTTTCTCTTTCTTTATTCTCTTTCCTTCCTTTCTCTCCCTTTCCTTTTTCTCTTTCCTTTATCTCTTTCCTTTATTTTCTCTCCGATTTTCTCTCCATTTGTTGTGAACCCCACTATTTATAACATTTCAAACCCCTAGCATGTTGAAACATGGCTTGCCATGTGTCTTAGAAGGACATGCATTGTGACACCCGATACCTCGAAAAACATGAAATTTCTACTATCTCGGAATCCAACAAAATTCAACTGGGTAGCTAGATTTCACGAGACAATTCCAATGGTGAAGTCCATTTCATCATCGGATATCTAGAAAATTTCAGGTTTTCAACCTATACTACAACGACAAATTACCGTTTTGCCATTTTTTAGAAAAATTGCATTTTTCCCAGGTTTTCCATTTTTCCCCCTTTTAAAAATTTTGTCCCCGACATTACACACATACCCCCACAATCTCATGCATATGTAATAATCATTTAAGTACCAAATGACTAAACAACATACCATCATCCTTAAATAAGAAATGATAAGTGTCATGCACCGTGTCCTCGTGTTCCCATGTTGCCTCTTCCACTCCTCTGTGCTGCCACAACACCTTCACTAGCTTCACAATCTTGCATTGCAAAACCTGATCTCGGCTATCTATGATATGCACCGGTCCCTTCTCGAAGGTCCCATCTATATCAATACTAAGCTCGCCCTAATCCACTACAAGAGTCGGATCTAGAGTGTACTCCAGAGTATGGGTATATTGAATAATTTGTTGACACCCGACAAGCTCAAACAAAGAAGCCAACCGATATGCAAATCGCATTCCACCCTCAAGTATCTCTACGGGCCCAATATACCCAGCATAGTTTCCCGCTGTCGACCCCTCCCACGGTTTCGTCACCCCTCTCTAGCACATTCAAGAAGACATGATCACCCGCCTCAAACTCTCTGAGGTCGGGCTGCCTGTCAGAACTCTTCACGGCCTCACCGTGAGAAGACGCGCATCAAATCCACCTTTCTTATACATGTCTCTAATCAAATCTGGACCCATGGCGGATCTCTCCCACCTCCTTCTAACAAATCACCCGAGATTGACATGTACTCTCCCATATAAAGCCTCAGTGGTGCCATCTCAGATGCTCGCCTGATAACTATTGTTATAGGTGAACTCTACCAAGGGGAAATGCTCTTCCCAGCCACCCTTGAGATCTAGGATGCACGCCTCAAAGATGTCCCTCCAAAACCTCAGATATCCTCCCTCCGATCACATCCAACTGCGGGATGAAAAGCAGTTCTCATCATCAAGTATTTTCCCATGGCTCTCTAGAAACTCTTCTAAAAGTGATTCGTAAACCTAGGATCCCGGTCTGATACGATAGAGACTAGCACTCCATGTAACCGAATGATCTCTCGTATGTATAACCTGCAGAATTCCTCTAGTGTGAAGGTCATCCGCACAGCTAGAAAATGTGCCGACTTGGTGAGCCGGTCTACTATCACCCACACTGCATCATGCTTCCGCGATGTCCATGGCAAGTGAGTCCCAAAACCCATCGTGATATGTTCCTACTTCTACTCGACTACTTCTAGAGGCTGGAGTAACCCTGTTGGCCTCTGATTCTCAGTCTTTACCTATTGATGCGTGAGACATCGTTAGACAAAGTCCACCATATGTTTCTTCATCCTACTCCAATAATATTGACGATAAAGATTAGAACATCTTTGTGCCACCTGGATGCATTGCAAAATGAGAGCAATGGAACTCCCTGAGAATCTCCTCTCTCAGATCTATCAACTAGGGAACTACAACTCGTTCCCTATACCGAAGGTTATCATTAGTGTGAATGGCTAGCCTTCATCACATATACCTGACTGTACCAGGTCCTTTATGAACTATATCTCTATGTCCTGTCCCTATACTTAATTACTTTATTCAGTAGGAAGCCGTAGCCATTAAACTTCCCAAAACACCCTGAGCCTGATCACTGTACTGTAGTCTAAACTATCCCACAACTTCGAGCATCTGCCATTTCCAGGAACCTACACTAGCCAAGACTTCGGACTTTCTAACAAGTATCAATACCACATTTAAGCCTTACCGGGGCTGTGATGGTAATGCAAAGTGAATCTATGTCCTCCGATACTCCATCCATCCGTGGTCGCCTCGCTGCTTCGAGGCCCCGCCGTGTAAAGATGGCAATTTCGACTTCTGTGGTCCGAGAATTACTCGAACCGGTTCACCATATATAGGCGCGCCCATATCTTCAAGGCAAAACTATCGCCCGTCAACTCCATGTCACCAGGCAATTCCGCTCGTGGTTCTTTAGCTGCCTAGAACCATAAGCTACCACCCTCTCGGACTGCATCAAAATGCATGCCAGTCCATCCTTAAAAGCATTGTAGTACACTATGTACATTTGTCCCCTTTCGAGACTATCGGGATAGGGGCGGAAGTAAGCCTCCTTTTTAATTCTTGGAATGCCTTCTCACACTAGTCATTCCACTCAAACTTGCCTCTTTCCAGGTCAATCTCATTATAAAAGTAACCAGTCGAGAGAAACTCAATAAGTTTTACAGACTCCTACCAATCCCAAAGCAGAACCGTGTATTCAAAGAATTGTCTCTCTCGCCCCACCTATAATCTTACCTTCTTTGGGTCCACTGATACACCCGAAGCTAACACTACATGTCCCAAGAATTTCACCTCATTAAGCCAAAACTAACACTTATTGAACTTAACGTATAACTGATGTTCTTTGATGGCCTGGAGAACGGTCCTCAAATGATCCTCATGCTCCTCCTTTGTCTTGGAGTAGATTAGGATGTCGTCAACGAAGACTACCACAAACTGATCTAAATAAAGTTGGAACACCCTATGCATGAAATCCATATTTCAGTATCATTAATCCAGCGGCATCATTGTAAACTAATGTCAGAAGATTTATAAAACACAACAGTGTTTTAATTTTTCTGAAAAAGGGTAAAACGATAATTTTTGTTGAAAACTGGAATTTCTCTAAATCTCGATGATAAACGGATCATACAAGTAGTAATCGTCTCAAATCAGTGATCAGATACAGTTTCGCTCACCTCGGCACAAGCGTCATTTTACGATTTTCTAAGTCATAAGCTTCAGTGACTTTAGGGACGATATTTTTACGAAAATCTCGAAAGTCAGGAAATGGCTTGGGCTAAGTTCATTTAAAATAAAGTGAACTAAAAATAAATAATTTTTTTTCGGGGTAGAAACGGACCCGAATGAGGCAATATGAGCCATGTAGTCAAATAATAATATAATAATAATAATAAAAAGGATAAAAACAAAAAATATGCAAAGGGTGGTGGGAGGTGGGAGTTAGAGCGTTAGAGAGAGAGAGAGAGATAATTTATTTATTTTCTTTCTTTTCTTTCTTTTTCTAAGACCCACGTGAAAATCGACCGTGAGGTTTTCGTCGGGTCAAGGAGATAAGTTGATCCACACAAATGAGGGATACATACGATGGGAACAAAATCTTGGAGTTTTGTTAAACTCCATGAGGTAGGGAGTTTTCCTCCTCGGTTTATTTTTAGCCTAAAATCCATATAATGGTATGGGTTGTTTCAGGGGCCAGATTAGGCCGTGTGATTTAGTCTCAAGATGATGGGACTAAATGGTAGGAATTTATGAGACTGCTTTTGACAATCGATTGGTTTCTTAAAGTCAAGATCCTAATCGGATGGTTCGACCGCTGTGAAAATGGCTGTCGACTTTGTCAGGGCCTCTGCCGATCGCTCATGACGGGCTCTTGATTCCGGAGGTGCTGTCCGCTCCCTTCTAAACCATGACCTGTTCGCCTTAACTGGGCCACCAATTATCCGAATTGAGCATTCAAATTTCGCAAAATGGTAATTTATAGGAGAACACATCCTTGAAATAGGTATATCCAAATTCCAAACCCTTAAGGCTTAGAAATCCATCCAAAGTGGAGTAGCACAATTATGATGTGCAAAGAGTCGTGAACAAAATTTGTCATTTTCACGGCATCTCCAACTCTCGATGACCATAACTTCTTCGTTCGAACTCCGTTTCAGGTGTTCTTGGACTCTATGGAAATCCCATTGAGTCAAGATTCCATCCATATGCATTTGGTGTGTATTAGATGATCATAACCTTTATGAAAACCTATGTTTTTCACCAAGTGTGAAGGTTGCTTGGTTGTGTCGATGTAAATAGCAGGGTTTTGACATGACCATTGCATGGCATGTTGTAGGATATTGTATTGGGTAGGAATTGCCATGAGTTAGGCTAAGGAATTTTGTACGACATTATTCGCTAGTCATAGAATTATTATGGGATGCATGGAACCAAATCGGTTCTTGTTGCGGCGACGCTGAGGTACTCTCGTTGATGGGTCCAAGATTGTGGACTTTGTTCGTGGTGTTATATTTATGTGAATAACATGATGTGTGAAAAGTATCATGTTAGTGTATGTTATTTGATGTATTAACATGGATTGCATGGATGTAAATTATATGTAAAAATTATAATTATGCATGGTGTATTAATGTTTCATGTAGCACTCAGATATGGCCAAAGTAAATATGAAGGAATGCATTGGCATCATGCAATTCATATGCACTGGCCACATCGCCACGAGCCCGTGGGTGGCTGGGACCCGTTATTCACCATTCTGGTGAATGAGTGATGAGCCTAAATGGGACAACGTCCAAAAATCGAGACTCACTGTATAAAATAATAATAATAATAAATCATGTGTGCTCGTAAAGCAAGACGCTGCATTCCCCCCCTAAGGGTGAAAGACCCAAATTTTATTCTTAGTCAGACATATGGATCCAACGATGAAAGTTCGCGAGTGTCGTATATGCTAAGCTCGCAGGAGGCCTAAATTCGCGAACCCAAATAAACACGAGATTGATAAACAAAATTAAAGGGTAGTCCAATGGTTTAAGTCACTCGATGAAACACCACGACTGGTTTTTCTACACTTGGTGTTGCAAGTGCGAGGAGTCGGCTCAGACTTCTGGTCAGGGCAACAGGAGTTCCATCCATGCATGATACCTAACATTTTCCATATATGATTTCATTATTTATATAATATGCTTTGATGTTTTATCTACTTACTGCGCATTTAGTAGAGTAAACAATCGTAGGTTAATTTTTCTACTAGGCATTTGCCACCTCGTCATGTAATCCCCTTCAGCACAAGGGTGTGGGCTGAGACGACGCCCAAACGAGCCGTGATTAAGTGAAGAAGGTTCACATGTGGCCTTGATGTTTGTAAAAAGAATTGTACTGAATTTTTGACTATTGTATAAATACGGCATATAATTATGGTAAGAGGGCCGTGATCAAACTCTTATGGACCGTCATTAATCATAAATTGTATTTTGATTTCAAACTCCAACCTAATGGGTCCCGGTATGGATGTGGTTATGGGGCCAGGTAAACTATATTAGGAACAAGCCAGTTTTAATATATGTTCAAAAAGATAAGAGTGTTGAAATAAACTCTATGGACTGTCAAAGGTTGTGTATGTCAAGATATCTAATTAAAGGAGACTTTGACGATTTTTTTGTGAAAATATGGATCCCTATTAAATGGGACACAACTATGAGGTATCTGCAATCCTAAATCCACACTCCACACGTTGATTCGGTGGCTCAACTGACCCCGGGATGGGTGGTGTCACAAGATATTAGAGCTATATGTTAACACCTCGTAGTGTGTGTCGGCCATGGGCCAGATGGAGCCCTCTCTCTCTCTGCAAACAGCCCATGCTTGATTGATGTCCGATACCAAATTTCATACCATCGAGCACAGGTACACGAGTACCAAGGCTCGAGGGACATGGTATGCCACAACTATCAGGTGAAATTGATACCAGCTACAGCTGGTAGATCGAGTTTAGCACACTGTCACCGGGAGAATTCATGGATAGCTCAGACCACGCATGCATGGTGTGTTTCATGTTGTGTTCGGGATATGTGTTCCATAGTTTATGATTTGCAAGATTCGTGTTACACATTGTCGTGGAAAACGTTTACAAATCATGCTGTTGACATATACACTGGTGATGATGTATATGGGAAATGTGGATTGTGGTTATCAAGGCGGGAAAATTTTATGTAATGCATAATGTATATTGAAAAGTGGAATGTTATGTTAGAACTGAACATTAGGTTCTACAAATGAACTCCAAAGTGTTGAATTTTAATAAATAATAACAAAAAAGAGTTGGTTGGCAATTTGGGCACCACTTAGTGATGAATGGGTTAGTTCATGGATTGTTAAGCCCGTTAGGTAATTGGCATGTGCATTACTAGTTACCCTAAGTGAAATTAAATAAAGCTTGTTGCCATTTGACATGTGTAGATGGAAGCTCCAGCCGAGGATGTGTAGAGGTCGCCCACAAGGTGTCACAAGACCACCTGCTTATCAAGAAGACTTTATATATCGTTAGTTGCAACCGGCTGCCATTGCATAGACTAGAGCAAATGCAGTTGGGGGAGGTCCCATAAATTTCAGAGGTTTAAGTCACACCATCCTCTGACGCTCACTGGGAGGTCAATGGTGCTATACCATTGGTTCCCAAGAGAGATCAGAAGGTATCGAGGCTACTTTGAGATTACCTCCCATGCTATGAGGATCTCGTGCTAGCTGCTGTCTACCAGAGGGGCGAGTCCCAAGGGCGGGACCGGCTAAGACCTCTCGAGCCGTAGAGGCAATGATTCTAGCCGTAGTTCCACGGGTTCTTTATGGGAGAAAGTATTTTCCGGAAGCCATTTCCAAAGAGTTCTATAGCTGAAGAAATAATGATAGTGATGGAGTACGACTAGATCCCAGCTGCACGCTAAGATTTCATGGCCACAAACATGGCTAAGGTCGGGGGAGATTTGGCTGAGAATGGATCAAGTTGTCCATTCAGGGGCAGATTGTGGGCCTCCGTCGCAGGTGATACGGACTCGTGGCCTGACAGCTCGGGCCGCAGAGAGATGGAGGACACGGCATTCGTGATGCTGAAATGCCAAAGAGGAAGGAGGATTAACCTTCTTCGAGCCTGGGGGAAAGAGACAGGACTCATTCCACGAGCGCCCTTAGGTATAATACGCCCAGCAGCCGATGATATGTTTCACGCGCCAGCCTGGGCACATGAGATGACTGTCCACAAAGTGTGGATAATAGAGTTATGGGGATGCCACAGCCCCAGTCATCGCGCTACAAGTGCGACACTCCGCTGTTCCTTCACCGCTGCGTGCCGAGGGATCGTGATCGGGCCTCATGGTGCCGCATGTGCTCCTTCGGGCTGATAATATAGGCCTGAGAGGTCAGGGTATGGGTTAAGGTCGAGGCTAAGACTGTGCTCTGTGACGAAAATCTATGGTGTTTCTACGCCGGTACTACTGACGAGTTTCTCAGAACTCAACTGATATGGGTAATGCTGCCTCATAAGAGTGTTGTTTAAATTCGGATGCATCATATTTATATTTAGCCCGTGTTACATATCAACCACAGTGAGTATGACATACATTTGACTGGGTTTACTTTCAATGAGGTTCAAGTTGTTAGTTTATAGGATGAATGATGCAGTAGACCGTGCCTATGTTCGACAAGACAATAACACTTTTGTACTTAGGTATGGATGAGAGAGGCATGTTCTATATGCTCAGCCTGGTTGGGCCGCCAACAAGGAATGTGAGTTTACTTTCTTGCTGAGGATCGCTGACATACCCTATGGTTGTGCTGCCCTCCTACAGAGGACGGCATGTCACTCGTGTCGGCCGTGCTTCTGGACAGGTGAGTGGCCTCGCCATTCGGTGGTCTCCATTTGATTACCCCTTTCATCCCTACACTTTCAGCCGGCGACTACTTACCAAAGGATCAGCTACGTTCTCGCACGTAGTGTCGATCATGCTTTAGAGACGTATGATCCTTTCAAGGCATCCAAGAGCCTCGGACGATGTGTTCGAAGCCTCAGATTATCGAGGCACCATGTGCCATGATAGTTGCTCCCCACACAGCCGAGCCACGTTCTCTGCATGCTCTCCCGATGAGGTCCGCGGACTATGACCTACCTATGGATCCGGGATGACATCATGGAGGATTCTCCGATACTTACATATATGAGACGTGGATATGATCCAGATACGTATCCTCAACTGCACTGCCACGCTTCAATGCTATGCTTTTTGACATGTCGATTTTGGCGATATTGATTTTGAGGATGTGATAATTTTATGATGCTCGTTGATGCACGGACATGATCCAGATCGGGCCGCGCGATTCCGATGTACCGCCGCACCGGGCCTCTCTCGCTTTTAAATGTCGCTGATTTCTATGCTGCAGATGATGATGACGCCCCCAAAACCCGGGGGTCCGCCTACCACCCACAAACCATGAATACAAGTGGATCCTGGTTACCCGTCGCCACTTTAGGAAAATCTGGCAGAAGTTCCTTCAGACGTGGGAGCTCACCCAAAAACAAGACTGGATATACTCATCCCAAACAGTCCAATATATGCAATATATATCCACATGGCCACTGGGGCCATAACAAATATTCTCAACATACATGCCGACTATGAATCCAACAACATACCCAATAGAAGTTACAAGAGTTAATATGTTTTTACTCTTATACAATACATATGACAAAAATTAGAGAATTCCTAATACATGTATGCACTAAAGCCACAAACCCATTTTCTTCTAATACAACCTCAAGGATCGAACCGTCTCTCGCACGCTCCCGCACCGTAAAAAGTGATCCCACGACGGGGTGAGCTAAAGCTCAGTAGGAGAATCGCCCTAAGTGGGCCACTCACCACCCCATGCAAAGGCAATGCTCTAAAACACACATTCAAGCAAATGCATGATCCTACTCTGAATGCCCATACGACCAACTCCCGCATCCCGAGTCCTCATCACTTTCTCTCACACTGCTGCTTCTCAGGAGTGAGAATTGTTATTTTATTAGTGGACAACCCTCCGATGAATATATATATCAATTGGGCCGCTCCGACGATTGATATATATTATTTGTTTATGGACTACCCTCCGATGAATATATATCAACTGGCCAGTCTGACTTGCTGATATACATTTGCCTGACTACCCTCCGATCATTTTACATTATTAGACAACCCTCCGAACTTTTTTTCTCTATACTTGTCTCATGCACTCACTCCTAAAATCCGGTGTCCTAGTGCATATGGAAACGCACTGTATGCCGCCCAATACGTCAAACCATGCAAATATATATACATGAAATATATTTACATAAAATGATATCTCATACAACATGTTATGAATTGAAGTGATTTCAAACACCAAAATTATCACTTTAATAATAAATGTAAACACAAAGCAATTCTTGATTCGAATTATTTAACCAAACACATAATTCCTAATAAACTATATTCTTAGAAAACTATTTCCCGAATAGTGAAACCCCTACATTATTCCCAAAATCACACCAATCCGCTCACTTGGTGAACCCGCACGCCACGCCTACCCCGACCTATTTCCATACCAATACATGATCAACACCAAAATACCCATTTTTCACACCAAATCAGTCTTAGAGCAGCCACGGCTGCTCCATTATTTCTTCCAAAAATTTTATAAATTCGGTCCCAAGCCTGTACTGACACACACTCCCACTCGCTCCAAACAACCAAACATTCAGAAACCACCAAATAATAGGAATAAAAAACCCAAGTAGGAGAAATCCTACTCGAGGAGTTTGAAGAAACTCATCAGAAACCGGAGTCCACAATGCAGCCCGTCTGGGCTGCAGATCGCTTTTCTCTTTCTCGCCTCTGTCCGCCAATCCGCCGGATCGTGAGCCAAATCTAGAGAAGTTCTCTCTCTCTAGAAAATCTCCCAAAATCGGCTTCACTCATGCCACTCGGAAGAGCTCTGCTTTCCACGTTTTTTCTCTTTGCTTTCTTTTGAATTTGCAGGATGCCACGAAGTCACTTTTTTTGTCATTTAGTGACATTTAATCCTTTCTTTAATTAATAATTCCTCTTTCTCCAGCTTTACATTCTAAGATTATCTCTGTCATCCATTTTCATCATTTTCTACTCATACTACTTATGGCATATGAGTACTTGTTATATGTGCCTTTCACAGATCAAAAAAATAGTTTTATCAAGACCGAAACACGATGCTCTTAAAACTGCCGATCCGATCAAGTCTTCAAGAACATGTAAAATTTTACGTGTTAACTAGATTTCATGAGATTTCATTCCAACTAAAGATAACTAAGCCAGTCAACCGTGGTCTAGAGAATTACCACTTCACTTTAATCATAAATTTATAATTTTATAATCAAATTACGTATTTTGAACTTTATTCCGTAAAATTGAATTCCTGGTCTTATGATTCTCCCCTCTTAAAAAGAATTTTGTCCCAAATTCAGACTATCATAATCGCAAGACATGCATATGAAAACAAGACTCCCATCAAGGTGCAGCGTAAACCTTAAACGACTAAATCACGACCTTCATCCCTAAACAAGAAGGGGATAGAGTCCGAGATCGTGTCCTCGTCCCACGCGACCCTCCACTCCGCCTGCCATAGCACTCTCACTAGCCTCACCAGCCTTAAGGCCGCAAAACCCGATCACGACTACAAATGCACCCCGGTCCCCTCCTCAGTCCCATCGGTGTCAACCTCAATTCGTCCTCAATCCACCATATCGATCCGGAGTATATATATCGTGAGCATGGAGACGCGAAACACCGACACCGACATGCCGGGCTGTGAACGCCAACTCCAGACAAGACAAAGGCCTATCCCCGAGGTCTCGAAAAGGCCTTAATAAACCCTGGCGATAGCTCCCGCGCCAGCCGAACCCGATCACTCTCAGTGCATCACCTTCAAGAAAATTCGATCACTAACCTCGAACTCTATGGTCACTGCCTCGCGGTTAGCATAGCTCTTCGCGGCAGCCGCGGTAGCACGCCATCGTATCGCTCACCTTCTCGGGAGTGTCTCTGACCGACGTGGACCGTGATTTGCCTCTCCCGCCCTCCGGTCCAAACAAAACGTGCGGATCTGATACGCCTCCCATACAATGCTCATATGTGCCATCCGTGATACTCGCCCGATAACCCTGCTGTCGTAGCGACTCCAATTAAGGGCAATTTTGCTCCTCTTACCCTATGACCCAGACACATGTCACTCGCGGTCCTCTAACCCCCCACGTATATAATTCGTACAACGTGATAATCTCTACACAACCCTTGCTTGGTGTGTGTAAACGCTAACCTCTCCAAGGTCACACCACAAATAATCCCATGGAACATCAACCCAGTCCATCATGAATGATCCATTTCACGAGCCCCGCCGCCAAACATCCAATGCAATTTCCAAAGGGCATCCCAAACCTCGAGTCACTCCCGACTCTATCACTTACCCCAAGTCTACGTGATAATCCGACTGTGTTTTCATCCTGACACATAATTCCTTCTACTTACACTTCGAGCCTCCTTACATTTCCCGATTCAACTTACGAGTCTTCTTTGAATCCAGTCCCTAAAGACAAACTCAACCCACACTCACCAAGATTTACAATTACGATACCGTGAACCCACACCCGACTCGACGCTGACACACTCGTGCACACGCACTAATAATGCCATACCGTGACACCCTATCCAGGGTCCACCATGAGTAGAATCTGAGAGATTTCGCACTCATAATTCCGACCTATCAGGTCAACTCTCACCCTACATCCCAGTGGAACATCTATACTTGGCTTCTAATGGCCTTAACCTCTAAGCCCAAAATCCAGAATGTCGGTCGAGTATGACAACCCTAGCCAAAGTCTTCACTCATCGACAACCCGATGGTTGTCAACTCATCCATGTCCCCAAAGATAACAATCAACAACCAACAGGTCTACCACCCAAAGTCCATCACGCTTCCACCGCAACCTGGACCGGCCCCCTCGACTGGACCCACACTCCGGCCCTTCTACTAATCCAGGTCAAGAAGTGTCAGATAGCACCCCCGAAACCGAAACGGTTCCTCTAACCTGTACTGTGGTGGAGAATGAACCCAGATACTCCTCGTCTCTACTTCGCTTAACCGGGATCAGCCGCCCTGAAAGTCCCGGGATCCCCCGTCTCTGGGAAATCCCGCCACCATGCTCAATCCCGGCCCTAGTCCCGAACTGGGCAGATGCGTAAATCTTCGCTCTTCCCCGAACTAGGAGAAAGCTGATCCTCCCTCTCGTTACCAACACCCGTATCCTGAGTGTTCCAAGTATCCTCAATCTCTCTATGGTCAGGACTGTCCCAACCATGGAGTCCATGTCCCATAGGCGAAGTCCTACGATCCTCGTTCCGAATGGACAACTTTAGCCCATCGTGTTCCTCGTAATACCCACCACCTCAAGAAATCCTACGCGATTCTCAAGATCGACATCCTGGGCTTCTCCCAACGCATCACTGCCTTAACCTTCTCTAGGTCGATTGACACTCCTGGTGCTGACACCACGTGTCCTAAAAATCTCACCTCAGTAAGCCAAAACTCGAACTTACTAAACTTAGCGTACAACTGATGGTCTCTAACAACCGCAAACAACTCAAATGATACTCATGCCCCCACTGACGGAGTAGATCAAGATGTCATCCACAAAGACCACTAATAAACTGATTCAGATAAGGTCGAACACCCTAAGATGAGATCCATGAATGTCAGCCGGCGCATTCGTCAATCCGAAGGGCAGAATCCATAAGGCTCCATAACGCGTCCCAACGTTGTCTTAGGGATATCCGTATCCTAACCTCACCGATGGTAACCAAGGCGGTTCATCTTAGAGGTAATTCTCCGACTCCTCTCAACTGATCAAATAAATCATCGATCCTCAGAATGGGTACCATTCCCGATCATAACTCGCTCCACCGCTCTATAGTCAATGCACAAATGAAGGGTTCTGGCTTCCTCTTCTTCAAGACCAAACCGGCGCCCATGCCGGCGTTTACCAAATAACTTTGTCCAATATCCTCAGAGTTGGACTCAGACATCGTCTGGGCAAAATGTCATGTCGCCCCCCAAATACCATAATGATTATCACCGCGCATTGTATAACCCTCCCCGCCACAATCGATAACGACCAGCCTCATCAACCAATCCATCCTCAGGATGACCTCGAACTCTGACATGTCCCTTATCCTCAGGTCCACTGTGAGTAGAGTCCTCGAGATCTCTAACTCGCACCCTCGATGGCTATCGCACCTATTCTCGCCTCAGATCCCGTGGAGAATTGCTACGCAACGGTTCCTCTAAGGTCTCTAGATTTCGCCATTTCCACCATATTTGGGCCTCATTCTAGCAAAAAGCAAATTAGCCTAACTCGTCGAGTCGCAGGTAATTTCCATAAATTTAACACTTCTCGCTCGTGATGGAACTAATGGTCTACCACCATCGACCTGAATGTCGTGGCTGATGATACGCCTAAACCTCGCTAATAGGATCTTCCCGTCTACCTCGCTGGTACCTTCGCCTCGCGGCGATAAAGATTCGGCCGGCAATACCCACAAATTTCATGCCATCAAAAGTCTCGCTGATTTAAACACCTGACTGCGGTTCGACTTCACACCGTGGACATTCTCTACGCCCGCCCTCTACTAACCATTTACACAATTAACATGGGCAAACAAGAATCATTTAACTTTCACTTTTAGTCTAACTAGTAATGCGCATACCGACACGATGATTCGACCCTCCGAATCTAACTGCTTCATTTTCTAAGTGGCGCCACTTCCAACCAATTAATCATTTATTTCAATAAAATTCTATGCCCCCTTGCTCTCTTTCTTCAAAAGATCAAAACCTTAAGGCTCAGAATCTATTAACCTTAGTATTCGCATTTTTCCCATACGCATTACACCATGCATTACACTCGACACAACTACCGCGCAACCACTATTTCGATATGGTAGTTAAACCCACACAAAGATTCTAAGGCATTAAACACAAATTTCGAGACACTAATCATACACATAACCCAGTTGCAGATATAATCAATTTCGTGTTTAAAATATTGTTTAATCTAAATTTATTTTCAAAAATTTTATTTTTGAAAATTTTATTTTTAAAATTTTATCGTACTTATTTGATTTTTAAATATTTTAAAAAATTTTTTTTTCGAAAATTTCGAGATGAATTAAAGGTTCAGAACCGAGTCCAAACTGACTCAAAATACTCCGCTCGAAAATCACCCAAAGTCAAGCCTGATGCCCAAGCACTCAAGAAGCTTCCTGAAGAGCACGCCCAAAAGGACCGCTGGGGCCGCCTTCAGTAAAGATCAAGGCCGCCAAAGGCGCACGGCTTCGCCGTGTCGTGGGCGGGGCCTGGCCAGCAGGTCGCAGCCGCAGGGTCGCAGATCTGCAGCCTACACAACTGGCCACTCCGCATCCGCCACGCCCAATCTCCCAAGACTCGCACGCCGCTGGCTGCCGTCTCACCCACCGCCGCCACACAGATCGTGGCTCACGCCAAACTTCGGCCAGACCGCAGGGCCCAGCGCCCCGGCCGCATCGTGGCGGAACGCGCCAGCCTCGCGCCGCCGTCTGCACCCACAATACAATATTTCAGACAGCCCCAAAACCAGCTCAACCAAGCCCCCGGGCCATGATACCAGACGCGGACACCGCCCTCATTCCACCCGCACACGCCGCCAAGCCCCCGCACACAATCCAAGCTTGGTAGCCTCGGGCCACAATATAATTCAAGATATCAGAACACATTTTTATTTTTTATTTTATTTCCTACCACTCATTTCTTCTCGTGTCACGATACATGATCTTCTTCAATATGATTTGGCAAGAGCTCCAGCTCAAATTTTCTCGCAGACATAAATTTTTTCATTTTCATTATAAATGATTTTTTTTTAATTTCCAGAAATTGGAAAATCCTCTAAAAATCACTAAAATCATTTTTTTTTCACTGACACACTCAAATAAACTCATAAAATTTATTTCTCCATTTTCTTAAATTTCGACACCATACGAAACCTTAGAAAATAGATTTTTCTCACTATAACCAAATAAATTTAAAATTTATTTTCTTTTTTCCAGCTTTCACGAAAATTTTCCACCCAAATAAATTCATAAACATTTATTTTCTTTCATTTTCTTCAACTTTACAACTTGTAAAATCTTAGAACATTATTTTCTTCAATCTTCATCAAATAAATTTATAAAAATTTATTTCTTCAGATTTTCTTCAACGTAGAAAATTATTTTCATCACCCAATAGGCCAAATAAGTTTATGAAATTTATTCCTTCCAGTCTCTTTTCCAGTTTTTTTTTGTACCCTGTATCACCCAAATTGTTTTCTACACATTCATGTGCTAATCACCAAGCACACACATATTCCACAACACACTTACAACATGGCATACACACCAAACACACAATAATTCACAAATCACAAACACATCAACACACGCAATTTAGTGTCTCAAGCAGTTAACCCAAGTGATTTTTTCCTAGGTAATCCCATACCTAAACCCTCACATCGAACCACACACCTAGTGGTGATGTCATCCTCAACCATGGTCTATGTTTCAAATTTTCTATCCATAGGTTTCCATATACCTATACTCCACATCAACCACCTAGTAGTGATGGTTACCCAAACCCGAGCCCTGTATTCAGATAGGGCCTAAGCTCGATACTAAGTCGTGACGCCCAAAACCCGGTCCGTTGATCACCCGTCAACCCGCGAATACAAGTGGAGGTCGTGGTTACCCGACGCCCACTTTAGAAAATCTGCAGGTCTCCTTGTACTGTGAGCCACCAAAACAAGACTGATATACCGTCCCAAATGTACCACAATATATGCAATATATATCCAATACGCTACTGGCCATAACAAAGATCAACACATGCCTACTATGAATCCAACAATATACCCAATAGTTACAAGCAAGAGTAATATGTTTTTACTTTATACAATACACATTAAAATTAGAGAATTTAATACATGTATACATCAAAGCCATAACCCGCTTTTCTAATACAACCTCAAGGACTTAATCCGTCTCAAGACGCCCCCTGCACTGTAAAAGGATCCCATCGACTCGGTGAGCTAAAGCTCAAGAGAGAATCGCCCTAAGTGGGCCACTCACCACCTAAGTGCAAGGCAATGCCCAAAGTGTAAACACATTCAAGCAAATGCATGATCCTACTGAATGTCTACATGACCAACTCATCCCGAAAGGTCCCTCACGACTCCTCTCACACCCCTTAAGCCTCAGATGAGAATTGTTATTTTATTAAGTGGACAACCTCGATAGAATATATATATCAATCAACGCCCGACGATTGATATATATTATTTGTTTGTGGACTACCCTCCCGATGAATATATATCAATCGGGCATCCATTTCCGCTGATATATTTAGCTCGGGGACTACCTCCGATCATTTTACATTATTAGACAACCCTCCGAACTCTTTTCTAGACTTTGTCTCATGACTCACTCCTAAAATCCTAGGTGTCCTAGTGCATATGGAATGCATGTATGCCGCTCCAATACTAGCCTTAAACCACATGCAAATATATATACATGAATATATTTACATAAAAATATCTCATACAACATGTTATGAAATTAGCATTTCAAACACCAAAATTAGCTCACTGGCTAATGTTCAAACACAAGCACCGATTCGAATTACTTAACTAAACACATAATTTCACGAAACTATGTTCTAGAGGGACCATTTCTGAATAGTGAAACCCCTACATTATTCCTCGAAAATCACAATTCAATCTGCTACTCGTGAACCCGTATCACACGCCCATTCCTACTTATTTCCATACAAATACATGATCAACACCAAAATACCCATTTTCACACCAAATCAGTCTTAGATGATCATCACTGCTCCATTATTTCTTCCAAAAATTTTATAAATTCGGTCCCAAGTTTGGGATCGATCACACCTACCCTCACTGGCCCAAACAACCGAAACATTCAGAAACACCTCAACAACAGTGAATAAACC
This sequence comes from Tetrastigma voinierianum, assembly GCA_016808115.1. Taxonomy (NCBI): domain Eukaryota; kingdom Viridiplantae; phylum Streptophyta; class Magnoliopsida; order Vitales; family Vitaceae; genus Tetrastigma; species Tetrastigma voinierianum. The sequence continues at coordinate 659,387 of JAEQBH010000709.1, read as the reverse complement.
CGCTAGGAGAAATCCCACCGAGAGTGCTTGAAGAAACTCACCAAAACCGAGTCCACACGTAGCCTGTTCCGTAGATCAGCTCTTCTCCGCTGTCCGCCAACTAGTTTGGACATGAGCAAATCTAGAGAGGTTCTCCTTCCAGAAATCTCCAAAATCGTCACTGGCCGCCACCGAAGAGCTCTCCTCGTTTTCTCCACGTTTTTCGCTCTTTGAATTTCAGAGAGACGCCACCAGCTCCGCCTCTTGCCATTTACACATTTAACTTTAATTAATTAATTCCTTATTTCTCTGGGGCTTTGACATTCTGCAGATTATCTCTACCATCCATTTTCATCATTTTTCACCACTACTTACGGCATATGAGAGTACTTGTTATACGTGCCTTCTGCTGCATCAAAATAGTTTACTCGACCGAAACACGATGCCAAAAACGCGTTTGACTGATCGTCTTCAAAGAAATTAAGTAAATTTACGCTAACTAGATTTCGCTGAGATTTATTCCAACCTGCATTAACCGCTTCACAACCCGTATTCAGAGAATTAATTACTGACGCAATCATAATTATAATTTTATAATCAAAATTGCTTATTTTGCTCTTATTCCTTAAATTGGAATTTCTGCCCACGATGATGATGATGGCTTGTCGTTACTAATATTATTCATAATACTATTTCCATTGAGGAGCTTCCACTTGTTAGACTCACCCTCCCTTCGACGATGTCCGGCTCGTCACCGCTTGAGATATTTCACGGTAATAATGACATAAGTATTTTCGAGCATTTGCCCGTGCTCATAGCATTTTCCTTTCTGATCGCACCACCACACTCCACAACACACATATATGATGTTTGATGACGCTGGAGACACAGATGACTCCATCAGGTGTCCAAATAAAGTGTGATTCTTACAGATAGATAGAAAGTTACAACTATCATCGGGGTAGCATAGAGTCGATAGATTTGGGGTCAACTACGTATTAGCTCAAGGAGATTAGATTGGCTCTTTCCCTATCCACTGATGAGAGGAGGTAGGATTTTATCGACCTACTCAGTCATGTTACTGGGATGTATTCAGATGGTCATAATAGGATACGTCTCGCCTCGACTCTCTTCTACAACAAGAAGATCACCCACCTCACCACATGCGAGGCCGGGCCATAGAAATTGAGAAGACTACACCCCTGGGATGGAGTTTGCAAGCTAAGGAAGAAATTCGTATAACTAGTGCTGATTTTCATGGTTGATTATCCCGAGTGGCCGGCTAATGCCGTAACGCCCCGTCCACCCCGAAGTAAGATGGTACGTGTAACCATAGGCACATAAGTGCACCAAGTGTCATTGTAGTATTTTGGGAGCTGTGTTCAGGACAAAATTGTGAAATCATAAATTTATTTAACTTAATCTCCAAAATTAACAGCGTGCAAAGTTGTAATTGATAAAAATCGACATACAGACATAAGTGATGAGAAGAGAGTGTACTCATTATATAAATAATATAAGTTGAATTGAAAATATTAAAGTGATTGAGGACCAACTTGCAATTAAGGCAAAATAGAGAGTATGTGTAAGGATGAGAAACAAACAATTCATTTGGTCTCATTTTGGCTAGGGCAAACTGTGGAGAAGAGAGAAAAGAAGAGGAAGAAGATGAAGGAGAGGGAGAAGAAGAGGGAGAAGAGCAAAAAGGTATGTTTTTGAATTGGAAACATGTGTATTTTGGGTTTTTAGTTTGATTTCTAGGGTTTTTCATGGAGATTAGTTCCTCCTTTTTTCTCTAGGTTTGTGTTGAGAGATCACCCTAACCCTAGATGTGTTGAATTCATGTGGGTAAAACCTTAATTGGTATGAGATAAAAAAGGAATTCTTCCTATTTGCAGAGCCAGATGTAGATCGAGGACCTGTATGAATTCTTGATTTTTACCTAGGGTTTGGTTATAAGAAGTTCTAAACCACCAATACAAGTGTGGTGGAGTTTAGCTGCAACTCCATGTTGTTTTGAGGAATGGTCAGAAAAGGAGAACGTCAGGGTTTTTTAAAGGAAATGTCAAAATTGCAAACCTCTATTTTTGTTTTGGCTATAGATTAAGTTATAATCAATATCCAATGAATTGATTCCAATTGGTAACAACCATAAGAGATAGGGATACAAATTTATAGAAGGACCCAGAGAAAATTATAGCCTCTAAGGCTCTCAATGATCGGAAGGTGAGCTCTGAATGACCTGTTGGTGCCTGCTGGGTTTTGTTGTAGTGTTTTCACATAAGTGGAGTTTTCACTCATCCAATTGAGTGATTCAAAATTATGGGTAAAATATACTCTAGGGAATAAGTTAGTTGAAGTATGTACAACTGAGAATCTCAGTGTCGTGTAAATTTTCAAAGTGAGCTATGTGCGTATTATGTTATGCCAATTTGAGTAATCTAGATGTAAAAATACAATAACTTGAGTTTTTGGTGATCCAAATTGGATGATTCCAATTTTGAGAAGAAACTCAGAACCATAGATTCAACATTAGTGAAGAAACTATTTCCACTTATGGATTTAAGACCTCAGAAATCAAGGATACAACAAGAGATGATTCTATGATAACCACTAGGTGTATAAAAAAATGTTGTAACTTTTGTTATGTTTGAGGGCCTTAGAGAATGAATTTTAAATTGAAATTTAAAGAGATGTCATTGGATATATAAAGGATTAATATGGAGAGTTTCATAATGCTTGAAGACTTTGAAGTATTTTGGGTAATAGAACCAAAGAGTATTGTCGAAAAAGGTTTGCTAAAAAATGAATGGTTTTTATTGTTAAGGGATTTTGGTGCTCAAGGGTAAATTGTTCATTTGATTTATATGAATGTTAGTGACCCTAAAGTGACTTGCGCGGTGAAGTACGTTAAGTTTTACGCTTAATGTGCACTAATGTTTTCACCGGGATTCGTTTTCAGTGTGTGTGCTAAAAGCAAAAGCTGGAAAGTCAGGAGTCATGCCTGCTTCTGGGGTAAACAAACGGTGAGTGTTCTAAACCTAATTTCAAATACTAGTGTATTATTATAAACTGTTTTACACTGTATTTAATGGTTTTGATTGTAAACCATATTTTAAAGCAAGCAAACAATGGTTTTGATTTGAACCATATGTGAAAAGCAAACAAGTAATGGTTTTGATGTATTCAACCATACTTTTAAAAAGCAAGCAAGCAATGATTGGTTGTAAACCATATTTCAAAGAGCAAGCAAGCAAACAAAGTATATTTTATAAAAATATCAGTCCTAACGAAAAACTCAGTTTTAAGCAAGCATACCGTAAGAGGTATTCGCACGCATACAAAACGGTATATTAAAGATTATCATTTCACATTTAAGATTGGCCGCTCCAAGAAACTTAGTTCATGCATCATGGCATTTAAAGGAGATCGTGGCACGCATCGAGTATAGTAAGGAACATCGCCACGCAATTATGGTGACGCAGTACTAAGGTCATTCCACCATATTACTTAAAGGAAGTAAGAGCCAAGGCCCTTCCACCCAGTGATGCGCATGTGTCCTTCCACAAGCACGGCCAAGCCCAGTTCCCTGTTTTTGCATTAGGAAAACAAGGTAAGGTGAGCGCCTCTCCTGGTTGATCTTGATTTCTAAACACACACTAAAATCAACCACTGTAAACAAGCAATGAAACTGAGTTCCCAGTATTTATGAAAAGTTTTATAAACTTTTAAAGCAAGCTGAGCTCAAATTTGTTTATAAAAAATTTTATAAACAAAGTCTCGTGTTTATAAAAAGTTTTATAAACTTTTAAAGCATGTGGTTGAGCCCAGGCTCCCGTGTTTATAAAAAGTTTTATAAACTTTTAAAGCAAAGCAAGCAAGAGGTCTATGAAAAGTTTTATAAACTTTTAAAGCAAAGTAAAGCAAGAAAGCAAGATGTTTATGAAAAGTTTTAGAAAATTTTAAAGCAGAGCAAGCAAGGTTTCTGGAAAATGTCTTGTAAAAGAGAGTTTTACAATTTTGAGATATTTTCAGAAAAAGCAAACATTTTATAAAGCATACACTCATCGAGCTCATTTAATTTCATTATTTGTTGTTTTAAAACTATTTTCCAGTACAAGCACGCCCTGACGCTGAGCATATTGTGATTCTCCGACTTTGCAGATTAGTGCTTCGTATTAAATAACTATGTATGAAATACTTTGAATTTACAATGGAAAGCATACAGATGTACATATTTTCAGGACAAGGAAATGTGATGAGCCCTCGAGATTCTTTCGACATGTGAGTGTGTTGGTCGCATATTTGAAAAGTGTAAACCAGATATGATGTTTTCTGGGATGTCCTATATGCAGCCGTTATGCTGCCGAAATTTTATAAAATCACAAGTTTAGAAAATAAAAGTTTTTATACGTGCTTTCGCCATGAACATGGCTTCTGTCATTGTGATTCTCTAGTCAGCTGAAGTAACTACTGGGGTTTCGTGGGTGGTTTATGACACCTACCGCTAGTAGGGGTTAGGATGTGACAAATGTCGTCCCTATTCCCAAAATGGATGGCAAGGTTAGAGTTTGTGTAGACTTTTGTGATCTGAATAAATCCAACCCTAAGGATGATTTTCCTCTCCCACACATTGATATGTTAGTTGATAAAGATTGGCTGTAGATATCATTCGATGTTGTCCTCATTGATGGATTTTCTCGGTATAATCGTATTTCATGGCTTCAGGATATGGAGAAGACTTCTTCAATACTGTTACACTTATCGCCAACGGTTATGCCATAGTCAAGAACGCAGGAGCCGACTATCAGAGCCGGCATTACTGTCCCAAGTGAGACATGATGCATGTGAGTTAATGAGGTAGATGTGGACTGCACATGATAAAGAAGTCTCATAGACTCAAGATCAATTAACAAATTTTACAGATAGATTCGAGAGATCTTCCATCACCAGTGGAAAAAGGATCATAGCCATAATTGACATGCTTCATTCCAAGGACCGAGAGAGATTGAGGCTTTCAGGGGTGCATCATAACATATCGGGCCATTTCCATGTCTAGAGACTGATAGACATATGTGAGCCTATCTTCCGTCTTTCTCCTCCGAGAAAACCAAAATTCTCTACCATTTAGGATGATGATTAACGTCACATTTCGAGAAGGTTAGGAAGTATCTCCTTTCTCCTCTAGTTTTAGTGGCTCCCACATCGGGGCGCCTTACTGTGATTGTTTGCTTTGACATGGCTCTGGTAGAATGCATGCTAGCTCAAATTTGATGATTCAAAAGGAGCTGTTTCATCATTATTTAAGCAAGAGGATATCATAGCAGATAGATGCCAGTATACATTATGATCGAAATACTTCATTTTACATCGGTTCAGTCACTCGGAGACCGAGACATTATGTAGTATCCATACTGGCTGTCTCACGATCGATCCTTCGAGATATCCGCCGAAGCACGCCTCGCCTTTGGATTGCAGGCTCATGACATGGTTAGTACCGCTGTCGTAGCTCGATATTCAAGATGTTACCCGAAAGTTAGTAAAGGGAAGCATTGTTTCAAATCATTCAGTTTTCGCTTGATTCAGTGACAACCATTTGACAGATTTTCCTTAAGAGTGACATTGCTTCATAACTAGCATTAAAGGATGGCACAAATGATGAAGCCGCCAATCATTGGGTTGGAATTGGTATCCTATTGATATCACCTTAGGGTGATTATATTCCCATATAAGTCCCATGACATTCTCCGATCACTACTCCGCTGATGAATAATATAGTTGAGCATGAGGTCATAGCATGTGCCTGTAGACCCACTGATCTCTTGCTGGACAATAATCGAGAGATCCACGGGGATTCCAACTTGGTTATTTGATTAGTGCCCAAAAAGTGCTATTTTGAGCCCTATTTATTATAGGTTTTTAGCTTGTAGTGAAAATGTCTGCTCCTTGATCTTGCTGTTTTGTCTTCAAACGGCCCCGTTTTTGGTTTTTCTCCTTTTTACCCTTGTAATAGCTTTTGTTTTGGTTTGTTTTTGTACTTTCCTTGGTTGGGCCGTGCTCTGGCTAAGTCGAGTTTGTAAACATAAATCAACCCGATAAATTTTGGAACGACTTTCGGCTCTCTGTTCCCTTCTTCTCTACTTCCCTTTTCTTTCATTTTCTTTTCTATTTTCTGGGCTGCCAAACACCCTCCGAGGATGACAACTCGCAGGATGGTTAAAATTTCAAAACCCTTCCTGTGAGTGGAAATTTGTTGGGTCGCAGATCTAGAACTCTTTGGAGTCCCACATTTTCACGCAGTGCCTCCTCTGCCAAGTCACATGTTCTCCTTTAGCATTAGGTTTTTAGATCCCTTCGATTCATGTTGAATGGTGGAGTGCTTGGTAATCTTTTAGTACTCGTTTGATGCTTATTATAGATCTTGTGATGTTCATTGATTACCATTGTACCCATTGTAATGTGAGTCAAGGAGACTTGTTTGAACTGACTGAGAACATAAATGGCCAGTGAATGCCATTTTCAAAAGGATAATTATTTAGGGTTCGGTTTTTATAGCTAAACAAAGATCCGGTTCTGGAAATGACTATAGGTCATCCTGCAGCTTATAGGAAAGGGACCAGAGGACCTCTCGGTTAACTAGAATAAGCAGGACCCAAGGAGTTCTTTTTATATTTTATTTCACCTTATTTTAAGTTTTCAAACCATCAACTCCCCTGTTTTTACCAAAACCCCAAAATCCAAATTTAATTCACCATTTTAAGCACTTCACTGTTAGTCATTTGCATGAAGAAAACCCGTCCACGAGTTCGGCCACAGAACCGCTATCTTTATGATAGTTTTACTACGGTAGGAGAATTTAGGATAAAAAATTTTGTTGATTAACCCTCTTTGTAGCTCAGTCAAATGGCGCCGTTGCGGGGATGTTTTAGTGCAAATGATGACCTATTGAACGCAGTCATCATCACAAGTGCAGTGGAATTTTCTTGTATATATATCTTTTTAGTGTTTTTAGTGTGTTTAATTTAATTTAATTTAATTTTGTTTTTAGCTAAGTTTACCCCTTTTTGGTAGAGTTGTTTTTTTTCTTGTTTGGTGTTTGCTTTGTTCTTCTTCTTGAAGTCGGTTCGATGGGTTAGAGATTGTGAATCGAGGTTGAATTGAACCCGATGGAAAGAGGGAGACGATGCAGTCAGCATGTGGCGAAGTATTGTTTACCTTTTTCTATATAGACTAAAACCCCTCAAACTAACATAATTACAAGAGCCTTACACTCCTCTTGCATCCATGTTACTTTGGATAATTTTGCTTGATAAACAATTTTTCTAAATGTTCATGGATTTAAAATAAGGGTTCAGTCTATGACTTTTTATAATTACACAGGTCATACAAGTAGTAAATCTGAATGTAGTCCAAGTATCATTCCCACAGGGTGATATGAATTCTGAGATCCAACTACCCCAACTACTAAAATTCCATACTATTTGGACTCAAAACTCATAGTGAAGATTTTATCTAAACAACAAAAATTAAAACTCCTATAATATTGAATAATGTCAAACTAAGCTTAAAACAAACGTAACTGAAGAAAAATAAATTGCATATATTCATGTGAGAAACGAAAACTATCAATGAAATACAATGAAACAGTTAAGTACATTGCTCTGTTCTATATATGGATATGGTTATTATCACAAAAATTTCCCTAGTTTTGGGGTGGATTTCTCCATATTCACGATTAGATATCCTTGCTTCTCTCGAAGGCAGATCGAACCGACTACTTGTATTCCAAATTCTCTTGCAAGATCTGGGTATTTTTCTTTCTCAATACTTCACACCCATTTCTGTTGACAGCAGAACTTTTGCTTTTCCTTCTCGGGATTTTCTTAAAGTTTCTACCACTTAATTGGTGGCTCATTGCTCCCGATCTATGGGTTTATCCGCTTTCCCTTGATTGAATCAGGATTAACACGGGGATTCAGGGCTTTTAGCTAGATTAAGGTGAACTCTCTAAGATTATTTATATTGTTAAATACACCCCTTCAACTTCAATTATGAAGCGAATGGGGATTTATCAAAATGAACTCAGGCTCGTGATTAAATGATGGTAGTCTAACATACCCGTAAAGAATGCTCAGCTCGGGAATCTACGTCTACGCTGTCCCGCGTAGGGCATCACGGATATCATAGAAGATACACAGGTCCATAACTGGTATTAGGTACTACTAATGGGAACTTATCCATTCAAAGCGACACGATTAAATGGCAAGACCGAATTAATTCTCCGCGGGTGCGGGAAGAGCGTAACTAAGTATAAGTCAAATCCAAACGAAGCACATTATAAATTTCTGCATTAATTAAGAAATGGGCACCGTCCATACAACCTTTGTAGTACAATAAAGCGAAGAAATGAATTCCGGAAATATATCTAAATTCATAAATTTTCAGGTAGTAATACGTAAGAAAAATAATACTAACTAAAATCCATTTCTACTCATTATCTACGGGTTCCTGATTCAAACGAAAAAGTAAGCTAAAAAAATAAAAAATCTACTCTAAAATATACTTGGGTTCCTCTTCTTTTCTCTTTTGGGTAGTGAAGGCGAACTGCTACTCTTCTAAAGCTATCTATTTATCTTGTAAAAGAATTTGGAAATCCACTAAAATGCTCGGTGGAACTCAAGAAAAATGACTCATTGTCACATGTCGAATACAAGAGTTGATGTAGACGCGGTTCTCTTGATTGCTCGTGATCGATCGCGACTTCTTTCTTTGTTACGTAGTTTATCACTGCCGTGCGCGTGCGATTAGTCGCGACATGCGTTTGCGGTCGCTGACCTCATTCTTCAGTGTTCAGCCGGTGTTGATCTTCTGACCTCGGTTTACATGTCAGCGACATCATTGTCTTTCTATTCTTCAACCACGAGTTGCGACATCGGTTTTGGAGTTCTGACCACTTTACATTTGTATGGTGACTTATCTGCTGTGACTTTGATTTCTTGGTCGCAATCTTGTTGGTGGTCTTCTTGCCTTCATATGTTTCAATTTTATGTCGCGACCTCCTGGTGATGTCGCGACCTCTTGCCTTCCATTTCTTTTCTTGGTTGCAACCCCTCGGTTCCTCACGTTGCAGTAAATTTCCTCCTTCACCTATTTTCCAGGTCATGACCTCAATTGGTGTCATGACTATACTTTCTTACCTTTCGGCTTTTAACGGGTGCGACCTTAATGGTGAGTCGCGGCATCATTTCTAATCCTTGATTTGTAAAAGGTCGCAAGTTCGGTTTGGCAAGTGCTTCTTGAATACGAGGTTGCGACCTCCTTTCAAACTCTATTTTTGGTTGCACTTTGGATCTTCACACTTTTATGTCGCGACATCCTTAGTGGTGTGATGAAATGGATCCTTGCATTTAAAACTAGATTTACCTCTTTCTTTTTGCAAAAGACCTCTTGTGGCTATAGACGGACCCTTGTCAACGACCTCGGAGTGGTGTCGCGATATCAAATTCTATATCCTTTTAGGCGTACGCATCAAAGTGATGTGACATAGATTTTCTTCATGATTATTTCCTTTAGTCTCGAACACATTTTTCGTTTATCGCAACCTCCTTCTTCAAATTAGAGCTTCACTTGTTCTATTTGCCCAAAGCCAGATTTGTTGTTATTCGTGACTTGGAATCATTTAATAAGCTGAGCCTCCTGTCATGACTTAAATTTTTAGTTGTGACATCAATTCTGCTGTAGGCTGGTTTCTTCCCGATTTTTGCTAAGATTTGAGCCTGCTTTGTATTTTCATAAAATGAAATTTGGTAAAATATCCATTTCTATAAACAAATCAACATTTATCTCGTATTATACTCGGAAAATGGTTAAAATCTAATGAGTTTTGGACTCATCAAATTCCCCAAAATTGAAATTTTTTTAGCGATACGACAAAGGGAAGAAAGAATTGTTTGTCCTCAGGCAGTAAGCAGAAAAATTTTTAAGGACATTTTTATGATTCATACCATAGTCTTTCTCATTCCATCTTCTGATCTGGAATTAAGAGATACCATCTTAATTTTAAATTTCAATTTGGATTCAAGAATAAGACATGGTATACTTCTATCACAAATTTCTTAATGAACTAATGTATTTAAACAGTTTATTCAACAAGTCTTGTTACGTATGTGCAGGTCTTGATCCTTTTCATCTTCATATTCGTAGTAAATCTTACAGGAGTTTTCTTGGACTGTTTGTCAAAGTCCCGTAGTCTTGTTTTTCATATTTGATCTCCACTAATGTAAGGTAAATTCAACCTTCCAAAATCAATGAGGTCTTTCGGGCTTATAATGTTGAGCAGTAATTGGGTAGATAATGGAAAAATTTAAGTTATAAATCACCGGTTCCACCTTTTCTCTATACTTGTTGCCTTCAACTTTCACCATTTTCTTTATTTCTTGTTGATTCTCTTCAATCTTGGCTGGATTCATGCTATGTTGAGTGCTTTTAGGAATTTCAATTTCCATATGCCTTTATTGAGCCAGTTCCTTTGAACTCTTTGCTTTTGTTTTCTAGGATTAGGAATAGTGCAATGTTTTGTCTTCTTAGGCTTTCTATTACTCTTAAGAACTTTATGGGCGCAACTCCCCGCACCCAGTTGGTATTAAATTGCTAGGTGTTGCTTCCCCTACGAGCTTAATTGTTCAAGGGAAATAGGCCCTGAACCAAAGGCTTATTCATATTCACTAACACTTCTTTACTTATTCACCTCCTTCATTGTAAAAATTTGGAAATATTTTCCCTTTGAGCTTGTTTCTTTCTTTATAGTAAACTTTTTCTGAACTGGAAACTGGATAATTTGGGCTCTTTGCTGCAGGTTTATTGCAAGAGGAGAGGAATTTGGTTTTAGTTCTTTGTTTATTGAAGAATAAAACTATTTGGCTCAAATCAAAAGGCCCCAGAATATGCTTAAGCATATATTGAGGTAAACAGAAAAGCTCAATCTGCCAAGGATAGCTCTATCATTTCTTGTTGGCTGTTTTCACCTAAGATTTCGCCTCAATCAATAATCTAACAAGTTCTAGGACTATGGACTCTTAGTCTTGAATTTCCCAAAAGATGTTCCTAATTCCTCTCAAAGTTTCATAAGTTTTGTTGACCTAAGTGTATTATTTCTTCAAGACTTGTATTTGTTATTGTCTACTTACATTATTTCAGTGAGTATTTTGTTCCATCGTGATAACCAAATTTCAAATTTTTGCAATCTATCTTGAAATTAAACAATGTAGAAAAATACTCTAATTTCGATTTAATCATTCGACGCCGATTCTTCCTGAGAAATTCTTTGTTCTTGGGAAAGAACATAATTATTTATTTGATTCTTGCACATAAAAGGCATTTATTTATTTATCATGCTAAACAGAAAATGACAGAAAAACCAAATTTCATATATCATGTTCATTAATTCAGAGATCAACAAGAATTTTATTCAAATATCAAAACATTTTGATATTGTACAATCTGCTTTCCTTACAAATAAGACTATAACCAAATTAGAGAAAAACTCTCTATTTCTTGATCTAAAATCCTATCTCTTCCCTCTGAAGGTTGTAGCTCCTGCTTCATTTGGTTCACCAGACCTTGAGCTTGCTCCAAGAGTGATTCGGCTGTGAACAAGGTCGTGCAACAAATTGGAGCCCTTTCTCCCTTTTTCTTTGGAGCTTCTCTGGTTGATGGGTTCTAATTAACCCTTCTTCCAATTCCTTTCCCATCAACCACTCTCTTGATTTCTGGCGTTTTGGAATGAGAATGGAATTGGTTTGTTTTCCGACTCCATTCATTCCATAAACTCTGTGTTCACAGCCTTGGAGCTCTTCTTTTCTCTCATTCTCCCTTCTCTTCATTCTCTTTGTTTGTTTTTCCTTTGTTATCCCATCCTTTTATAGTGATTTGAGTCTCTTGGGAACTACAAGGCCATTTATTCTTTCTTTAAATTTTTGATGAATGAATTGAATGAGGTTTCTCGAATTCTTGCTCTCTTGATATTTCCAACAGAGGTTTTGGGAATTTGGTTGACAATATTGATTGTTTTCCTTGAAGTTATTAAATTCCCTCTTATTATTCTCCTTGAAACTGAGCATACTAACCCAATTCGTTCAATCAAGACATTGATTTATGTTTCTGCATTGATAACTATTTATTTCAAAGATTTTGAATGAATGATGTAGAACTGAAAGGTTTGGGTGAATTGTAGCCTAATGGAATTTGAAGTGGAATAGACACTGGGTCAAATGTCATGACAGCGATATGGGAGTCGCGACATTAAGTATTGAGCCTCTAAATTAATGATTTTCAATTAATTTAATTTTTAGCTACTTGAGGCATGAAAATGAGAGGTTTAAAATCCACTTTTAGTGACTTTGGACTATTTTAGTCGCCGCTGAAATTTTGGTTGTGACCTGAAATGTGGTCACTGACGAGAATTTGATTTTGCAACATAAAAATGTTCTTTCCTTCTTTAATTCAGTCGTGACCTCAGTTTCATTATTTTGACTTTCTTTTCCACTTTTTATTTTTCACATCTAGCATTCTTGGTTGCAACTTTTGGATTAATGTTGCGACCAAAACATAAACACTCAAATTCACAGCAATTTCAATTTATTCAATTCCAATCAAAACAACTACAACTCAATTCATCTTCATCATGCAAAAATTCAACAACTTCCACTATGCATCACATTCAAAATTTAAGCACCAAAACAAGATAAAAATTCCCCCAAACTTTAAATCATGCTATATCAAAGACAAATTTTAAAAATCAAATAAAGAAGAATATACTGCCCCTTTTTGGTCTCTTATGCTGATTGAAGTTTGATTGCAGATGCTATCCTTTTTGCACAATCTTCATTGTCATGTAAAACTAAAAAAATATATTTACCTACTCTTCAATCAATAATGAATAAAATCACAATATGCTATTAAACACAGAAATTTAAAACTATAACAAGAAAAATTAAAAACAAACTGGTGTGGATTGCCTTCCGCAAGAACTTTCGATTTTTAGTCTTTAAATGCAGACTTCTATTGCCATTGTTACATTTCTTGAATTTCCCACTTGTTCAAAACTAAGGGTTACTCTTCCCGATTACTTTCTCGGTAGTGCTTTAATCTCTGACACTCCTCATGATTGATGGTTCTAAGTGTCAACGCCCCCAAGCGTAGTAGCGATACTTGTAAATGGTCCACTCCATTTGGATTTCAGCTTTCCTGGAAAGAGTCTTAGTCTGGAGTTAAATAACAAGACCTGATCTCCTGCCTTGAATTCCCTCCTTAAAATTCGTTGATCATGTCATTTTTTTTTTTATCCTTGGAGTCGACACTATGTAGGCTTCATTTCACCGACTCTTCGATTCATTTAACTGGGGTAACCTTTCATCTTCATAGCAGCTTTAAAATCAAAATTAAGCTTCTTGATGGCCTATAGCTTTATATATTCTAGCTCGAGGTAGGTGACAAGGTTTTCCAAGAACAGAATTACGTATGGGGACATTCCAATGGGAGTTTAAGCAGTCCTGTATGCGAGTGCATCATCAAGCTTCTTTCAGCAATCTCTTCTGAACTCAACGGTCTTTTCAAATTCTCTTTATCTCCTGATTGGAAATTTTAAGCTTGCCCATTTGTTTGAGGATGATAAGCCAGCTCATAATATATTTGATACCATATCTGCTCATGAGTTTGTCAACCACACTTATTTTAAAATGGCTCCCTCCATCACTAATTATAGTTACGGGTGTCCCCGAATCTACGAGAATATTTCTTTGTAAAAATACACAAATTGTATTAGCATCATTCTTTGGACAATTTGCTGCCTCAACCATTTGATACATAATCCCACGGCCCCAGGAGTATGTATATATTTCCAAATGTTTGGAAAAGAATACTATAAAATCCATTCCCATACATCAAACAACTGCACCACCAGGATACCTTACAGGGGCATCTCATTCCTTTGCGATTTTCCCATTCTTTGGCATTGATCCGCATAACTTCACCCATTCAAAACAGTCCTTAAAAATAGTAGGCCAGTAAAATCCTGACTGAAGAATTTTGTGGGCTGTTTTATCTCCTGCAAAATGTCCTCCATATGGTGATGCATGACATTCTTGTAAAATCTTGCTTTGCTCACCTTACATTGCTCTCCTTATAATGACTCCTCTTTTAAACAATATTAGTCGTCCCAAATGTAGTACTCTTTGGTCAGTCCTTAGCTTTTTTCTCATTGGTAAATGGTGCAGTGGCATAATTCCTGACTAAGAAGTTCACATGTCGGCATACGAGGGGTGATTGGGTGACAGTGGAATAGCGCTCATGCGGAAAATTTTACGCTATTTCTCTTCCTTCCTCCATGCGATTAAGGTTTCTCTACTCTTGACAAGTGATCGGCTATCACATTGTCACAACCCATGCTTGTCTTTTTATTTCTAAATCAAATTCACACCAATTATACTACCCACACGATCAGTCTAGGCTTTGCTTCTTTCTTTGCCATTAGATACTTGATTCTTTGCATGATCGTGTGTATAACAACAGGACCCAAAATATATGGCCTAAATTTTCACATGCAAATATTATTACCGACATCTCCTTTTGAGTAGTAGAGTAATTTTCTTGAGCTTCATTAAGGTTTTTCTTGGCATAGTAGACGTGGCCTTGAACGCACCTCTTTACGTCCGATACGGCTCCCATTGCAAAATCACTGGCATCACACATGATTTCAAATTCTCTGTTCCAATCTGGTTTTGTCATGATGGGAGCTTCAACTAGTCTGGATTTGATTTCTTTAAATGCATTATGGCAGAATTCATCAAAATAAAACTTAGTATCTTTTTCCATCAATCTGCATAGTGGTCTAGCAATTTTTGAGAAATCTCTGATAAATCTTCTATAAAATCCAGCATGTCCTAAGAAACTTCTAATTTCCCTTGGCTGCCAGTGGGTGGCATTAGATTTCTTATAGTGAAACTTTTGCACAGTCCACCTCCAAGCCACCTTTCACAATCATGTGCCAAAGACAATTCCTTTTGTAGCTTTATAAATGGCATTTTTCCCAATTCAGAGATAGATTCTTGTCTTTTGCACCTTTGAAGTCGCATCCCCGGGTTATGCGAGGCCTTTGTTCAAAAGCTGGATCCATACAACTGCAAATCATCCATGAAGATCTCCATAACTTTTACCGCTGGAATCGAAAATATAGACATCTGCATCTTTGGAAGGTACAGGGAGCATTACCTGAGCCAAATGGCATTCTCTAAAAGCGAAAGTACGAATGGGCATGTAAAGTGGTTTTCTCACGATCTTCGGTGCAATAACATTGTTATATCCAGAGTATCCATCAAAGAAAACAAAAATGAGGTGTCACGCCTTATCGACGCTCACGATCAATGAAGAGCGAGGGAAAATAGTCCTTTACGGTTTGCAGCATTCATTTTTACGTAGTATTACACCCTCCATCCTATGCTAGTTCTTGTAGGAATCGATTCATTCTTTTCATTTCGATCACGGTGAATCTACCTTTTTGGGAACCATGCGCTGAGCTTGCAAGAACTATACGATATAACATATATAAACGCGTTGGCATTTTAGAACTTCTTTAAATGACTTCTTTCATCATGGGTTGGCCTCCTTTGGTACTCGATAAAGTTTTGCATTATCATCCAGCAATATTTTGTGCATGCAAATGGAGGGGCGTGCCGCCCGGATCCTCGATTGGCGAGCCGATACTTCTTGTATTTCTCGGAAATTACGACCTTACGTTCTTGACTTCGGTCGATGCAGCTGATATGATAACTGGTTTTCTCTTTTCTGGTTCTAAAAACTCATATTTTAAATGACTGGGCAATTCTTTCAATGTTAACCCTTCTGCACTAGTTTCCTGCTCATGAGTTTGTTGTTTCTGGCTGCATACTTCATCTTGGCCCATTTTCATTTATATAAGGCCCATTTCCTTGTTAAACAAATTTGAAGGCAGAACTTCGCCAACTTGATCTCTCGAATATTGAAATTCATCTCAATTTCATTGATAGAGTGTTGAAGGATGTCGAGAATTCAATTCAACATTGAAGGCTATTGTTTCCCTCTGACCATGGCTAATCTGCATCTACATCGGGATGTTCGGACTCTATTAATATTAAAATGCTGCTGCTTCATTTCCAACCTGAGTGTCGAGTTCACCTTTCTATACATCTATCTCGAGCGACTCGGGTTGCTAGAAGGTCTTCCGACATGAAGGAACTTGGGGTATCTTCCTCCATCTGCATGATAACAAAATCAGTAGAATATGAATTTCCCTGACCTTGACAAGTACATCTTCAAGAATGCCTTCTGGTTGGCCATTGATCATCGGCCATCTGCAATGTAATTCTTGTTAGAGGTAAGTTCCTAAATTAAGTCTCTGCCTGGCCCGTGCGAGGCATCAAATTTATCTGCGTGAGAATACATAAAGCTTTCTTGAATGTATTTCCTATGGAAGCGGGGAAAATTAAGCGAGGAGTCCTTCATCTTTCTTTGGGAGCTTTTATTGGTCTGGCAAGCTGATTGTGATCAAATTTACTATTCCCACTTCTTAGTATCTTCCTTTTTCTTGCTCGATGTCTTGTGAAATTTTTGCATAAAGAGGCATTTGGCGATTACCTGCCCCGCAAGCGGATCCATTATTTCTATTTTCTTGAAAATGTCCTAAATTTAGAAAAGCTGTTCTTCTCTTTGAAGCTTAGAGATATATTGGAAATAGCTGCTGAAGTGCTGTTGTGCTCTTCTTCTTTCTGGTCATTACTTCCTTTTCATTTATTCCAATGATTTTTCTTCTCTCCTTCCTTTTAGTCTCTTCTTTTACCTTTCGATCTCTTTCCTTATGTCCTTTATTTCTTGCTCAAATCCTTCCCACTTCTTAATTGAATTGCCATACGATCTTTTGAGTTCTCGAGTGTCACTAGGGAATGTGCCCTTACTCGATTTAGCATATTCGAGGCAGCCTTACTACTTGTGTCTGAATTTTCAACGAAGCACTAGCATTCTTGAAGCATTTGAGTGCTCCAGAACAAGCTTCCAAGTCGGGCAGAGTTTACATTCATGGAGTGTAATAGCCTCTTGTTGTCTCTCATGAATTGCAGCATTTGTTCTTCAAATGGTTGAGTCCTCCTCGACCACGATATTCATTTTTACTGCTTTCACCTCCTTGATCTTCTTCTTTGGAAACTTGTTGGCTGTTGATATCCTTGTTGAGGATATGTCCATGCTGGGTCTTATGTCGCTTGTTGACAGACAAAACGCCTCTGAAATTTTATAGCATTATCGCAAGGACTACTATACAATCAAAACAGCGGCGCCGTAAAACTTGTTAATGAGGCCAAAACATATACCCTGGTACATAGCATTATCACGAGGAGGACTACTATACAATCCCTATACAAAATCGCCATAAAACTGTTGTGACCAATATACATCTACAGAATTTATGGCCATGCAAAGGACTATTAACCCCAATCCCGAGGCAGCAGTACCATCGACTTGTTGACATCATGCGTATAATAAAATCTCTTAAGTGAAGCAGTTTAATTTATTGGTTTTGGTGCGGGAAGTGCGCAGGGTGCACGGTCGACAAGTAATAAAATGGATTTAAGAATCAGATGCTCGATCCTGGAGATCTCGAGAATTTTCATCGACTACTGACTACTCGAGAAATTAATACTATTTGGATGTAAATTGATATGGGTGTGTCGGCATGAAAATTTGGGAAATTAACTAGTTCAAAGGGAAGTAGACATTGATTAAATTTGAAATAAAACAAATGAAGGAAAATAAATTCCTACAAAAAAGAAATGAATCTTGACAGTTATCGTAGGAGACACATCAAGAAGCGAGTCATAGTGAGCGATCAATTCACATGGTTATCTGATTATTTCTTGATTATCTCAAGTTTCAAAAAAATCTTGTCCAAGGCAATTGTAGTGCAGTGGATCTCTGCAGCTCGCATTTAGTTATCTCCGCCCCTTCCTGATTCTCTCGAATTACGAGGAAGGAGACAACTACTAATAAGAACTTCCTTAAAATTTGGTATTTTTCTTTTTGTGCCATACCCATTTTATGGTATGCCTAGCTCCGATTTATGGTCAGCCGGATATACAACTTCAATTACTCTTCCTCCCCGAAATTAAAATAGATCTTTCCTTGATTAGATCTCGGCTAACATGGGATTGGCCTCGCTATCGAATTGGTGAAATCTCTGCTTGTTTAAATAGATAAAGTCGTTGACTCGTTCTTGACTTGAGTGAGAGAGAGGATTTATCTAAGTGAACTTCACAAAGCTCGAAAGGATCCTAATAGCGAGGTTATTATACCTTGAAAGAAATGTACACTCCCGGGATTGTCTTCCTGTGTCACTGGAGGACCTCCTTGAGGAAATCGAATGCTTGTATGATTCTTACTTGAATTTATAGTAGTGACTATTTAGATCAATCAAATAAACCCATAATCTGAAGTAAATTCATTAGCCAAAAATGAACAAGATCTTTGCAAATTACTACGAGAAAGATCAATTCTGACTCTGACGTTTACTAAATGGAAGTTGGGTTCTCACGATTCTTGAATCACATGAGGCCTTGACATCCTTCGATCAAAAAGAATAGCGCAATTGAAGCGAAATGTCGAATCCCGAAATTTGTCGAACCCGATGCATTCGGTAGTAATTTGAAAAGAAATTAGTGCATTCGGCCCGATGCTTGATAACACATTCCAGATCCAAAAAATAATAAAGCGAAAAAAATACGAGACAAACATACGCTCACAAAATAAAGAAAAGAAAGAAAGAAAAGAAAAGAAAAGAAAAGAAAATAAAAAAGTGAAACTCAGGCTACCGGATCTCTCCTTTGATGCGCCTCAGACTTGCTTTACTAATGCAGGTGGCTAGCGTATTTATGGGTTTTCAGTTGGGCCCTAATCCCAGCCCTGTCTCTTTGTGGATTCCAGGTAGCCGGGCGTTCTTGCTCCGATTGCTACCTCCAGTTCTCTTGTCAGCGACATCGAACTCATGTCCGCGACATTGACTTCAAGTTACGCATCTATGGCGGTAAGTTCATGTTGTCAAACGCCACGCTATGCTTTGCGGGGTTTGATTGATAGAAAAACTGCGATGTCGGCGACATCATAGCCTTGTCGCGACATCCATTATATTCCTTTGCGGTCTGATAGTTTGTTCACGATGTCGCGACATCGGGATGTTGTCGCGACATGGGCTTCCGAGTCTCTGCGCCCTTCCGCGGTTGTCATGATGTCAGCGACCTCGGTTTTCTTGTCGACATCACTTAATCTTCTTTGCATGTGAAGCGCCTTTGGTTGTTTTTGATGTCGCGACCTCAGTTTTCTTGTCGCGACATCATTCCTTTAATTTCTGCTCCTTCTTATTGCTGGTATGTTCCCTGCGTGGCGACGTAAAATTCACTTCACTTTCACGATGTCGCGACGGCCCGGATTGTCTTGAGACCTACAAGCTGCATCAATGAGCTATTTGCTTCGCACTGTTTCGCATACGCGATTATTTGCACTTTTATTCCACTTATTTAATTTTCTCTGCTTTTCTTCTTTCTTCCGATACTGCTAATAACGAATGGGTGAGTTTCTTCCACCTTCTGCAAAATGTTGTCTCTTTTGATATGAAATTAAGCGAGAAGAAAAATGGACTAAAATAGATGACTTTTAAGCTCATCAAATACGAGCTTAAAATTTGCTTGTCCTCAAGCAAAGAAAAAGAAAGATATGTTTGTCTCGAACAAAAGGACATTTGTTTTGTTTTAGAAGTATTATTCAAAAAAAAAAAATTTATTTTATTTATTTTTTGTTTTTTGTTACTGCTGATGGTATTCAATTTAATGGAAATATAATGTATGCATCATTTTTTACGTATATCTAGCTTGAAGTCAGTTCAAGGTTAGGTTTTCTACTTTTCATAGTATCTGAAACTATTTGTTGAAATGTTTACAAACAACATAATCATTAGTCACGTTGAATAATGATTATTTTCCTTTCTCATTTCATCTTGGAGTCAGTGCTCCTAAAGTCCTTCAGTTTTGATTGTTTCCATGTTCCGAATTCCATAAGTTTGTTTTCATATTGATCTCCACTAATGTAGGTGATTTCGACGCCAGATCAATCGGGTCTTTGGGCTTATATTGTTAGGCTTAGGTAATGGGTAGGATGGAAGGAATTTTTAGGTTAAGATTACCAAACCCTTTTCTCTCCTCTTACGCCCTTTCTTTCTTATCAGTTTCTCTAATAAACTCCTAAAGCTTATTGTTGGGACATCTCTTTGATCTCTCTTGATTGGGAAATTTGTGTGCCCCATTTATTTTCATTTGTAATTTCCTTTGGGAATTTTTCCTTTGTTTGTCACCATTTAAGGATAGTTCAATGTTTTAACTTTTGAAAACTTTCTAACACTCTCTTAGCGAACTTTGGGTTAGTAGCTCCCACGTACGAGATGGCATTAGGGTACCAGGTATTGAAACACCCCACAGAACTTAATTGTTCGAGAGTTAGGCCACAGACTTATCCTATAAGCGTTCTTTTCTATGCATTTTGCTCTTTGTCTTTTTCTTTCATTCCTTTTTGAGTTCCTCGAAAATATGCCTCCACGACTTCATTTCTTACTTCCTCCTTATGGATTCTGGGTAATCATAGGTTCTTTCTTTGGAGGATTGATTTCTTAGAATGGGTTGGGGTTTCCATTGAATTATTTTAATAAAGCTTGTTGGTTCAATTGCGGAACTAAGTTGTATAAAAGCCGGCGCATATAAGTAGGGATATTTAAAATAGTAGCTTATCGAAATGGCACCGTATCTCTTGTCATTGTATCACCTAGGATTTCGCCTCAACTTGATAATCTAATAAATTCTAGAATTTGGTTTGAGCAGTTGTGACTAACCATAGGGAGTACCTTGACTCATTTTTATTTGTGAGTATTTAAATTAATTGATATTCAACAAGTTCATGGCCGATTGTTCATACCCTGAGCTTCAAAAATATGTTTGTTCCCTCTTTTGTATTATTGCTTTCCTCAATTCTGGACTTATCGGGTTAGATATAGTAATTTTTGCACCTTGTGTTTCAATTAAGTAATATTCATTTTGTCCTCGTGCATTTCGGCTCATTCCCTAATCCTTGCTTCATTCAATTCGACCCACATTCCATCTCGATTTTTATTAGGAACTAATTTCTACTTTAATGTCCTAAATCATATCTTCCGGTAACACAATATTGAACAGCAAGATTAAAATGTACGCACACAAGGAATTCAATTCAAGTTTCTCATTTTATTTCTGATTCAATTTCACACATCAATTCATACATGTACTAAATTCACTTTCTACAGAATTTATATAGGGAGAAAAAAAAATGCTTCCCTTTTTCCTGTATTCCTCATGTGAGTTGTTGAAGTTATCCAGCAATTGCTCTTATACCTTCCTTGCATTTTCTCCACGCAACCTACAATCCGCGAAATTGATTACATGAAACTAAAACAAAGTCCTGTATTAATTCTTCAATAATCCACTTGCAATTCTAACTGAAATTCATATAGAAAATTAAATTGATTTCCTGCCAAAGTTTGCCTCCCATCGGTTGCTCGGTTTGAGTCAACCATTTGCTTGGACTTGTTGCTGTGTTCCTTCTTCTTTTTAGAATCTATTGAAGCTCTTTCATTCCTTCCTCTCTGCTTAAATAGTGCTTAAGTCTTTGTCCGTTTACTCGAGAATTCTTCTCCGATGTCACGCCCATAATATCGCCTCCAAATGTGTTGCTTGACACCCTTTGTGTATGGTCACCCCATTTGGTTTTAACTTCCACTGTTTCAACAGTTACAGTGTGATAGAACTTTTTCCACCTTTCACGGGCACTCCTTCCATGGATCCTTTGATCATGCCATTTCTTTGTCTTATCCTTGTAGATGGTAGCATTATCATAGGCTTCATTTCTCAGTTCTTCCAATTCAGACAGTTGTAGCAATCTCTCTTCCTTTGCAGTTTTGAAATCGAAGTTCAACTTCTTGATGGCCCACATTGCCTTGTATTCTAATTCCAGAGGTAGGTGACATGGTTTCGAATACAGTGCAGCATGGGGACATTCAATGGGAGTCTTGTATGCGATCCTGTAAGCCCACGGTGCATCATCAAGTTTGGAAGACCAATCCTTCTGTTTGGACTCACTTTGCCTTTTCAAGTATTTTTAATCTCACTGTTGAAATTCTGCTTGTCATTAGTGCGGGGATGATCGCTAGACTCATTATGTTTGATCCATCTGCTCATGAGTTTTTGCAAATATCTTGTTTCGCAAAATGAAGCTACCATCACTGATGATAGTCTGGTGTTCCAATTAACGAAATATTCTTTTGCAAGAAGCTCATAAGCGTATTGGCATCATTTCTAGAGCAAAAACCCTTTGCCTCCACCCATTTGGAAAGCGTAATCAACTACTGGCGGTATGTCTGATTCCCCGAATGATGGTGGGAATAGTCCCATAAAATCCATCCCACCATACATCAAATAATTGCACCACCATAATACTTCTTGAGGGCATTTGATTTACTGCTGCGATATTTTAATCTTCGGCATCTTGTCCTGCATAACAAGACCATTCGATCTGATATCGAAAAGCGTGGAGCTGATAAAATCCAGTTAGGTATTTTATGAGTTGTTTGCTCTCACGAAAGGAAGTGCCCCATAGGTGATGCATGGCGTTCATCCGAAATTTTCCTTGTTCATTTAAGCACACATTTCTTATTATCATATCGACACCTCTTTTAAATAAAAGTGGATCATCCCAAATATAATACCTGGCATCGGTTAAGGTTTCTCTTACATTGGGAAGTAGTGAAGAACTACTCCATCAAGCTAAATAGTTCACAATGTCGGCATACCATGGAAGTTGACAGGAAACCTTAAACAGTTGCTCATCTGGGAAATTCTCTGTTAATATTACCTTCTCCTCCTCTTCGGTGCTTCTTTCTACTCTTGACAAGTGATCAGCTATCACATTGTCACATCCCTTTTTATCCTTGATTTCCAAATCAAAGCTCACCTGTAATGACACCCACCTTATCAATCTTGGCTTAGCTTCCCTTTTGACATAAATGTTGGTGCATGATGATGTGGATCACCATGGGATCCTAAAATGTATTGCTAAATTTTCCTGAAGCAAATACTGGCTTAAGCATCTCATAGGTTGTTAGTAGTTCTCTTGTGCTTCATTGAAGTTTATAGCATAGTATATATTACGAATATTCTTTCTTTTCTTTGCCCAAACCACGGCTCCCATGGCAAAATCACTAGCATCACACATTATTTCAAATCCATGATCCCATTGGTGCAACCATTATAGATTGCTTATGCCCGATCTGATTTGATTTCTTCAAAAGCATCCTTTAGTCATCAAAATTGAACCCTGTTATCTTTTTTCGATGTCTGCATAGTGGTCTAGCTATTTTTGAAAAGTCTTTGATGAATCTCGCATAAAATCGGTATTGCCAAAAGCTTCTTATAACTACGTAGTAGGTTGTGCAAGAGTTTGATAATGGATACCTTAGTTGGTCTACTTCAGTCTGTGGAAGGTACATGCCCAGGAGAACAATACCTTCCGTCACCATAAAATGGCATTTTCCCAATTCAATGCTTGTTTGTCTTGGTATCTTTGAAGTCTTGTTTTCAGTTGTTTAAGCATTGATCAAGCTGAATCATGCAGTGAAGTCATCCATGAAAATTTCATCGTTCCTTCAACCAAATGCGAGAATATAGACATCCATACACCTCACGGAATGTGATTTGGAGCATTACATAGCCCAAATGGCATCGCCGAAGGCAAGGTACTGCCATAGGGAGCATGTGAATGTGGTCTTCTCTTGATCTCGAGGTGCAATTGCGATCTGATTGTATCAGCGAGTACCCATCCGAGAAAACAAAAGTGAGGTGTCACGCTAGCTTTGTCCAACATCGATCAATGAAGGCAGGGAAATGATCTTTTACGGTTCTTTGCATTCGGCTACGTAATCAATACGCCACCCTTATCTGTCGCCCCGTTCTTGTTGAGGTCCAAATTCATTTTTCTCGTTGGATCACGGTAAATCCACTTCTTTGGAACCACATGGACTGGACTCACTTGAGGACTATCGGGGTGCATAGATGAAACCTGACATTTAGCGTTTGAGTACCTCTTTCTTGACTACTTCCTTCATTCACAGGTTGATCTCCTTTGATGTTCTGATTGGCCTTGAAGTTTCTTCCGGCCCAGAATTTTTGTGCATGCAAATAGATGGGCGATACCCTTGATTCTTCAATGGGCCAAGTTATAGACTCTTTATGTTTCAACCCGAAGATCTGTAGTAATTGTTGTTCCTCCTCATCACTCAGTCTAGCAGAGATAATCACTGGTTTTCTCTGGGGTGGTTCTAAGTAAACATACTTGAATGACTTGCAGTTCTTTCAACACAAGCCCTTCTTCTTGGTTTCTTGTTGAATTTCCTCTTTTCATTACTTCCCTCTTGTTCATCTCTTCTCTGCGTCATGCTCATCACGGTTTTCTATAGAATGGCAGATTGTATGAATAATCGAGTAATCATCTTGATATATTGGAAATTCATCTCTTTTTCATTGATAAAATTTGATCATTACAATCATTTTTGAGACATCAGGGTTGAGGTTATAGACTATCGACTACATTGGGTTTACTACATCTGTATGCATGCAGTATGCCACTGGATCAAGTTGAAAGCAACAGCTTCTTCTCCAACCCTCAAGGTGAGAACTCCTTTTTGCATATCGATCGGAGCAGCTCCAGTAGCTAAGAATGGTCTTCCCAATAGAAGGGGTACTTGTGAGTCTTCCCTCCGTATACAGAATGATGAAATCCCTTTGGAAAACAAACTTCCCAACAGTGACCAGTACATCTTCAAGACTCCTTCGGTTTTTACCATCCGATCTGTGCGCCATTTGAAGTAATGGTGGTAGGAATGCTTTCCCAAACTTAATTGTTTGTGACGAAAGAAGGCATCAAGTTGATACTGGCTCTAGTCACGAGAGAGCTTTTGGATTCAAACTCCTTACATTATGCGAGTGTAAAACTCCACACCGGATCTTTCATCTTTACGGCAATTCTTTTTTCATCAGGCCTTTGCAAGTAGCGGTGAGATTCACAATCCCTTCTTCTCTGATCTTTCTCTTCTTGCTTTCGGAATGCTCTTTAGGAGCACTGCGTAGAGTGGCATGCGAGTCACTACTTCGATAAAGAGGCATCTTGATCTCCTGGCACGGCGGAAGGTTTCAAAAACTTAGCAAATTGCTCTTCTATTTTTATTTACGCGATCGTAGGAAGGCAACTGCAGTCTAGAGCTATGGATGTCCTGGGATCCACTCTTTCCTTCTTTTCTCAGAGTTCTTCTTGGCTGCAGGCTGTCTTTTTCCCTCGTTCTTTGTCATTTTTCTTTCATCATCTCTAACTCCTTCCCACTCCTCGGCTGACCATCAAGTCTTTAGGATTTTTCTTGGTGTCGAGCAGGGGCATCTTTCTTCGCTCTGCCCGAGGTTAGGACCGATTGCCACTACTGTGTCTCAGGTTTTTAAGGTAGCATTGGTAGTGTTAAAAACTTGAAAATTGGTATGATTGCTCCCGGTCTGCCCGAACCATTCATGGAGTTCCAACAATTTCTTATTATCCCCCATGAGCTACTTGTCTGTTCTTGAGATAGGGCCCTCCCTCGACCTTGGTATTCGTTCTGTGTTCATTTCCTTCTTTCTTCTGCTGAAATCTTGGTGGTTGTTGATAACTTTTTGTGGGTTACGTACTTGGGCCTTGTGAAGCCCCTCCACCATATGAAAATTCTCATGGTTTCCTCAATCGAGGATGATAATGTGTTGGTAGAGTTAGTATTGGGTTTGAAATGGTAGTTTCTTGGCTCACCCCGAATCTTAACCTCTCGGCATCATAAAATTATTCATCTCTTTGCTCTCTCGGCCTTCCCTTGATAATTCTCTTTTCATTTGCTCTATCTCGTGGGCGGTGTATGTCTTCTTTTCTTGCTTGTCCATTCGTGCATAATGGGCGTCAACTTGGCCTCCATGGTACGTCATCTTGCTCGTTCCCGAATCCCCTTTCCCTGCAATTTGTTTCCTCTTGAAAACTTAGAAGGAGTTTTCATATTGCGATGGCCGAGTCTGTTCGGATCCGCGCCTTGGCGCTTTTACGTTTGAATGCTCCGCAGCATAAGCATCAATGATTCCTTTTGATATATCATTTAAGGCATGATATACAATGTCCATTTGAGTCTTCAAGTCTATCCCATGCATTGGACATCTTTTCAGCAACCGCTTGAATCTTTCCCAAGCCACGTAGAGACTTTCATCTTCTCCCTGTTGGAACACTATGATCTCTCTCCTTCTCTCGGAGGTGAGTGACGGTGGAAAGAATCTACATAAGTAGGCCTCTACCAGCTCCTCCCAAGCGTCATGAGCCCATATGGTAAGACTACGTGCCATGTAGGCTGTTGTATCACTTAGAGAGAATAGGAGCAGATGCGAGTTTAATGACTTGGTCTAACCCATTTAACTTTCTTGCCAGTAGCCATCTGAAATCTTCCCGGATGTTCGGTTGGGTCCTCGGTGGGATGGCGATAAGCGTCTTTCTTGAACCATTGTGATTAGTGGCTTCCAGTTCAAATTATTAACCTCCAGCTGAGGTTGTCGTCATGAGTATTCATCTGAATAATTGGTCTCAAAAAGTCTTCCATTGTACGTGATTGGAGGTCTTCGGCGCTTCTCTATGCTCGTCGTGTTCTGTCTTTCATACGCCATGGTGGGTTTTACCTTCTTTATCTTCCTCAAGCTTCGAAGTGTTTTCTCTAGTGCATGCTCTGGCGGAATCCCGGATCAGTGATACATTTCCTATGCACATTAAACTTTTGTTCTGAAAGCAAAAACATACTAACATTAACGAGTTAGTGAGATCAAACCAAATATTTTCAATTTGGTTTTGTTAAGGTCAGTGGCTAAAAGAGTCACTGCTTGAAACGCTATTTTTGTTCTTTTTCTTTTAAAAATGTCCAAATTAGTATTTACTTCTTTTGTCTGAATATTGATTACTAAAACCCTTCGATCCCCGGCAACGGCGCCATAAAACTTGTTGACAAGACCAAAACATATACACAAAATTTTATAGCATTATCACCAAAGGACTACTATCTAATCCCCGGAAACGGCGCCATAAAAACTTGTTGACAAGACTCCAAAACATATACACAAAATTTTATAGCATTATCACCAAAGGACTACTATCTAATCCCTAGCAAAATCGCCATAAAACTTATTGTGACCAATATACATCTACAAATTTATGACACTATTACCAAAGGACTATTAACTAATCCCAGGCAACAGTACCATCAACTTGTTGACATCATACTATTATAATCAAAAATCTCTTAGAGTAGAACGATTTAATTTATTGGTTTTGGTCTGAAATTACGCAAGTGCAATTGACCAGTAATAAAATGGATTTAAGTCCCGAGATATCGATCCACGGAGATCTCAAGAATTTTCCATCAACTACCACGACTATTAGAAAATTAATACTATTTGGACCATAAATTGATATGGGTGTCGACTATGAAAATTTGGGAAATTAACTAGTTCAAGGGAAATGAACATTGATTAAGTGAAATAAAACAAATGAAGGAAAATAAATTCTACAAAAGAAAATGAATCTTTTGAAACGATTATAAACTAGGAAGACACATCAAGAGAAAGCAGTCATAGTGAGCGATCAATTCACGTAGTTCATGCGAATTAATTTTCTTGATTATCTCAAGTTTCAAAATGTCAGGAGCAATTGTAGTGCAGCTGGGTCTCACGCTCACATTTACGTTTATCTCCTTAGCTGATTCTCGAATTACGGGGAAGGAGGCAATTACTATGAGAACTTCCTTAAGGTGGGTATTTTTCTTTTGCAATACTTCCTTACCCGTTTATGGACTGTACCTTGCTCCCAGTTATCGGTCGACGAGGATATACAACTTCCAAATTACTCTTCCTCGAAATCAAAATAGATCAACCTTTCCTTGATTAGATCTCAGCTAACACGGGATTGGCCTCACTATCCGAATTGAGGTGAAATCTCTGCTTGTTTAAATAGATAAGTCGTTCAACTCGTTCTTGACTTCAAGTGAGAAGAGGATTTATCTAAGTGAACTTGCAAAGCTCAAAGGATCCCTAATAGCAGGTTAGTATACCTTGAAAAATGGCATTACTCCCGGGATTGTCTTCCTGTGTCCTGAGGGACCTCCTTGAGTAGGAGTAGCATTGTGATTCTTGGGTATAGTGGCGGTATTCAGATCCCGAATCAATAAGCCCATAATCTGAAATAGAGGTCGTAAGCCGAAATGAACAAGATGCTGCAAATTACTCTGGGAAAGATCAATGCGACTACAACGTTTACTAAATGGAAGGTGGGTTCCTCAATTCTTGAATCACACGAGAGACGGCATCCTTGATCAAAAGAATAGGCATGGTCGAAGCGAAATAATCGAATCCCAGAAATTTGTGCGAACCGATACATTCGGGCGTAATTTGAAAAGAAATTGAATTACGCATTCGAAACGGTAAAGCGATAACGACCGGATCGAAAAATAATAAAGCGAAAAAATACGAAACCAGAACATACGCTGCAAAAATAAAGAAAAGAAAAGAAAGAAAGAAAAGAAAAGAAAAAGAAAAGAAAAGAAAAGTGAAGCCTAGGCTGCAGTCTCTCGCTGATGCGCCTCCGACTTGCTTTACTATTACGGGTATTGCGTATTTATAGGGTTTTCAGTTAGGCTAATCCCGTATAACTGGGTGGATGGATAGCAGGCAGTGCGCTCCGATTTGCTACCTCGGTTCTCTTGTCGTGACATCGAACTCGTAATCGCTGACATTGACTAAAGTTACGCATCCTATGAACTGGTCGTTCATGTTGTCCGACACCCACGCTATGCTTTTGCGGAGTTTGATTGATTGCTTGCGATATCAGCGACATCATGGCGCATCGCGCGACATCCATTCTATTCGCTTTGCGGAGTCTTCAATGGTTATTTCACGATGTAGCGACATCAGGATTCTTCGCGACATGGGCTCAAGTCTCACTGCACCCTTCCCGCTAGTTTGTCATGATATACGCGACCTCCAGGTTTTCTTAATCAGCGACATCATTCCTTTAATTTCTTGGTTGCCTAGGCTATGTTCCACTGGCGGCCGGCATCAAATTCCTTCCCTTTCACGATGTCCACGACTTGAAGCGGATTGTGCGAACTTCTGGCCCGCATCATGACTCGGCTTTGTTCTTTCATTTACGCTCTTGATTGTTTGCACTTTATTCCACTTATTTACGCATTTTCCTCGCTTTTTCTTCTTTCTTCCATTCTGCTAATAACAAATGGGTGAGTTTCTTCATATTTCTGCAAAGTAATTGTCTCTTTTGATATGAAAATTAAGCAGAAAAATTGGCTAAAAAATAGATGACTTTTAAGCTCATCAAATGCCCCTCCACCATATGAGAAATTCTCATGGTTCCTCAGTGCTGGATTGTAGTGTGTGGGCAGGTTAGGATTTGGCTTGAAATGGTGATTTCTTGGCTCGTTCACGTGCTTAACACTCCTCAACACCACTTAAAATCTTCTTCACATTTGGCACATACGCACTTCTTCTCATAAGTTCTCTTTCAGCTTGCTCCATTCCTTGAGCGGTGTGCATATCCTCTCTTGTTTGGCTATCTAACCATTATGGCATCGACTTTGCCTCCATGGGTCTGTCTTCTTTCGACTCCATGACCCTTTTCCCTGCTTGTTTCCCCTTGAAAACTCGGATTGGAGCTTTCATATTGCATTTTGCCAAGTCTTATCGGATCTCTCGCCTCTTGACTCTTTTTCGTTTTGAATGCTCCACGGCCATGAAGCATCATGCCCTTAGATGTATCATTTAAAACATGATACACTATCTGTCTCTCACCGGGTCTTCAAATCTATTCCATGCATCGGAATGCCTCTTGACAGCCTCTTGAATCTTTCTTGGGCTACATATGAAATCTCATCTTCCCTTGTTGGAATACTATTATCTCTCTTCCTTTATACCGGAAGTGAGAGATGGAAATGTCTGCCCAGTAGGCTTCTGCTCTTCCAGTATCCATGCCAGACCATATGGTAATAGATCATACCGTAATGGTACTTCTATATCATCTAGAAATGGGAAGATGCAACTTTATACACCTACGGTCACACACCATTGAGCTTGCACTTGTATTCACCGTAAATCTTCCCGGGTGCTCGTTTGGGTCTTGATTGGGATGACCGATGGGAGGTGATGTTCTTGAACCATTGTAATCAGAGGTGGCTTTAGTTCGAAATTATTTGCATCAAAGTAGGATGTGCGATTGTAGAATACTCTCTTCTGAATAATAGGCCTCCCGAGAAAATCCTCCATTGTCGATAATGGAGGCCTTACAGTTCTTGTCCTACGATGCATTTGTCTGGTCATGTATCTCATATGCCATAGTGGGTTTCCTGCTCTTTGTCTTTACATTAACACAGTGTTCTCTCGCTCAGTGTCTTGGAATAAATTAAGTCTTTGTTCCTATCATTAAAGGTTTCTGAAATCAACACTCAAATTAATAGGATTAGTCAAGTAAACAAATATTTTTAACATGGCTTGTTAAGATTAGTGGAACAGTGTAGCCACTTGAAAAACTATTTTGTTCTTTTTTCGTTTATAAAATGTCCAAATTAGCATTTCCTTCTTTTATTAGAATATTGATCTACAATTAATTCTTTCCAATGGCCAGAAACAAGCTGCGCCATAAGAACTTGTTGCCTTTCTATATAGACTAAACCCTCAGCTAACATAATTACAAGAGCCTTTACTCCTCTTGCATCATGTTACTTTGGATAATTTTGTGATAAAATAATTTTCTCTAAATGTTCATAGGATTTAAAATAAGGGTTGGAGTCTATGACCTTTTGCAAGTGCATAGGTCATACAAGTAGTAAAATCAGAATGTAAATCCGAGGTATCATTCCTGAAGATTGATAGCGAATTACGGATCAACTACCCAAACTACTAAGAATTTCATACTATTTGGACTCAAATATACAACAACAAAAATTAGGAAACTCCTATATTATTAGACTATAATGTCAAACTAAGCTTAAAACAAACGTCTTGAAGAAAAATAAATTGCATATACAAAAATAGATTCATCAGTTTCTTGTGAGCTTGAAAACTAATGTGAAACTAATGAAACATTCAGTTAAATTACATTTCTGTTCTATATGGATATGGTTATTGTCAGATTTCCCCTAGTTTTTGGAATTTGATTTCTCCATATTCACCAATTAGATATCATAGCCTCTCGAAGACAAGATCGGAAACCGACTACTTGTATTCCAAATTCTCTTACGAATCGGGTATTTTTCTTTCTCAATACTTCACACCTATTTCCTGTTGACAGCAGAACTTTTGCTTTTCCTTCTCAGGATTTTCGTAAAGTTTCTACCACTTAATTGGGGGCTCAAACTCCAGATCTATGGGTTTATCCCTTTCCCTTGATTAGATCTAAGCTAACACGAGTTGGAACACCTTTAGATTAAAGGTGAACTCTACGATTATTTATATTGTTAAATACACCCCTCGACTTCAATTATGAGCGAATAGGATTTATCAAAATGAACTCTCGAGAGCTCGCGATTCGATCCAATGGTAGTCTAACATACCCGAGAAAAGAATGCTCTCGGCTCTCGGGAATCTCGGAGTCACGTGTCCTGTGAGGGCATCCTGGATGTAGGTAAGATACATTCCCTCTAATTTGGGCGTAGGTACTACTGAGGAACTTATCCATTCAAAACAACACCAATTAAGTAAAAACTGAACCCAAATTAATTCTCCCTAATTGTCTGAGGAAGGCGTAACTAAATGTAAATCAAAATCCAGTGACTACGCTACGATTCTTGCATTACCAAATTAAGAAATGGAGCCGCAGTCCCACGCCTGTCTTGTAATTGCAATTAAGCGAGAAGAAATGAATTCATAAATTTTCTAGATTTCGCCGTTACTGACGGTAATACGTAAGAAAAATAATAGAACTAAAAATCCAGCTCTACTCGTTGTGGACCATTACCCGATCCACAGTAGCGTGACCTAAGCTTTTTAAATGGAAGGAAAATATTAGGTTGATTTGCAGAATTTTGAATAGATAGGGAGGGCAGGGTTTTTCTTTTTAATTAAGCCACTTACTTTTGTTGTTATTTTATAAAGGGAAAACCAAGTAAGAACAAAAAACCCGATGACTCCGAGTATGGAAGCGATGCAAAAAACTAGATTAATTGGGTTAAGGTTACCTATCGGAGGTACCTCATGTAAATTTAGCACCCCTCTGAGCGAACTGGATCCACTAGTAGTTGGTATGTAGGAGCATATGGGTCAACGATCGAGATAGTCTCCTAGGCTAAACATACAACAGATCGGACCAGCTACAATTTGGTACTCTGTGGCTGCTTCAAAAAAAAAAACTCGACGAGACGAATGGCTGTTACTGTGGTCCACACGGCGCAGCTACATCAAAGGTTCCAGCCAACAAGCCTGTAAACATGCATGACTGCAAACACAAAGCATTTATGTGAAATTCATTACCCGACATTAAAGCACATACTGTGGTCCCCAACTTGGCCTTCAGCTAAAGTCGGTCAGCTCAAATGCATCACGATAATAAGAAATCCGAACACCATGCGCATATGAATACAAATAACGCCTAAGCATGTACCCGAGGTCCCTAGCCATGCCACGGCGAGGAATAGGTAGGCTAAATAATACATCGCCATCTTATTTTAAATCAAATATTGGATCCCATACCCCACGAAAAGAAAGGAAGCGGTGAAAGGAGGTGAAGTGGTTTGCTTACTTTAGCACTTATTCCCTTTAAATCCCATAAACCAAACCATACTTACAAATCCACATTGCCCACTTTACCCCACTTTGTTCAAGCCAAAAGCCCGAACTTAGACCCTAAGTCAACTGCAGTTCTTTGGGGCAACTAAGACCACCATAATAGATTCGGAATTTGAAACATACTAAAATAGGGGATTTGTCCATGGTATCTTACTGCTTAGGTTGAATCGGTTCTCAATAAGTCCCAACGATTGAAAAATTCTGAACCTTTGTCGAGGAAAATTTCTCACAGTCGGGAATCTAACAAAGCAAAGGAATCACGTTAGACTTGAATGACCAAGAACTAACTTAATGAAAAGTACCCAAACTATCATTACGGAAAACCCTAGCTGATGAACTGTTGGTTCGGTTCAACCGATCCAGATGATTGAGAAAAGATTTCAAAAAAATTCAGACCATCCTTATAAAATTCGAGGAATCGAAAAGATAAGCAGTACAATTCGGAGCTGAATGAAGCCAAGAATCCAACACAAACCAGCATGGAAACTCTAAAATTGCCATTCCAACAAAACGAACCTAATGAACCGGCTGGTTCGGTTTCCCAACCAGTCCAGACGGTTGAGAAAAGATTTCAAAAAATTTCAGAACCATACTTACAAACTCAGGAATCTATCACAACAAACGGTGATTGATTCTCAGCTCGGATGAGTGAGAACCAACCAAAACCAACCAAACTACCCAAACTGCCTTTCCTGCAAACCTAACCTGAGTGAACCGAATGATCTGGTTTCCAAACCAGTCTATCTCATTGAGAGAGGTTCTCAAAATTTTCCATAACTTTCCTAAGAGAGTCAGGAATCTAACAAAACAAACGGTGATCGATTCTCATCTCGGATGAGTGAGAACCAACCAAAAGCAACCAAACTACCCAAACTGCCTTTCCTGCAAACCTAACCTGAATGAACCGAATGATCTGATTTCCAAAATTAGTCCATCTCGTTGAGAGAGGCTCTCAAAATTTTCCAGAACCTTCCTAAGAGAGTCAGGAATCTAAAAAAACAAACGGTGATCGATTCTCATCTCGGATGAGTGAGAACCAACCAAAAGCAACCAAACTACCCAAACTGCTCTTCCTGCAAACCTAACCTGAATGAACCGAATGATCTGGTTTCCAAACCAATTCATCTCGTTGAGAGAGGCTCTCAAAATTTTCCAGAACCTTCATAAGAGAGTCAGGAATCTAACAAAACAAACGGTGATCGATTCTCATCTCGGATGAGTGAATAACCAAATAAACCAAACTACCCAAACTACTTGTGAAACTGTTGAGCAGACTTTCCGCATTATGGCGTGAAAGAACGGCTCAAATGGTTGAGGAGAAACCTCAAATTTGATCAGAATGTATCTTAAAAGAATAGAATTGGAGCCAGGGCATATTTCTTACCTCTTCCACAAAAGCAGCGAGAAAGAAACAAAGCGAGCATCAGCGAGAATCGATAAGCGTGCGTTTGAGCTGGAAGAATCTCCGCCAAAGGTCCACCTTCGCTTTGATCTTTCCACCTACTTTTGTACTCATTCCCACCTCAGCCTTTGAGCCTACCTGGTTTTTCACCTTCAGGACGCGACCCCAGTGGTCTCGAAATAAGCTTCCCCATTAACTCTTCTCCTCATTTCCATGCAAGCTGAATATCTTCTATTCCCGACACTTCACCTAGAAATATCCATATGGATTCATGGTGGGCTGCATGTAACAAGCCAAAGGCCCAAAATGGACCCACAGCCACTGCCCATGGTCAGCGGAGCTTATGGGCCCGAACCAAATATGTTTGGGCTCCCAGGAAACCACAAAAAACAGCGTCACACAAGGCGGCGGGCTAACGGTTGAACCAGATGCCAACCAGTCCATCGGTTGAAGAATATGAAATTGCACATAGAATGTTCCCTGAAGAATAAGGAGACCAACAAAAAAAACGTTGCACCATTCCAAGTTCGGATGAGGGAGATATGATCGAAACAAGGAGGAGTGCTCACCAAAATCATCCAAAAAAATTGTGTTGTATACATATTGCCCGATAGACAGTGATGTGAGATTTGGTGAAGAGTTTGAGAAAAAAATTATAATTTTTAACAAAAACCTCCTTAATGAGACAGGAATCCAACAAAACAAACAGTGAACAATTCTGAGTTCGGACAAGGGAGATATGATCGAAACAAGGTCAAGTGCTCCAAATTTGACATACTCTAATAAACTTTGATTGAACTAAAACCTCGAGGGGGCCCCACTTGCTTCTATAGCTGATGCCAGTAACCAAAAAAATAAGCCATGATGACAGCATAAAGTGAACTACATACGCACTCAACGGACCACATACAAACCACGAGGCTGGCGGAAGGCAGACTAGCTTTAAGGGTACTAATGGTGTTATATGAAAAGCGATGGGTGAGTGTAACCTATAGGATAAATGTCTGAAGTCTTTGAGGGGCAGAGACGGTCTACAAAATATGCCCTCTTCGATGTGAGTGATGAGCAGAGTGGTCGTGGGTGTGAAGTGCAAGCGATGCAAGAGTGAAATGAACTCTAGTGAAGAACCAAGATGACCAACAATTTTGTCCCCTTACTTAGTACCGAAGACTAACGGAACAGAGTCACTCCGATTGGAGGACTTAAAGAAAACTAGGCATGATGCCTGGGAAGATGAGTGATCCGAGCAAACTATAGAGAAAGGTTCGGGCAAGCACTGAAAAAGGTTGAATCCGGGTGAGTACCGGAAAAGGTAGAATCGATGAAAAGATAAGAAAGGTGGAATGGGATTGATGCGAAGAAGGGTATCCGGTGATGGAAGAAAAGTGGAATCGGTGTGAGTCTTAGGGAAGGAAAATCCCGGTGATTAAGCTAGAAAGTAGGATCGGGAGGAGTCTGGAAATAGGGGATCGGGCGTGCAGGAAATGTGGGATCAGGGCGGTCTCTGGGGAATGTGGGATCAGGAATGATGCAGGGAAGGTAAAATCCAGTTGAGATCTTGGAAAAGGGTACAGGATCCCGAATGAGTATCGGAGAGAGGTAAAATCGGGGAGAGTCTAGGAAAGGTGGGATCGGGCGATCTGGGAAATGGGGAATCGGGTGAGTATCGAGGAGAAGGTAAGATCAGGGTGTCTGGGAAGGTAGGATCAGGGGAGAGTGTCGAAGAAGGTAAAATCAGGAGAGTCAAGAAAAGGTGGGATCGAGGCGAGTGCGGAAAATTAGAATCCAGGGTGAGTCTTAGGGAAGGGAAAGTCGACGTGGGAAAGGTAGGATCAGTGGGAAGGTGGGATCAGGCAGTGTCGGAGAAGAGTGAAATGGGTGATGCAGGAAGGAAAATTTGGGAGAGTCTTAGGAAAATAGAAATCCGGCTGATCTTGGAAAGGTAGAATCGAGGTGAGTACCGGGAAGGGTAGAATCTGGGGCGAGTACTAGAAGGTAGAAATTTGGGCGAGTCTTGGGGTGGGATCCGGGCGAGGTGCCGAAGGTGAAAATGCGGGCGAGTACCAGGAAGGGCTGGATGAGTGCAGAGAGGATCGGAGGGGGGTAGAATCCGGTGATCTTTGGAGAGCCACTAGATTAAAGGGATAGAGGATGCCAAAACTAAGGCTCCTGAACGAACTAAACTGAATGGGGATGACCTAAAAAAGCGAAACACAGAGCATAATGAGAAACTTGGGATGTGGATTTGAGATGCGGCCTTGATGACAAGGAATAGCGGTGTGACGTCGAAAGTGCCACAAATGATGGCGAGAAACCAAGAACTGAATAACAAGACGGAAATAAAAGGGTATACTTTTACAATAAGGACAATCTCACAAATGTGACCAAGTGTGAAAAAGAAGGGGTTATGCCTCGGTCTAGGGTATCAACGCCATGTCAAAATCTCATAATTGCACATGCGGTCAAAGTCAGAGAGCTGAAAACATCCCAATCACTCATTCATGAAAAAATCATCCATTTCATTCCATAAAACTGATATAGGGTATGCCCCAGTGTGCACATCTGATATGCAAGTGCCTTGATGAAAAAAAACTCTGAAATAAATTTATGAAGAACGATCGTGCGAACAAGCGAAACGAGACAGCATATGGGATTGTCGCGCCAGTGTGCACCCCTACTGAGTTGACGAATATGCATGAATCTGACCCCAGGTTAGCCCTTAGAAGCACTCTGTTGTATGAAGAAACCGAGTACATGTGGAACTGCACGCTCGAACTTTGATGCCAAAATATCTCTAGGTGAAATGGGCTGCCAGTGTACATGCGTACGAGCCAATGCCAACATGAAAGGATAGGGGTATACCCCAGTGTGAACGTGTCAGAGCATCAATAATGGGCTATCAATGGTCCCGACTCTCTGTATCATCTATATCTAATCTGGACTGAGGCGACAAAACTAAATGGAGAAATGATATGTGACCTAAATACTCCCCGAAATAGAGACACATCGACATCAGGTACTGTCGATGGGTAGAACCTGTCCATATAAAATGCTTAGAGTAAACACGAGATCTCATAGTCTCGGTGGTGCTACGACTCGGGCCAGTAATGTAGGCGGGGGTGAAAAGGGAATGACATGATGGGAAACAAATGCCCAAATATTGATAAATACGCAGCCTTGTGCAGCCTTGATGTCAAATATCAAAGGATCATGTGAAACGGTGACTTTCGACCAACATCCAGACTGAACAATGTCAAGCCGGCAAGTGAAGTGCCAAAGGACAAGTAGCTTAGAAGTGGAGCGATGATCAATAAAGTAGAAGCGAAAGTGATAAGAAAATGATGAATGGATAGAGCAAAAAAGGAAGAAACAAGCTGGGATACAAATGTGGCAATGTGACATGACGAACAACTCGTCCCAGAGCGTCAAATTAAAAGCAAGTCACTATAAGATGGGAGTGGTAATCTGAGGTAATGATCAAGGACCTAGTACGAAGCAACCCAAACCTCATTCCTAATGTATTACCCAAATCCATGGAGAAAGATTGCACAATGCTTTCACTCAACCCTTAGAGGAATAATAAATCTCTCAAACCTAAACGACCTTTTGATGATCCCAAGATATTAAAGAACATCAAAAAACATTTTTTATTTGTTTGCTTTATTTTTGTTTTTTTCGGTGTTTTTATTTGCAGAACAACCAAATAGCCGAATGCCACACTATCACAATTCAACTTAAAGAACCTCAAACCTCCAAGCCTCAAATGGTCCCCCAACCTAAGAATCTCCTGATCAAACCCATGCTAATGTACAGTGACAAACCGATCAGCTCGACAGAGTACCGTCATCACATCAAAAGAAGATAAAGTGAAATGAATAGATAGAATCATAGACTCAAAGTGCACAGAAGATTTAAATGCAAAGAAAAGAAACAAGCAATGATGTGAGAAAGAAACAAACAAAGAATGACACAATTGCTTATAATGGATCAGCGTAGAATCAATTAATATAAAGCATTGCGGCAGTCCCAAACTGTAAGAAAAGTATGTATACTTAATTGAAAGAATAACAGGCTATAATAAACCACGTGAGGCTCAAAGGGCTGGGCACAGGATGATATCACGTGGCTGTGTGCAATATGAATATACTACCAAATGATGGCCACCCATCCTCTAACCATGATCCTGCCGTGAAACCTTCACCATCCATTACTGGGATCGGCTCTGAACCCATTTGCTCAGCCCGCCAACTGCTGTTCTCTCAGTCATCCCGATGACATAAGGTCCGGCTTCCAATTCGGGTATGAACTTACATCAGGTCATGATCCTGAGACCTTCTCAATTAGGGTCGCCTTTGAAACTCTCAGCTTCGGCTCGACCCTTTTTCCAAATGCACGCTTCCTCTCGATAAGCCCACCATTGATCTGCCAGTTCACTCTCTCTCATCCAAAAGGCCGAAGCATCATAACCCGGATCGAGCCTACCTGGCCTAGATATCTAATGCCTGGAATGCTACTCCTCAATGATCCATTCACCAACAGCAAGATCAACAGCTTCCATGCCATACTGAAAGAGTAAGGTGTAGCCTAAGTTGAGGTAATGGAAGCTGTACGATAAGCCCACAATGCCAGCGAGCTCCCACCAACCTTAAGTCTGAACCATCTTCAAAATCCTCTCGAGTTTTATCATGCTTCAACTCGCCATTGGGCCTCAGGGTCTATATGCAGATGATCATGATGCTGAATGCACTGGCGCTCGGGACCAAGCAGATCCACTCTCCACCTCCGAAATGCGCTCCCATCCGAGATCAACTCATGAGGGAACTCACATCTGCAGACAACGTGCGATTTGATAAGACCTGGCCACTGTCATCATTAATCCAAAGATAAGAAGTAGCTTCCACCCACTTAGTGAACTAACAGCCATCAACATCATCATGCCCACCTGAAGATTCTAAAGATCTTCTCAACAATATCATCAATCCACACCGAAATAAGGGGATGTGGCACAACCCGTATGTAAAATGCTATACTAAGTCTCCACACTGACACTTAGACACCTCCCATTTAATTGCAAATAATCATTCCAGAGAATAACCAAAAAGTAATCAAATTACGATTCTACAACATAATAATGTGTACCCATGTGTGGCCACAGACTCTGCACGAACCTCTCTCTCATTACTTGATTCTGCAGAGGCGTGTCCACATAATAATAACATGCCATCTGGGTGATCTGAGCATCCTACACATCAAACTGTGGCCAACCTGTCTCAATGCCTCTTATCCTTGCGGTCAAGCTTCGGTAAACTCACTACATATAAACTATAAATATCATGATGGCTCATGGTAAACATCCCCATTTTCAATATTCCAATCAAACAATGTTAAGCTAAAAGCAACCGGTTCCTGACCATCACTTGCTCTGACAGTCACCCCAGTAAATCTCAACCATAGTTGAGCAAAATAATGCATCAAAGAATCGATTCTTCCGTTTCTAAAGTATGACATATCTTAATCATCAAATCGCAACTCAGAGTCTAAGTAAGGTTATAGTGGCTTCAACTTCATCTTAGTCCTCTATACCTTCATCAGCCATAATTCAAAATTAGAACTACGGATCTAACTGTCAACAAGATCCAAATATAATTCTCTAAAAACATAATGTCACATTTAACTATATTATCGGCCAACCTAAGTATGATCAAAATACTAATTTAACTTGATTGAATGTGATCACGCTAGGTATATTACTAAGATACCCATACTAAACCCCGACATGGCACCATCAAGTATAATTGCCATCCATGTACATTGAAACAAATCGCTTCATCAGAAATTCATCTAATCTATCGGTCATCGACATCGAAAAGAAGCAAATGGATATGCAACAATGCTTCCTACCATTTTTACGCCACACATCAAGACAAACCTCCCGCCAATAGAACCAACCATCCATACTACTAGTTAGAACAGCCTGGCCGAACAAATATCTTAATGGATCCAACTATAACAAAAAGTATGCAATACTCACATAGTGCTCTAAGTCTCTCGGGCGCCCAAACCACATAAACAGAGCGCCAATCATAAGATATTTGCACTGTATTCATCATCCATTAGATAATAAATGGCTCATTCCTTTCCCGAATCATCGAAATGAAGCAATATGCATCCCAAAGCTATATCCAAACTCACAATAAGATATGTGCTCTTCCGCATGGGAGTACCAAACTGGGGGAGAAAGTAAACACCTTAATTCTTCAAAGCACGCCAGTAATCACTACCCGCAGAAACCGAGCTTGCCTTTCCTTAGGAAGACGCAAAGATAGCTCGCATATGTCTCGCGTCTAGCGGCACGAACGACCATGGTCAGAGTTCGCCAAAAGCCTCATCTCTTTCAGCTTTCTTCTTTGAGCTGCAAGGTCATGATGGCTTAATTCTTTCTCCGGATCGACCCCACACCAAGGCCAACAACAAACAGATTCATACTTCCTGTAGTTACCCAAGGTACTGATCAACTCAATCCCAACTCTATTCGATCCCCAAAGAATCTCCTGCAGGCGTGCTGGCTTCTATCCCGCCCTGCCTCGCACTCACTCATCACATCCACGATACCTCAAATGATCTTATGAACATGCCCAGTCAGAGTAGAAGGCCTGATAGGTGTGGCCTCATTTTTCAAACCCAAATGGCATAACCGACATAGAGAGCACCTATCATCTGAAGTGATGAAAGAAGTCTTCTCCACATCCTTTGGAGCCATCAAAATCTGACATACCCAAACCCATCCAGTGAAAGTATTAATACACAAAGTTCTCATAGTACCATCAACTACACACTATGTGGGAGGTG
The DNA here is from genome assembly GCA_016808115.1 of Tetrastigma voinierianum. Taxonomy (NCBI): domain Eukaryota; kingdom Viridiplantae; phylum Streptophyta; class Magnoliopsida; order Vitales; family Vitaceae; genus Tetrastigma; species Tetrastigma voinierianum. The sequence goes on along the minus strand of JAEQBH010000709.1, from coordinate 618,122 downwards.
GAAAATCATCCTTGTGGTCGGGCCTATTCAAATCTCTCGAAGTCAAAACAAACTCTAACTCCACATCCTTTGTGAACATGGACTACATTAGCCAACCACTCAGATACTCAATCCACCGACAAGAAGCTAACACGGTTACTTCAATTTCTTCCAACCCAGACATCGAGGGTGTAGCGCTCTCAATTTCTCGCTCGCTTTAACTGCCTAGCATGTGGCAGAATAGGCAGGTGATGCTGAACTATAGTGGGGTCAAGGCCTGGCATGTCCTCATACGACCATGCAAATACATCCAAGTATGACCTGAGCATGTCAATCAATTTATTCCTCTCATCCGGAGATAGGGAAGAGCCAATCCTAATCTCTCCTGGGCCGATCCGTGCACACCAAAATCTATCCACTCAGGCACTTAAACGAAAGTGTAACTTTCCTGTCCTCTGTATCATAATTAGACTCTGACTGACCACCTAGTGGGTCATCTGTGTCTCCCATATCATTAACATCGTATACATGTGCTGCGGGAGCTGGTGGTGCAATCAAAGGAAAATGCTGTGACACAAGCGAATACTTGAAAATACTCATGTCATTATTACCATCGAAATATCAAAGCTGTGACAAACCCGACATATGGTCAAAAGAAAGATGGGTCCACGTGAGTCTAATTTCCTCAATGCAAAACAAAAAGATCAAGGAGTAATATCAAGAGGGCAACAAGCCTATCATCATCAAACTCAAGCATAGAAATTCCAAAACACATCAAAAGAGAATCAATACGGGTGGGGAAACATCCGTGCACGCGGCAAAGGCCGACTTCACGTCCATCAAGGTCAAGTGCGCCATAAAGTGTCACAATATCATAATCAATCATAGAAACCCAAACATGTCAAAGATAATTACCCGCAGGTCAGATCAAGGAAACTACAAGGCCGATCATGTCCATCTCGGCCCATGTAGGTATCGTGAAGAGCGCTCCATCGCTTCATCCCCCAACCATAGGTAGATCATAGCCGTGGATCTCTCAGAAAGCATGGAAACACACTAGCCTTATCCTGATGGGGTGCAATCACACGCCTCGAGTGGCTTGGTGGTCTCGTAATTCAAACAAATTGCCTTGTGGCATGTCAATTTCAATCTCAGCTATTTGAAACTTGTCAACTCTCTCGTAAGTGGTATACTTGCTCAAATAGTCAACCAACTCGAAAAGTTACGGGCGATGATAATCGAATGGAATGCCGCATGCGAAGCTCACTCTCTCTACGCTAGCCGTGCTACGTGGTCGCATCCGCCGCCATGTGAAACCCAACCCACAAGATATGCGTCATGATCAACTCGTAATAGTAAACTCGCCGCCCCCGACGGCGCGCACCAATCCTAAACTGCATATAAGACATGCCTCTTTATCATGCTAAGCACCAAAGTGCTAACAGATTTAGTCGAACGACACTGGTACTATGTCCCCGCTGGCCATCCCTCTAGCAACAACCGAACTGGGCCGAATGTAAACCCGGCCAAATGTGTCATCCTCATCAAGGGCTGATCCAGAAGACCGTTCGTGAGGAAGTAATAATATTCTAATGTGGATCGTATCGCGATAACGCACCCTCATGTATGAACTTTACTTTCTGATGAAAGGAAGATGGTATGAAGACCCGCCTCATGAATCCAAGGGCCAATTAAGAAGAGGTTGTACACAGGACGTGATCCTCAAACCCGAAAGAGCATGGAGTATGGCGACCGAATCAATCAAGACATGCGCTGGGCCGAAAGCGCATCTAAACTCCGTCCTCCGAGTCCCATCATAAGCTTTGACGACCGTTGTGACGGCCCAACTCCATGGTGAAAACTCAAGGTAATGGCAGAACTGACAAACGCTTAGCGCGAGTCGTCATTCAAAGAAGACTCGATGGCACCTTCGACCAACAAGCAACATCACTAATGCACGCAATACGGCTTAATCCTCGTGGTAAATCATCGTCGAATGCATATAGTCTATCCGCTGTTAGAAAGTGGATCAGTCCCTCTGGGGTGGTAGTAGTATCAACTCCAATCTGACTAGAGCCCTGATCAACGCATCTCTATGTGTGCCGGATGAGGCCAATAAGCTCCAAATGGAACGGCCCGGGAGCGGTGCTGTGAATGGCAAAATCTCATCTTCCTCCGACCATCTCTAGCATCAATGCCAAGAAAAGGTCTATAATTAACAGTGGGGTCGAGCTACCCTCCCACTGGGAATAATCAACATCTCTACGCATCGGTCCATACCCTCCGGGAATACAGAATGAAAGGTGTGGATGGAGGAACATGTTGCAAGTATATCTACGATACAGTGCCGTCTCTGGTCGTGGAATAGCATCTGAATCAATCTAAATAGACTGACACCCGCAACCCCGGGTGTATACACTAAAACTGAAGCTCAGATACAAACCGATTGGGCCGAGGAGCCTTCTCCATCCCATCCCATCACGAATATCTCATCTCTTAATACTCTAATCAAATGTACCTCGAGGGTGGAGGTACAACTCTAGTGTCATGAGGGGGTAGCGGTCCAGAGTCACCAAGTAGACGCCCTAAATCAACCAAACCTCAACATCAATCAAGTCTCGGTCAGCTGCGGCTTCGTTGCAAGATAATCAGTTCAGATTATGACTCACTTGATGATAAGCACGTTGAAGATCCGCTCGAATCCAAAGCGGGGTAGGTCAGAAGTGGTGGGTCCTGTGGTAGTTGAACAACTAAACCCCTTCAACCAATCTTGAATTGTTCTACCAAAATGGTATCCCAGTCAGGTAAATTGCCCACCCGGGCCTAAGTGAGGTGTGCCTCTATACATCAATACGGTATCGTACAAGGGCCCCAGCGCCCGTAGCATATACCGGGCCGTGGTGCGATGAAAGCAGCCCAACCGGCCCGAAAGGAGAGCCGGGTCTCAGACCGACCGCCTCATCATCCGTAAGGAGGTCCAAAACCGTTTTCAAACGCGGAGACGTGGGGACCTCGTGTCCCGTCATACAATGGCACCAACATCCACTGGCCTGGTCCCACCCCGGCTTCCCCTTTGAGTCCGAAGGAGAAGAGTCCCCATAACTTCAGATATGCCCTCCTCAATGCCATAGAGGGCCCGAACCAATGATCCAAAGTCCTGTCAGTGGGAAGCCTGTATGAGATGCCTGAATAAAAGTTTGAGGTCAAGACTGCGCATACCATGCCGATCCGATCGCCCGAGGGTCTATATATCTATAATATGTGCTATCTTCTCCCTCCATCGAGAGATAAACAAGTAATCGACTATCCTACTCCGCCTAAGGGCCTTAACTCTCTCCGATACGTCCACTACAAGATTAAAAGAATATCATTCGATAAACTCATTCCAAATCACCTCATGTCCTACGCCCCGAAGGGTCCAATGATGTAAACCAATCACTGAGCACACTAATTGGGCCACGCAGGAAAAAGCATAATCATCCCGTGCCTCATCCACCCATGTCACGCATAACAAATACTGTGATAACCTAGTGAATACTGGGGCACCCTATCCCAAGCAGAATTTCAATGTCCTGCATGCTAACTCAACTCGGCAAGGCTGCCACCGGAAGGTCATCATATCCGTCTAACCATAACTCCATTCGAAACATGCAGAGACCTGATCCTCCGCTTCAATCCATCACACGGCTCGAAAGGTCATCACACCTGGGCTGGGTCACAACAGAATGTGGCGTGGTCCTGGCCCGACCATGTAGAACAAAGCCCAACCAACGATCGAACCGGGTGGTAAGCGAGGTGGAACCCGTATAGTCCCGTCGTGACAAAGGTCCGTATGATGGTGGTTGTGGTGGAGGCTCCGCAGAGCTCGCGCTGGTGCTCCCCAAAATTGGCAATGGTCGGGCCCGATGCCCATCAATCCTCTGGTCCCGGGGCCTTCAATATAAAGATCCCTGAGATGCCATGGTATCGTGAATCCTGTTAGCCGGGTCGACAAAGAGCTGCATCAGAGCGCCCATATATACATTCCCATGATTCGATGTCCTGCTCTGAACTGGATCAGAGTGGATCCGAATCTCTAAATGTTCAATTCCCCGATTCAACTGGGGCTCCGAACCCGTGTCGCCTCTTAATCAATAATCCTGGAAGAAGTAAAGAGGGCATGTCAGTCCCCGTGACTATCAATCCGGAAATCAATCCAATATGCAATCCCACAATGAAATCCTCTAAGGGAATGAGCTGACATGTGATGTTAACATCTAATCTGATAAATGGCTCCACATGCAAGAGCGGTGATTCTCGACATGGTAATACCTTAGGGTAAGATGGCTCGTGGTTAACAAAGGGAAGAGGTGTCCTAAAAGTGCTATATGGACTGTAATTTTGGCCAAGGATACATGAACCCGAGATCCTAATCAATAATCAATCAACACTCACAAGACAATAATCGCTAATGCTATATCCATGAAATCTAGTAGCTCAGTGGCTACATGTGTCTTCATTGCTCTGACATCCGTCATTCCATAGCAGTTCTATACATCGAGCATACCCCTTATAAGCACTTATTCCAAACCCTTAGCTCGTCGAAGGCAACAATGGGAATGACCCAAGCAACTCAAGCAACGTCAATGAGGAATAATCGACCAAGACTAGTGATTCAAACAAGGGGATACAACCGTGCCCCCACAAACAGCAAACAAATCAAGGCCATGCAAGATAAAGGGTAGTCACAAATTTGTCATGCGAAACAACAAACCCATCATAATATTTACACACACATGATCCTCCCCAAGCCTAATCCCAACATTATATCTAGATATCGATCAATGAGGCAAAGCATGCCAATCCAAAAGGTGAACACATGCTGTTGCACAACCACAAAAGATAAACAATACCAATCAAGGTATGGATCACTAATTATCTACATCCAGATTTTACCTTCATTTATAACTGGCAAACCCAATGCATCACCTATCTGCTCCAGCTGATCTCTTACAAACCCATAGATTCCTGGTTCATCCTGAGTCGCCAATTTGTACCATTACTCAATCCACTCGCCTACGACCGCTTTTAAATGGAAGGAAAATGTGGGTTGATTTTCGAATTTTTTTAGAAAATCCGCCCTCGAGGAGGACGCTTTTTCTTTGGAGTCGCTAATTTAATTTTTGTTGTTATTTTATAAAGTGGAAAACCAATTAAGAACAAAAAAACCCCAATTACTCCAGTATGGAAAAAAGTGGTCTGCAAAAACTAGATTTCGGGTCCTGGTCGTTACCTATCTGGAAGGTACTTCATATGATAGAGCACCCCAGTCCTGAACTCCGCCTCTACCAGTGAATCAAGGTAGGAGCATATGGGTCACCGATCGGGATAGTCTCCCTAGGCTAAACATACAACTTAGACTGACCAACCTAATTGGTATCTGGAAGATGCTTAAAAAAACTCCAACCAAAAGGCAATACAGACTGCGGGTCCCCGTCACGCGCTACATCAAAGGTTAGCCACCAAACATAGCAAGATGCATGACACCCAAACACAAAGCATTTATGGAAATTCATTACCCAACATTAAAGCACATACTGTGGTCCCCAGCCAAGCGCCCATAAGAGGTCAACAAAAAGCTCAAATGCATCGCAAAATGTCATCCAAACACCATGTACGCATATGAATACAAATACCAACGCCTAAGCATGTACCCGAGGTCCCTAGCCACAGATTGCGTGTAATAGGTAGGCTAAATAATACATCATACATCAAGTGCATTTAAAATCAAATATTGATCCCATACCCAAAAGAAGCGAAGCAGGTCGAAAGAGGTAAGTGGTTTGCTTTACTTTAAAGACTTATTCCCTTTAAAAATCCCATAAATCCAAACCATACTTATAAATCCCATTGTCACTACCCACTTTGTTCAAGCCAAACTGAACTTAGACCCTAAAGTCAGCCTCGTTGTATCTTGGGGGCAACTAAGACCACACCATAATAGATTCGACTCAAACATGCTAAAATAGGGGTCATTCCATGAGCCAGCCTTGCACAACCTATGAATCTGGGCTTCTCAATAAGTTCCAACGATTGAGGCAATTCTGAACTTTGTCAGAAAATTTCTACAGAGTCAGAACTTAACAAAACAAAAGGAATGCTATCTCAATTTCCTCGGGAATGACCAAGAACTAACCTGGAAGAAAGAAAAGTACCCAAACTATCATTCCGAAAATCCTAACCTATAATGAACCTGTTGGTTCGGTTTCCCAACCAGTCTAGATGATTGAGAAAAGATTTCAAAAAAAATTCAGAACCATCCTTATAAAGTCAGGAATCCAAAAAGATAAACAGAGTGCAATTCCGACTCCGAATGACCAAGAATCAACACAAATAACGCAAACTACGCAAATTGCCATTCCAGCAAAACGAACCTAATGAACCGGCTGGTTCGGTTTCCCAACCAGTCCAGACGGTTGAGAAAAGATTTCAAAAAATTTCAGAACCATACTTACAAACTCAGGAATCTAGCATAACAAACGGTGATTGATTCTCAGCTCGGATGAGTGAGAACCAACCAAAACCAACCAAACTACCCAAACTGCCTTTCCTGCAAACCTAACCTGAGTGAACCGAATGATCTGGTTTCCAAACCAGTCTATCTCGTTGAGAGAGGCTCTAAAAATTTTCCAGAAATTTCCTAAGAGAGTCAGGAATCTAACAAAACAAACGGTGATCATTCATCTCGGATGAGGAGAAACTAACCAAAAGCAAACTAAACTACCCAAACCGCCTTTCCTGCAAACCTAACCTGAATGAACCGAATGATCTGTCAAAACCAGTCCATCTCAGTTGAGAGGCTCTCAAAATTTTCCAGAACCTTCCTAAGAGAGTCAGGAATCTAACAAAACAAACGGTGATCGATTCTCAGCTCGGATGAGTGAGAACCAACCAAAACCAACCAAACTACCCAAACTGCTTTTCCTGCAAACCTAACCTGAATGAACCGAATGATCTGGTTTCCAAACCAATTCATCTCATTGAGAGAGGCTCTCAAAATTTTCCAGAACCTTCCTAAGAGAGTCAGGAATCTATCACAACAAACGGTGATTGAGTCTCATCTCGGATGAGTGAGAACCAACTAAAACCAACCAAACTACCCAAACTGCCTTTCCTGCAAACCTAACCTGAGTGAACTGAATGATCTGCTTTCCAAACCAGTCCATCTCGTTGAGAGAGGCTCTCAAAATTTTCCAGAACCTTCCTAAGAGAGTCAGGAATCTAACAAAACAAACGGTGATCGATTCTCATATCGGATGAGTGAGAACCAACCAAAATAAACCAAACTACCCAAACTGCCCAGCAGAAATTGTTGAACCGGCTTTCACGTGATAATGAAAACCGCTCAATGGCTGAGGAGAAACCTCAAATTTGATCAGAATGTATCTTAAAGAATAGAGTGGAGCCAGGGGTATATTTCTCTACCCCTTCCACAAAAACGCATATAGAAACAACTCCAGCATCCTGCCAAATCGCAAACGGCGTTTGAGCCCCTTAAAAAGTCTCCCGCCAAAGGTCCCTTTCGCTTTGATCTTTTCCTGGTACCTTCCCACCTCAGCCTTCTGGAGCCTACCTGGTTTTTTTCATCTTCAAGCTTTGGAAAGAGCCCCAATCAGTCTCTAAATAGCTTCCCATTAACTCTTCTCCTCATTCCATGCAAGCCGAATATCTTCTATTTCTAAATATTATTTCACCACCGGGGCATCCATATGGATCATAGGCTGCATGTATCTAAAACCAAGGCCCAAAAATGGACCCACAATACTCCCATGGTCGAGCTGTGGAGCCGGCCCGAACTGTCTGGTTTCGGGGCTCCAAAATCACAAAAAACAGCTCTCCACACAAGCCGGCCTGACTAACCGGCTGCCGCATTCCAACCAGTCCATCCTATTGAGGAAAATTATGAAATTTTTATAGAATGTCTCTGAAGAATAAGGATATACCAACAAAAAATGGTGCACCATTCCAAGTCCCGATGAGGGAGACCAAACAAGGAGGAGTGCTCACCAAAATCATTTAAAAAATTCAGGTTGTATACGACGCTCTGATGAACCGCTAAACCGACAGCTAAACGGTTGAAAAAAATTATGAATTTTTAACAAAACCTCCTTAGCGAATAAGGAATCCAACAAAACAAACAAAGGAACAATTATGAGTTCCTGACAAGTGGAGATATGATCAAACAAAGGTCATGTCTGAATTTGACATACTCTAATAAACTTTGATTGAACTAAACCTCGAGGCCCCACTGCTTCCTATAGCACGATGCCAATAATAACCAAAAAAAGAAGCCACGATGACACTCTAAAGTGAACTACATTCGCACTCAATAGACCACATATAAGCCCACCCGAGGCTCAGAGACAGACTAAGCCTAAAAGGGCCCTAATGGTGTTATATGAGAACGATGGGTGAGTGTGACACCCATAGGATAAATGCAAGTGTTGAGGGGCAAAATTGAGGGTCTACATCGTATCTGCATACTTCGCAAATTCCAACCTGAAAATGAAACTAAAAATAAAAATAAAAATCTACTCTAAAATATACACTGAGTTCCTCTTATTTTCCCTTTTCTGGGTAGTGAAGACAGAAAAACTACTTTACTCTTCTAAAGCTATCTATTTATACTATAAAAAGAATTTAGGCCAAATCCCTAAAATGCTCCAGGTGGAACTCCAAAGAAAAGCCCACCACCGTCCTATGTCACACCTCGTTGATGTCGCGACATGGACTTCTGATTTACTGATCGCGACTTCTTTCTTAAGTTAAAACCACTTGTCCTGAACCGCTTGATTAGTGGTCAACATCGCCAGGCCGTGACCTCATTTTCGTTCTTCGTTGGATGTCGCTACCTCAGTTACATGTCGCGACATCAGTTTCTTCTATTCTTCCAAATTTTCGATTCATGTACATCGCTTTGTAGTTACACCACTTTCCTGCTTGCATGATGACTTCATGTTGTGACTTTGATTTCGTCGCAATCTTGTTGGTATCTCTTGCCTCATATGCTCTACCTTATGTCGCGAATTCTCATTCCCATTTCTTTTTCTTCCGGTCGCAACCCCGCCCTACGCTGCAACAAATTTCCTCCTTCCCACCTATTTTAAGGTCGCACCCCAAGGTGGTGTCGCAACCTTAATTTCTTCTACTCAGCTTTCCGTGTCATACCAATGAGTGGTCGCGACATCATTTCTAACTTGATTTGTAAAGGCCTTAAGTCTGGGCTTCGCGTGCTTTATTTGGCTGCAGCTGCGAATTCCTCCTTCAAACTCTATTTCGTTGCACTTTTGAATCTTCTACTTTATGTCGCGAAGGTGGTGTCGACATGAAATGGATCCCTGCATTTAAAAACTAGTTGCAAACCTTTTGCAAAGACCTTTCAGGTCAGATTGATCCTGTCGCGACCTAGTGATGTGTCGCGACACTGACCATATCCATGTCACAATATATCAAAGTGATGTCGCAACATGAATTTTCCTTTATTATTTCCTTTAGTCTCGATCACAAAAAAGGTTTTCAGTTATCACAACCTCCTTCAAGTCACGACTCTACTTTGTTCCAGTTTCTATTTCTTCTTCAAAGTCACCTATTTGATACCGTGGACTTGGAATGGTCAGAAATCGAGCCCCTGTCGCGACTTAAATTTTCAGTTGTGACATCAATTCTGCTACAGGCTGGTTTCTTCTAATTTTTGCTAAGATTTGAGCTTCTGCTTTATTTTCATTCAAAATGAAATTTGAGTAAAATATTCACATTTCTGTAAACAAATCAACATTTATCTCTTAATATACTCAGAAAAATGGATTAAAATCTAATGAGTTTTTGGACTCATCAGTAACCCTAGTGCATATATGTCCATGAGGGATTACATGAACCTTCCAAGGCAAGCAAGTAAACCTACAGAGAGGAATCGAAAAATTAATATAAACTACGAAATTATAGAAACAATGGATGAGTTCACCATATGGAAATTCCACAAACCTAGTTAGAGGAACCACCTAAATTTCACTGGAATCAAGACTCTTACAGGAAAATCTCCCGAACCTCCATATTGTGTTTCAACTCCTCGCCTCACATCACCACGCTAATCCTCCATTTCAATGCTTCATTTTTGACCTACCTGAGATAGTGGATGACTCGTAAGGTAGAAGAGAAAGGATTAATGCCCATTCGACTAGAGAATTGTCACTGTGGGAAGACAATTTGAACAAAAATGAGATGGTCGAAATGACTTTGAAAGTATTAAATGTATTTAACCCGTTAAGACTCCATTGAGAACCCAAATCGATCAGTAGTAGCAAGGTCCACCTGCTGAAGAGCATAAAGTGGACAGGTTCATGGCAGTATGTCAACAATGTACCCACACCAGAGCCTTATAGAGTGATTTATTGAATTGATTCGATGGATTGTCCAACGATATGCAGACAAGAGCTTTTCCAAGGGAGAACCAAGAAGAAATCCTTCCCTTTAAACCTATGAGGGTAGTGGAAAAGAAATGTGAGGAAAGAGTTCAAGAGCCTATTTCAAACCATTTACCACATAATCAACCCCACCGCCACCCGCCCAAGCCACCAAAAGCCCACCGCGAGGTCCCCCCACCGACCAAGTGTATATTTCGCCACACCTAAGCACCGCCAACCCCGAAGCACCTAAAGCTAAGGCCGCCCCATCACCGCCGCCATGCAAATTTCCAGAGATTAGTGGCCACCACAAAATTTTGCCACTACATTAAAAACAATGGTACCGGCTCACATCGCATGGCACGTTGATGGTTCAAAGCCGACCGATTTGGAGCATCCGAATATCGATACTTAAGCTCCCTTCTTAGTTCCAAATGTACCTCCAAAGGCCTAAGGGAGTGGCTCTTATACACTCCACTTTTGTTTTAATTTTCTTGTGTGTTATTTCATTTTATTTTATTTTATTTTGGATTTCTATAATTTTTCTTCTTAGATTTTCCCTAATTTTTGGGTTAATATTTATTCTAGCTTGTTTTTCATTTTTCTGGTAATTTTTCTTAATTTTTCAGACACTTTTACAATTGGGGTGGAAAATTTTGAAGCATAACGTAAGATCATGAGCACCGGGAGTACAGGAGAATTTCCTCGCAATTATGTTTTAAATTTTTGCCAAATAGCTACCTATTATAGTCTTTACATAATAGCGAAATTTTCGTTATATAGCGACTTTCACTATGTAGCTTAAAATATGTATGGATTGTCCTCCTCCCATATAAGACAAAAGTAGACAATAAGTTTTAAGAATAAAAAAATAAAAATATATATATATATTTTTTTTTTTTTTGTATTTATTTTTATTTTATTTTATTATTTAAAAAAATTATTTTATTTTTCATTAAAAAAATTTGTCTCTAAAAAAGTTTTTTTATTATTTATTATTTATTATTTTTTCAAAAAAAAATTGCTATGTGTATAGCGAATTTTTCGCTTATGTGAAATTTTCGCATGATAAAGAAAAAAATTCCAACAATTTTGCCTCCTTACCCCCACTTTATTTTGCCTCCTTATTTCGCTTCGCTTCATAACTTTTTCATCCGAACTTCGCTTTAAAGTGCTTTTAAAACTGGAAATCTTAGAGAGTGTAGAATCTAAATCTAATCAGAAAGAACACTTTTGAAATTTTTATAAAGGCGAAATTTTCAAAATGTCTAACCGGCTGTCACTTTTTTTTCTCTTTCTTTCTTCTAACTTGTTTATTTGAAGCCCAAACGGGAGTGAATAAGGTGTCGATGGAAAGCTTCATAAGTCTCCTATCCACAACCATCACATCCTATCAGTGAGGTAGTCACTTCCTTCCCTAACTTTCATCCAAGCCTCATCAAGGGACAATGAGATATTTGGTCAAAGGTGAGAGTTAGTGAAGGAAGTGGCTTTTGCACTTATGTTTTTGTTACTATTTTGAGCAAGCCCATTTTGTTATGTTCAGTGGCTTGCTGGTTTTCCTTTTTTTGAAGCTGCTATACTATACAACTTACTTTGTCAAAAATTGGACCCATTTTGCATATAAATTTTTTTTTTGTTCTGCTTAACCTGTAGTTTGAAAAATTGAAGCACTGTCCAATTCTATTGATGTTAGATTGGTTCCATGTTTAGTTGAGTGGATGATCAGTTGAGCTTTTGTTGCTTTCGACCCTTTTTCTTCCATCTTTAGCTAAATCACACACACAAAGGCATAATGTGTTTCTTCAATAATTTAAAACGTCTAGCCTCCAAGCCTTGCAACACCTACTCCTAGTTTCAATGGAACACCTTAATAGGTTAAGGACCCCATGAATAGAAGGCCAATGTGTCTTCCAAAATAAAAAGAAATGAAAAAGAAAAACGAAAAAGAAAAGAAAAGAAGATAACGAGAATTACTTCAAAACCTCGAGCACGTCCAAGGTATACGGCGGAAGCCTTCAAAGCCCTGCCCTAAGCCAATCGGTTGGGAGCCACCACTGCTGCCTCGCTACATGGGTGGATATGTGGAGCTGAGCAAGTCAGAGGTGCTGAGCCTCAAATCATTTAAAGTTCTGGGTGAAACCCTAAGAGTTACGATCGAAAGATCCTCATGACTCGTGCCCTAAGCCCCACTGGGTTAGGAGTCATCAGAGAGCCCCGTTACATGGACTTTGGTGAGGTAGATTCCTTAGCATTGCACCCTACAACACAAAAAGGTCAGGTAATAAGAGCGGGTCTCGATCTATTTAGTCGTTAGCATGCTAGTCGTGGCAAAGAGCTAGTCGGGTGAGCGTTGTTTGGCAGTTTATTGTTGAGAACTGATCAAACAAACACTTAGATTTTGGTGGAAGTTTCTGGTTGATTCACTAAGAAGGAGGCTCTTTTGTTACTCAATTTTGTATGGCATTCATTCTCTCAAGATATTAAGATATAATGATAGAAACCAGAAATTCCACTTCAAAAAAATCACTTTGCTATAAAAATAGTAATTTCGTTAAAAATCCAAAATTTATTTTCTGATCTTGATGATGAAATGGATTTCACCATTGAATTGTATCGTGAATCTAGCTAGCACGCTGGGGCTTGGCCAAATTCCGAGAGCCTGAATTTACACGCTTTTCGAGGCATCGCGTCAAAAGAAAGATTTTCGATGCGACAAAGTCACATATAGTATGTACTCATGTGCCATAAGTGGCATGAGTAGAGAACATGAAATGGACGGCCGAGATAGTGCCGATCGTCAAAACTATGAAAAGGAGTGACATAATCATATTAATGGAAAGAATGACACCTAAAGGACAAAATGTCCAATAGTGTCGCCTCTTCAAAAGGGAAAAGGTATGTTGGCTAGGAGAAGAAAAACAAGAGGGGAGCAAGAGATTTTCTATTTTATTTTTAGAGAGAGAGCCATTTCTCTCTAGTTTTCCTCGCAACCGACCGTGAATTTTTCTGGGCAAGAAGGAAAGCTACTCTTACGCACGAGACCCACGCTGGCACCTGCCGAGTTTTTGACAAAATCCGTGAGGTAAGGGATTTATCCTACTTGTGTTTTATTCTTTATTTAAGTGTATTTATGATGTTTGAGTTGATTGAGACCATGAGGTCAGCTTTGATCTGGCCCCAAAACTCGGGAACGACTATTGGAAATTAATTGCGCCTGGGCGACGTACTGCGACTGCCAACTCCATTTTATTGGGTTATTTATGGTGCAATTTGTGCTATAAATGATGTTTTGACGTGTATAAGGCTAGGAATGGCCATGAATTTCGGGTTCACTAAGTGAACCGATTATTGGTGATTTGTCGGGAATAGTAACCGAGGGTTTCACTATTCCCGAGAATAGTGTTCACAAAATAATTTTTGTGAAATAATGTGTTTGGTCTGAGCTTATCTGCTGAATCGTCAGGTTTGACTGCCAGCCCATGTGAGCTTTTGCTAATTTTGATGTGATGAAATGCGAAATTGATAACATGATTGTGTGGATTTATTTTTGGTGTGAATATATGGCTGTTTATATATTTGCATGTGTTATGCATCGTAATGGAATTGCATGCATTCCATATATGACCGGGGACAATTCTAGATGATAAAGTGAGTGCATGAGGTGAGTCTAGAGAGAATGGTTTCGGAGGGTTGTCTAAAATCATGCGGATCGAGTGGTAGTCCATACTAAAATATCAACTGCCTGAGGCGCCCAATTGAGGTGCCACATCGGAGGGTAGTCCATAAATAATATCAATCGTCTGAGACGCCTCTTAATAATTGATATATACACTGGAGGGCTGTCCACAACAAACATAATAATTTCACGCAGGCTTAGGCGAAAGTGTGGGAGCTCAAGTGAGAACTCTGCACGAGATGATCACTAAACATTCAAGCAGGACACGCACTTGCTTCTTGAATGTGTGTTTACTTGTAGCATTGCATATGCACTTATGGTCAGAGAGTGGTGCCCACTTTAGGTGATTCCACTACTAAGCATTAACACCCTGCTTCGGTGGATATTATCTTTATAGGCACAGGAGCGCAGTGAGAGACGGCCATCCGTGAGACTCGAGCTTTAGAAGAAAGCCGATTGTGGTTGGGTTGCGATGTATGACATGTATTAGGAATTCTCTAGTTTTAATATATGTGTTGTATAAGAGTAAAATTGGAACTCTTGAAACTATTTGATATAGTTGGATATAGATATTATGATGAGTATTGGTTTATGAGCCCAAGTGGCCGTTTTAATCATAGACTGTTATATTGGATCGTTTGGGACAGGTTTTATACAAGTGTTGTATATTGGTAGAGCTCCCCGTACAAAGGAGACTCTGCCTGATTTTCGTGAGAAATGTCGGGTCACCCGACATTCGCCCAGTGTTTCGCAGTTAATGTGTAGTCAACGAACCCCCTGCCTGGTGTGTGTCACAATTATATCGTAGCCTAGGTATACTACCTGTGTGGCTTGAGGGGATTTAGGCGAGTCATAGTTTGTAAGAACATCACTAGGTGGTTCATGCTGAGTTTAGGTATGATTACCTAGGAAATCATCGAACAAAATTAGAACATCGCATGTGTTTCTTGATTATGACTATGTGATTGCAGATTTGGTGTGTTTTATGTAATCATAAGGATTGATGTGTAAACATGTGATTGTTTGATGGATTGTGGTATGTACTGCATGAATTGTGTGCATATATGCTTGGTTGATAGCATAGGTTCACTGATGCTGACACTACTAAACTATTTTGTTTAAAATATATATATATATATATATATATATATATATATATATATATATATATATATATATAATGATGAATTCCTAATTAAACCTCTGTATTGAATCTCCTTCTCTTAGCATTATATAAGTTTTTCGGCTGTTATACCGTCAAGTACTCGAGCCAAAAGAAATGATCTAAAATTAGTTGTGAAAAGCATGACTATACGCTTTCTAAAATTTATAAGCAAAAAGAAATGATCGAAAATAAGTAGTGATAAGCATGGACTATTTGATTTTTAAATTCTAAAAATTCTCACTTGGTGCTGAAAACATGTTCGCTTATAAGATAATATCTGCTATTCGAATCACTTATTTCAATTTTATAGAGATGCCCTAATCATGCAGCTAGAGCTCGCCTAATAATTAATAATTTGTGCACAAATTTTTGTGGAGTACTAGTCTGGTTCCATTGTTCATATCCTTTTGATAGGCAACTTGTTCATATCTCGAACAAGAAAAATGGATATTTTCGAGGTCACCGAGCAAGGGTAGAGACAGGATCGTCACTTAATACGAAATACACCTCAGAGTCACATGTATGTGCATTTATTTACTACTTGTGCACCTCCAAAGTAATGGAAGGTCCACACTTGCAATATCACAAATTTCACTCCCTACGATTATCCTCTATACTTTGAAGTTAAATTCTTAGCAGGGCTTGATTTTTAAGGGTACCTTTTCCATTCAAAGAGAATGTCTCAGAATGTTCTGCTAATATGAAGATTCCTAATTATCATTGTCGAGTAATGATGTAAATTGTCGCATAATGTATGCTGTGGCACATATCCTAGCCGCCTCAAACTTTAGGAAAAATTGTATTGCAACTTAAAGGAACAAAGAACGATGAACAAGAATGGTGAACAATAAACTCGTGGAATAAAGAAAAAAATGTAGGAAATTTTTTTTTATTAAATAAATAAAATTAAATAAAAAAGGACAAAAAAAAATTTGGAAAACAAAAATTTTCGAAAATAAAAGTTTTGTGAATAAAATTGATTAGAGATGTGAAATGAATTGTCTCACATTGCATTTAAATGCGGGGACATAGAATATGGACTGTATATTCTGAGTATGAATAGTGTCTCGGGGCTATGTTATGCCTTAGAGATACTGAGATTAGTATTAATCTACTATCACATTATGTGTAGATGGCTGAGTAGAGGACGAGGACGTAGAGCGCCCACTTCGGTACCGTTAGGCACCACCTGCATTCGACCACCACCGATGTGATCAAGAGGGCGTTTGCTGAGGCTATAGGTATCGTAGCGACTGCTATAGCACAGGCTGGTGTAGCAGGTAGTCAGGGATGTCCTAATAACCTCCAGAAGTTTAGGGCGCATCATCCTCCGACATTCACAGGAGGAGGAGATCTGATTCGTGCCACAAAGAAATGGCCTAAAATCAACAAAAATTTTATATATACCCAGTCCACTACAACGCCAGAATAAGCTCATCGCAAGATAAAGGGGTTCAGGTCGAATACTGGATGGGTTTTCATCCTAAAATGGTTTGCATCACGATGAAGGCGCTTTCTATTTGGACTCTTTCGAATTTTGTTTCAAAACAAAGGAATGGCTCGAATCGAGAATTATAAAAACCGGAAAAAGAAAAGGAAAAGCACTTTTGAAGATTTAGGTCACTAACTTGGCAAGTTAGGGCAAACAAGTGTCCTGTTTTATCCTCACTATGACATAACCTATAGTCCATGGCATAACCGGATCTATATTTAACTGGAAGAACCTCACCCATGAAGCAACTCCTATTCGAGTCAATATTGTAGCACAGCTTATGGCCCCTTTGGCAAATCTTTAAAACCCTAACATTCAATTATCATCCCAGAGGCTCAGAAAGACTATCTAGAACAACAAAGGTACCCCCTCACTCCGTGCACTCAGATCCTAAAGCATAATGGAGAGTATTGGCCAAAATAATAACAAGAAATGTTATTCAACCTCTACTTTGAAAACCCTAACATTTAAACATCATTCTAGAGTCTCAGAAGACTATCTAAGAATCACAAAGGCATCTAACACTCAGGTATGCACGAATCCTAAAGCATGGAGAGTATCGCCGATCAAATGACATTCAATGTTACTTAACCATATTTTGAGAAGATAAGGGGCATAAATACACTACCCGTGGCTTTTAATACAAGAGGACAACATGCATATGCCCCACCACCAAGCTAGCTTCCTTCCTCTTCAAAGAAAGGAGGCTTAGCCAAGCATCTCTTGAGTTGTCATCCTCAAGAGGGGTGTTTGGCAGCCAGAAAGTAAGGGAAAGAGGAGAGAGAAGAGAGAAAATAAAACCCTAGCTAAAATACAATACTTTATTTACAAAATATCTTCTCTCTCCCCAAATTGTTGCTAAAATTGTTTGGTTAGGAAAGATAAAACAAGAGGGGCTTATAGGCCACTCTACGCATGAAAATACCAAAAAACTATGAAATTCAAGGTTATAGGACAATTAAGTAATACACCAAGCTCGTGAGGCGGTTCGGGCATTAATTACAAAGCATGACGAGGTATCACTTTATCGAAGAATTTCGCTTAATTAGCTAAATCAATGTGTCTAGCTTAAAACAAGAAATTTCGCTTAAGGGTGGGCACTTACATTTAAAAATTTCGCCATTATTGTACTCCTCAGAGAGAAGTTTTAAACTCCACTTATTTTCTAAGGAACAAGTTAAGGAATGTAAATTTGGAGTGGTTCATGAATTTGGCATTTTTCGCTAGGTTATAATTCACATAAGCCATAAATTTTCGTAATCCAGAGAAAATTTTACAACTCAATCTAAAAATTCCAAATTTTGTTGATCTTCTGTTACTCCTTCCTTCTATCGCATCCAATTTTCTTCACTTTGCCTCATTTTCCTA